>CM057093.1:20400488-20817988 GCA_029959045.1 Taenioides sp. WSHXM2023
TATATCTCCGAAGCTCAAAATGCTCTGTTCCACCTTTTGTTCAGTAGAGATTGGCAATTCCAGGGCTGAAATTATCCAAATGATTCTAGTGAAGTGTATTTGGAGCACTTCCTGTATTGCCACATGACATGACAAAGTGGAACAGAGTGTTTTCTGTTTGAGAAAAGAACTCTAAATACGCAGGGCTTGTGTGTATGATGTTATGTGTGTATGAAGCAAAACACAACTCCAGGCTTGTTTTTGATGAGGAAACAGCATTACAACATAGATCAGAAAACAGTGTAATATGGGCACTTTAAAAGTAAATATTGCATCAACCAAGAATTAAGGACTCAATCAGCAAAAGACCTCCAGATCAACCCTCAAAACACTTGCCCCAGTGCCCTGAATTTGGAGCCATTTTCTCTAAGTCCCCTTTCTTGCCATATAAAGTAAAAACTGCTTCTTAAAATGAGATCAGATTGGACCAGTGGTGTAGATGGAGCATGGTAAGGCTTTCCATAGATTATTCTGAAGATTATGTGGAAATAATAAAGTCTGTTCTCCAGGGGACCAAGTCATATGACCATTTCACCTTACTCCAGACTGGTGTGAATCTGTATGCACGCGCTTCTTATATAAACATTTATATTACCCCACTCAGCAAAATATATCTTCCAGACGAGCCAAAGAATTCAAGGCATTTCTCTCTAGTGTGACGAGACAGTGGTCTGTCATTTCCAACAGTGAGTGAATGGCCTGCATGACTTCAATAAGCCCTATATGTACATAATGCAGTCACAATTACAACTGCGGAATCTGGACAGATATGACAAAAAGATTAACAATTTAGTTATCTGATGTAGATTTTCACAGTGTTTAAAGCCTAAATTAGTTCACAACACCAGTCCCCAGAAAGGCTTTTAAAAAGCAATAAATTCAGTGATATTGTCAACAGAATCAAATATCAAAATAATGATATGAAACACCATATTATAATTGGTAAAAACATTTTACCTACTCCAATGGCAAATTAATTTTTAAATTATTTTTAATCAGTCAGAATTGGAATGTTTTGAAACCGGTGAAATATTTTATGTCAAATAAACAAATCAGATTCATTCTCTAATCCAGAGAATTGTGTTTAAAATTAAAGGCCCATATTCCATGTTTTCTGATCTGTTATAAAGTTTCCTCATCCAAAACAAACCTGGAGTTGTGTTTTGTTTCATTCTGTTTCATTCATTGAGGAGGCAACAACATTCTAATGTGGCTTAAAACTCACAAGAATCTATTTTGTAGTTGTTTTAAGCAAGACTAGTTATTCAATTTGGAAAATCACAATGAACTAGTTATGCTTTTAACATATTTTCTGAATTTCTCAACTGTACAATGATGGCAATAGTCCTTTAACTGAGATATATCTACTTACTCAACTTTACTTATGTAAAATAAATTATCCAGCACTACTTTACATATAGCCCAGTACTTTTTCTTATCCTGTATTCCACATGACAGGTGAGGTAGCATGAAATCATACACTATGGCTGTGGTTCTGTTTGTACCAAACTGATGTGTTGTGAAGTGTTTAGCCTTATTTCACCTTACCTCAACTCAGGACATTTTCCAAACAGAAAAGTAAGCTACCACTAAAGCTGTCAGGCTGATAGATAGTGGAGTCCAAGTGTAAAATATTTCCCCCTAAGAATGGTGAATTAGAGCGATAAAATGTGAATACCCATAGTGTTTTTAGACACTGGCTATCTGCTGAGCAGTGTATGTTTAAAATAATCTTGTCATGTTTATTCTTGTTTATTTAACTAGAATGTTATATGGCATTATGTAATAGTGTTGTCAAAAGTATCAAAAATCAGATATTAACCAATATTAAAACTTGTATTGAAACTAGATACTCATTTGAACAAGTATCTTTATTTTTTTTTAAAAAGGGTCACATTCACAGAACAGAAATGAACCTTTCCTGAGTAGCTTTGGAATGATCTCGATCTGTATCAGAACAAGTTTAAGACCAGATCGACTCATATACGCCCATGGACCACCATGGAACCTGTACGACTGAGAGTTTACACAGATATAAGATCAGATGGTAATATAAAAGAAAGTATTACAATTTAATGTTGAAAATGGCATTTGTCATTTCATATTGTCTAAATAAATAGTGTTTTTTTTATTATCATGATATCATGGTACTGGACTCAGTTCGAGTCTATTCCTTAGTATCAAAATCAAGTTTTAGTATTGTGAACACTATTATGTAATATTGTCGTTAAATTCAAATTTTGGAAGAAACATCACAATTTAACAATTATTCATCATGATTATTTACACCACAGTCAAACGTTTAAATATTTCATTTACTATCGTTCCCCTTGTCACATACAATACTCTTCACTAGTTTGTGACCAGCTTTATGAAATCAAACTTTCTGAATTGCTAGTAGTGTTAATGTGACACTAAAAGCACTTCATTTTTATTTAATGAACTGAACTAACTTCAAAAATGTCTTCATTATTATTATTTAGTTATTAATATTATATTGTGACTGGAATAATCACACATTTATTGAGCGAATAATCTGGAAAGCCCAAGATTTCAGAGTTTGGACTGCCCCAATATTTATACATGTCATAAATAATCTTGAAAGTTTACAGAAATGTGGTCCAAATGCACTGAGAACCACTATATGTGCCCTAACGCAAAATGTGCCTTAGACCTACTTTTTCATGAAATCCTAATGTATTGACGTGCCCTTGTTTACAGGATCATAGACTGAATTTATCAGGGCCTCACCACCTCAGAGCACCGTTTAGTTGTATAATCCTTGACTGCTTTTCCTTTTTTTATATTTTTTTAAAGAATTATTATCATTAAATTATAACATTAATGGGGCAGCTAATCTGTATGTATTATTCATTTACATTTGTATTTATGTATTTTTTTTTCGTTTGGGCACACCTTTTGTTATCTTACACAATTATGTCTAATATCAGTGGTATAGGCCCCAGCTGCTGCCATAAACTTAATAACACACGTGTTTAAAGTACGTCAGACTCACTTTTGCTGGTGCTGTCTGTATCCTGACAATATCTGATTCAGACAAATATATTTGATACGCACGTCATTGCGTGTGATTAAATTTATGGTCGTGTGTCTGTAGTCTGGGCGTGCGCCACTGTCCAGTTTTGGTTGTGTTTTACTGCCATCCAGTGGACAATGTGTGAACGACCTTGTGGTAACAGAGATCCGCAAGAGGTCGCTAATTACGCAGTCCATTTAGTTTATGTGTAACATGATACAACTTTATAGCATGAAAAATATAATGCTGTCTTCTAGATTTATTGCTTAGTAGTATAATATATAGTACAGCCAGTGTTGTAGTTGTTATCGTAGTATTTATAATTTTTCAGCTTCACGTTGGAAGATAAAAAAGTCTATTACGTGTATATTACTGATAATATTAGATATGTTGTATTGGATGGATGCACCACCTGCTTCTCTCTATAAATGTGATTGCTTTGCCTGGAATGTTTCACAGTATAACTTTAAACTTATCTATCTCCAAGGAAATAACCAGGTACCCAAGTATTTTAATATAATAGCTCTAATTGAATAAATGAAAGATAGATATGTTTAAAGGGCCTATGTTGTGCTAGTTTCTGATCTGTTATTTTATTGTTTCCTCATCACAAACATACCTGGAGTTGTGTTTTGTTTCATTCACACATGTGTTAACACACACATCCGGAATATTTAGGCTGAGGTCTTTTGTCAAATGGGAAACACTCTGCTCCACCTTGTGATGTCATAATACAGGAAGGTGCTCCACTGTGTTTTTAAACTCCAAACACCTTCACTAGATGATTTAAGCCCTGGAAATGCCCGTCTCTACTGAACTAAAGGTAAAAGGAGCCATTAACTTGAAAACTACCATGAAATCACCAGAAGGAACAGAGCGTTTTGAGCTTTATAAATGTAGACAGTAGACAATAATAAAGGATTTCTGCAACATGTGTGAGGTAACAACAATATAACATGTCTTAAAGCTCACAATAATCCATTTTGTGTAATATAGGACCTTTAATGCCATACTGTGAAACATTCCAGACAATAACCCCCACCAGACAAGGTACACAGTTCACCTGTATTTTACAAACCACATGTTAAGCATCACACTGACAGCAGGTACAGTGGCACATACAGTAGACCCATGCTTCTTCCTTCCTCTTCGTCGCAGATGTCCGTTGAGAGCAGAGCTGTGCATTCCTCTTATCTCCCGGTCATTAACTGATAAAACAACACACATCAGATCAGCCACTCACATAATAAAACACAGAACGCACACTGACCAGGAAATATGTACCTTGTATCCTGAATATTTGCTGTCAAAATAGGTTCGTGGACCTCTACCTTGATGAAAAAGTCCCCTGCTTTTCCCCTTTTGTTACGCTGGACTAGTCACATGCTCAAAACATCAGTGTAAATGGTAGTTTTGAATAATGTACTAACTATTGAGGAGTACATTAAAATGGTTTGACTTGTTATCGTCTGAGTTGTAAAAAAAACTGGGAAATGACCTGGTATTTGAATAGTTAAACACAGATCAAGTCCATAAACCTGTCTGTGTTTTTGGTGCCATCTAGTGATAAAAGGTCAAATGAAACTTGTACTTCAAATTTGTACTTCAAATAGTAAATCTCGTTATGCAGAGTAGAGGCACGGTTGTAGATTTCTGGAAATAGTTTGGGCATGAGCTTTTCTCATAACACTTTTATCGTAAATTGTTCAGTATGCTGTTTTGTCTGCATACTTTCAACAATTTATTCTTTTTTTTTTCCAGAAACAAAAGAAATTTAGTTTAAACCTGTTTAGAAGAAGAAGTAAAATGTATTTATAGTTTTTATTTATGTTTCTTATTGTTTATAGGTGACATTTTGAGGACTTTTCAACATTAGAATATATTATATTTAGTTTTTACTTCTAATTTTTCATAATTTTGAAACTCATGGATAGTGCATTTTGTAGGAAAACTGCAGCATAAGTGCTCCACAATAAAAGAGATTTGAAGGAAAAAATATGTACAGTAAAACAACAAATTACAAATACATTTATAAATCAGAGTCATTGGGGAGGGCAGTCCATTTACAGGGGTAAGGGAAAGGAAACTTCACTCACATTTAGTTTTGTACGGTTGTAAGGTTTAGTGGACCAGACAAAGAGGTGTTGATTATTCTGGTAACGGTCTCTAATTGGGAAAGAGGAAAAAACTATTACACTGCACTATGTAACTTTCCTGCTTTGCCTGGAAAATTCCACAACATGGCATTAAACATATTTATCTCCATGGAGATAAGCAAGCAGGTGACACCACCAATAGAAATAACTTTAAATTAATACTTAAGACTAGGGCTGCACGCTAAAAAGATATATTTGATTTAATAACAATATTATTGCAATATTTTAATATAGCTTACTTATGTACTTACTTACGCAAAATGTTAAATTAAAAGGTCCTTCTTTTACTAGTCAAATTCTCAAAATAAAAAAACAACTCAGAGACTAAACCAAGATATTAATAAAATCTACCTTTTTGTGCATCTTACTTAAAAACATTAAACTTCTGTAAAATTGAGAACTATTTGTTATATTGATATTTTTGTGATTTATTGTGCAGCCCTATTAAAGACTAATATCTCAAAAACATGCAGGAGATGTATGATCCATTAGATCTTTAAACTTCATGCCTAACGTTTAATACTTTTGTTTACTTTTGATTATCATTTACATTTGTGTTGGTTATATAACATGCACTGTAATAATTATTAAATATTAACCCATGTTACACTATTTTCTGGTCTATGTTACAATGTTTCCTCATCAAAAACATAGCTGTAGTGTCGTTTACACATGTTTAACAAACACAGCCTGCATATTTAGGCTGAATTCTTCTCTCCAACAGAAAACACTCTGTTCCACCTTGTGATGTCATACAGGTAATACAGGAAGTGCTCCATTGTGTTTGTAAACCAGTATACACCTTCACTAGAACCTTCCCCTGGAATTTCCCATCTCTACCAAACTAAAGGTAAAAAGTAGCTGTTAACCTAAAAACTACCAGTGCATGACATGACAAGGTGGAACAGAGCATTTTGAACTGTGGAGACAGTAATGAACCAGGATTACTCAAACATGTGTGAATGAAACAAAACGCAGCTCCAGGTATGTTTCTCAGAAGGTAACAACATTGTAACAAGGCTTAAGCTCACAAGAACTCATTTTGTGTAATATAGGACCTTTAATGATGTTATAGTTTATCTTGCATAGTACTTTTTACCTGCTTTGTTTGGCTTATTAAACTATTCAATACGCAGTCTATTATGACAAATTATACTTGGACAGAAAATGAATGACTCAACCAGGAAACTAAAACCTCAGGGTTAGTGTGCTTGCAGCCAGTCCTCATTCACACCTCGTCCTTTGATATTCTGCTTCTATATTGTACGGTGTATATATGAATGGATAGTGCAAATTACATATGTTGACGGCTTCTTAAAACCACTTTCATAGCACCCTGATTTTACCACAAACCTGCACAGGAAAAACTCCCGCTCAGTAAATCAAAACTATAGAAAACAATATGAGCTTTTCAGAGCAGAGGAGCGGAGGGGAGTGACTCAGAACTGCCCAGTCTCCTCTCCACGCTGCTGGTGCTCACAAGCCCTTAATCTGGACAGCGATGCAAATAGGCTAAAAAACGTCTCTGCCATACATTTGCATTTAAACAAATTGATAAAGGTCATTTTGTGGAGCTGGGTGAAGCACAGAGAGTAGCGTGTGTCCAGCCCTTTTCATAGAGCGGTTTAAACTCTCCCCTCAGTATGGTGCTGATGAACGCAGAGGCAGGGACCAACTACTGCAGGGGATAAACAGAGGAACAGACACATACAAACATCATGGACACAGGTAGGACAATAACTATGATTTTCTCAACTTTCTACACATTTATTTTTTATATTTTATTGTTTTAAATATGAATTATTCATAATATTGACTGTTGTCATTCTAAAACATATCATACTAAGAAGACTCTTTTATCAAAAACATACAAAATATAATCTGACATTGTATTAGCGCAATTGTCTTCTATAATGTGCTATAAATTATTAGTAGTAAACCAATATTTTGGCTGGTTTGAATAAAGTGGGGGCTTATCTAAAGAGGTCCATTCAAAAAATGGATCTTTTACATACAGTTTTTTGCATGCAATTTCCTTCTGTATAATAAAGTTTGCATTTTCATCAAGTTCCAAGTCCCCAAATCACACCTGTACTAATGACAGATTTATGTATTATAGTTTATTATTATTATTATTATTATTATTATTATTATTATTATTATTATTATTATTATTATTAATAACAATAATATAATAATAATAATTATTATTATTATTAATAATAATAATAATAATTATTATTATTATTATTATTATTATTATTATTATTATTATTATTTAAAAATAATAATTAATATATTCACTTCAGTGTTACATTTATATTTACACTAAATTGCCTCTTTTTTGCCATCCATTTGCATCAACCAAACCAAATGTAATTTCCATGATATTTACACACCAATCCCAACAGGTCATTGGCCTATATGCATAAAACTGTGAAACATTCAAATGAACAGCATTTGTGGGAATGGATGAAAATCTTTACGCAGTTGTGTTACATGGATTTGTATTTGATGTAAAACTTTTTGCAGATTTTTCCAAGCGGGTTTACCAAGGTGTCCGGGTCAAACACACAGTGAAGGACCTCCTGGCTGAAAAACGATCTCGACAGACCAATGGACCCAGATACACTGTAAGCATCTCGCCTTTGTCTTCTCCTTTCCCATGTCATTTTTCATTCAAACCACAGCTGACATTCTGTTTGTAGCACAATTATTCATCTCTCTTTTGAAATCTCTCTCACTGTTTACATTTGAGCTGTTTTGTCTGCTAACGATCCATGGTTAAGGCATTGACAAGCCCCCCCCCCACCACCACCACTCCTCTGTCTCTATGCTCCCAAACCGCCTGCAGAAGTCCAAAAGCCAATCTGTAAATAGCTAAACACTGGTTACAGAGAGAGAGCCCTGGGATGACCTCACAAAAGAGCTGACACAAAGATGACAATGACTCCGGCGTTGGGATTCAAAAGTCCCTGAGCTTTGGACAGGGCGGGGCGTGGGGTTTTCGGTACAGGATGGAGGGAGCCTGGCCGTGCAACTGGCTGACTATGCAAAGTCCCATCCTCTCACACCTGCCCGCGGACATTGTCTTGGTTGCCGTACAAGTCCTCCATTGTTGTCAACGCACACAAACACCCAAGGCAGATTTACTTTAAAACGTGCACGAGCAAGACCTCCTTTTCATTCGCTTATAGTGGCAGTGAAAGAGTCTATAGACAGCACTGTTTACCATGTGTGAGCATCGGCATGTCCACTCATACGCACACAGCGCACCAACCACGGTCTAATGACAGGGTGTAGAGCCAGACAAAAGGAAGGGACTTCAAATTAAACAAAAAACATAAAACCATAAACTGATCCTCCACTATCTGTTGTCACGCTGTCACACACACAAGTGCATATCTGAAAGCCACCAAAATCATTGTATACTTGGGAAAATCATGACAATAATTTAGAAGGCCATAATTAACCCTGTATAAAGAAGACATAAGTAAACTGTATGGGAGCCTAGATAATTCAGATTTTTTAAAGAAATGTTATCATGTACAGTTAAACTAAAATGCCCCAGGTCAGAAATGAATTAAAACCAAATACAAAAAGTGGATTACTCTATTGAAATACATCATAATATAGGGTCCTAAATAGAATATGTTTGTTACTGTTTACTTGGTGTTAACAGGCACTGGTTTCTGGGTGCAACTTGTTCACATGCGTCAGTGGCCCTGCTAACTTCATTTTGTATTTGTCCTGTTAGCATTGAATATGTAGACCCTTTTAAAGTTTGTAAACAGAGAATGGAGGCAAAGGTTAAGTGAAACGTAATTAAATGTCAATGGAAAAATTGTTATTGACCACAGTATGTTGCAAATAATGAAAAATCACACGGGGTTGCTAATTGATAACGCAGATACATGTAAATTGATATCAGAGCCTGGTATTTACAGATTATTATTTTAGGCCAAATATAATTACCTCACAATAGCTTTACATTTTAACTACAGATATAATATACAGATATAATCAGCTTCAAAATATTGGTTCAGCTGATATCCTGGTGGGACATTAACTGATGTAATAAGTAAGTAAGAGTAGTGAGTAAGAGAGTAAGTAAGCTGATGTAGTAAGTGTAGTCATAATGTTTGAACTTTTTTTTTATACAGAGTTGTTCTGCGATTAGTTGACAGATAAATAACAGCCCCATTAACACATCAGGATCAGTTCTGTCTTATTTTATTTTAGATAGGAAATAAATGTTTTCTGTTTTCTTTCTCTGCACTGGTATTGGTTGATGTCAGATTTGGAACTGAAAAAGCTGGTGCATCACTATTTGTGAAGCTCAAATACAGTTTTGCGCCTAGATTAACTAAAGCGACGTTTTTATCTTAATCGGTGATTTGCTGATGATGACATAGTAATTTAAATGGTCTGTTGGATGGCTTGCATTGACTAAAAGTTACTTTGAGGGAATACCAACATTTCCTATAGTGTTCTAATGCACTAATGATGTGATATCCATGGGTTTCAGAGTCACTGCTGACGTTGCAGTTAACAATTCAAAAACCCAAAATATAGCTTTTGAAAGGTCCTCAAATGGCATCAAGAGAAAACTGAAATCTATCATATTCTAATCAGTGCATACCATTAGAGTACCATTATTATTATTGCCATGCGCTATCCAAATAACAACAAAAATATACCCATTTATAGGGAAAACACTGGTAACAAAATGACCAAAATTTGCTTATTATCTAAGCTTGTGAACACATTTATTAAAAGTAGGTGCTTTCTATTATATGATGTTTTCAAACCCATGACTACCACTTTCAGACCACAGTTGAATAGAAAGGTAAAATAGCTCACTTATCCAAAAGAGTGATTTTTCTGTAAATGTTATTATCACATATTCTAGTGTTGTCGTTTTAAAGAAACACGCCGTGCTTTACTTGACAGTTGGCAAAACAAACAGATCCAGAGTCTCCATCTTTCTCCATTCAGGTCCATCTCTCTGCAGGTGCTGTTGTTTTTGTGTCCGAGCTCTGAAAGCACTGCAGTGAGGCGCAGCAACACACACACGCAAACTACTCCACACTTTTATCACAGTACCACAAACCCTCTTACAAGTTAAGCCTTATTGTAGTTGAAAGTAGTATATATTCGATTTTACGTTTTTGCTTTGATTGTTTTTGTTGATTTTTAAAGGTGCACTGCTTAACTTTTCTGGCAAAGGGTACGCCACCACCTGCTTGTCTCCATGGTGATGTTATTGCTCGTCCTGGAATGTTGGTCTGATGTTAAACTTACTTAATGCCATGGAGACAGGCAATACCACAATACCAAGTTATAGGTCAGATCTGTGGAGAGGCATACCCACTCACAGTAAGAATGCAATGTATTTTTTTTTTTTTAGCAATAAACCACCTATAATTGAATAAATGCAACATAGGTTTAATGTCACAAACCAGTAACATATCCATGGTGACAAACAGGTGGCAAGCCCTTCATCTGAAATTTTACACAGTGCAGATGTAAATCTTCTGTTAGTAGTACCTATTTCTCCAGAGTTATGAAGCAAACATGTTCATATAAGTTTGTGATTATTTTTTACTTTCACTGCTAACATTTGTAATTATTTCACAGTTTCAAACTGTTGCATAAAAGTTGTCAAAGTTCAGAGAATATCCATTTCCCAAAAAAGTTCCTTGCTTTGGGTTGCCAGATCACAGCTGTTAAATATGACTGTTGTAACTGTAGTAAACTTTTACAGAGTTACAGAGAGATACTTAAAGCAATACATTAAAGATGCAAATGATTGTACAGCTGAAAGGAGCTCTGTGTTTATGTCCAACTAATTTCTTGATAAATGAATTTGAATAGGAACTCCAGGTAACAGAAATATTTTTGTGACAAAGATCCAGTTATATGATTGCAGTACTGCCACGACAGTACTGCAATCATATAATCAATCATCCACATAGCGAATAGTATAAAGTCTGTTGGCATGGTGACGCTGTAGTCCTTCATTTGTCCAGGACTGATTCAGAGAAAGTTTCATTGGTGATCATCAGTATAAATTTTAGGTATCTGTACTTTAAGTGGGTACTTTTTACTTTTACTTCTTTATTTGAGAGCCACTATCTGTACTTTCTACTCTACTACATTTTTAAACAGCACTGAAAAGTAAACATTTTATTATAGTTTGAGGCCTGCAGAAAAGCCCGAGAGCTTTTTTTAAACACATGTAGTTTGAGCAAACAAAAATATACAAAGAAAAACAGCTAGAAAATCATTCAGTTGTTTCTCTTGAACAAAATTCAGCACACATTTTTATCAAAATCAGTAAATTTAAAGCCTTATAAGACTCTTTAAACACAGTACTTTGAACTGGTGAACTGGTACTTTATTTTTTCAGGTGATACTTTTTTTTTTTTTGCTCTGGTATCTTGACTTCACTTTACTTGACTAACAGAATTGAGTACTTCTTCCACCACTGGTCATCTGTGAACAAAACAGAGCAAAACAGTCCAGATATCCACTGATAAAACGCTGTCTACATATAAAGTCTGTTGTAAAGTATTTTCATAATTAAGAAGTGTTACTTAATCTCTAGTCCCAATGTGCTTTTCATTTGAATGGACTTAAGTGATGCATCCTACAATGATTATGTAGAGCCATGAAGTGTAGTGCAGCGTATGGTAGCCTTTATATGAGCTAATAAAAGACTACTGACAACTATGACCAAATTCTGACCACAAGCCCAACTGCTTCAAGTCTAGACTCAGTGTTTATAGAGAATACAGTGTTACGTCACCCAGGTAAATAACAAAGCTAATATGACATAAGAAATAAGGATATATTTAATGAATACATGCATGGTTACTTATGTAAATAAACTGGTATCTGAGATCATGATTTGTTAGACATTTTTGACATGGCTCTACACAAGAACCTACTTTTTGGAGCTTGGTTAAAGACTAAACCAAATCTAATAATTTACACTAACTGAAAGTTAAATGTTTCCAGAGCAGAATTTTAAGTCTCAAGGGAAAAGGAAAACTGGACATAACATCAGTTCAAATTTTACTGATGTTATCTGACAGACAAAACAAAAAAATGTGCAAAATTAACAAACAGTAAACAAAACATAAAATGCTAAACTTTGTTAAAAAAAAACTGCACCAAGCAAACTGTACACATTAATAGCTAATTTAGTAATGTACAGCCAGTATCTGTACTTTTTGATGTACAGATCTGCACGTTTACTTAAGTAAAAGTACAAATACTGGAGCAAAAATCACATGAAAAAAATCTACTGAAGTAAAAGTATCAAAGTACCCTTTAACAGTATGAAGAAGTATTTTACACAGATTTAAAGGTCTTAAAAAGCTTCAAATGTGCTGAATTTTGTTCAACAGAAACAATTGAATCAACATTTTTTTTCCTTGCTGTATATTTTTGTTTGCTCAAACCATGAACATATTCAACATAAACCCCTCAGCCTTTACAGCAGGTCTCAAACCATAATAAAAAAAAATACTTTGTTCTGTTCCAAAATGTAGTGGAGTACAGATACATGCTCTCAAATGTAGCGAAGTAAAAAGTACTCACTTTAAAATGTACTCAAGTAAAGTACAGATACCTAAAATGTACACTTCTACTACTATACTACTATTTTTACTTTTACTTTATTACGTTCCATCACTGGTTGTAAGTAATCTCTTAAAGTAACGTGTATTCATAGGGAAACCCTGTACAGATCAGTATGGACAGCGTAAGGCTAATTCTAAGATGTAGGTCACAATGAGTGACCGACGTGACTGGTGCAGGCGCATCCCCCACCTCCAGAGTCTGGGAGCATTTCCATACACAGCCTTCAGAGAGCCACTGTGCCGTACCTGGGCCACAGAAGGAAGTCTTAGCGCTGGCAAATCACATTCAAATTTAAACCTCAACATTTGCATGCTTCCCAGTCAACATGGGCTTAATATCAACTCTTTCATGTTAGCAATATGCAAACAAGTGTGCCTATACCCTGGCCATGAGGTACTGCTGTGCTCCTTCCACCTCCACACTGACCTGACTGTCTACGCTCCAATAACCAGCAACGTCCTGCTCGCTCACATGTGGAACTTCTACAGAGGCGCACATATCATAAACCTGGTGTAAAAACGTGTGTAAAAGAACCTTTGTTTAATTAAAATATAATACTATTTGAACTAATGAAAATATTCTCAGGTTTAAGGTGAAGAACCACTCCTGGACAAATGAGAGATTACACTTTATTCTCAGGTTTATTGTACTGGCAAAGTATCTCTCTCTTATGAGCTCTTATGGATATGAATTATTGTTTTTCACTGTATTATTACACTGCAAATCTTTCTTTAGGGGAGATTTTTATAAAAGTCCTCCATTAAAATATAGTAATTTACTTCAACCCTGGATTATACTGTACAACATAAAATTTTAAACTGTAAAATTGTGTATCTTTTCATTTAAAAGTAACATGCTTGTTCTTTGTTTGCAGTTCCCTCGTATCTTAATCATGTTTTGAAGTCATCTTAGATTTGGCGCACTTTTTCTGTGCTATGTAAATCCGTGAGGCTGACTGTCTGTGCTGGCCCCTGCAGCCTCTCCTTCAGCCCTGGTCTTAGATTAGATATAATGATTTTATAGCTTAGAGACCCTGAGAACTCACTACACAATTCACAAACTTGGCCTGTCCCATTGACTGAAATGAGATACGCTTTTGGCTCTATCATGTCATCTAATGTTGTGCTTTGTGCTTCACAGGGGGGGTCCACCACTCCACCTTCTTTCATGCAGATGTCAGGTAAGATTTCACTGTGGTCCTCACGTCTCAGTGTCTTCCCTCAGTCTCCATCACTGCTGCTGTTAAAGCCACTTAAATCTCTCACCACACCACTTAATGTTTTCAATCAGTGATAGGCATAAACCTCTATTTGTATGTAAACAAATAGGAAATACTTTCATGATTGCTAATCAGATAGTATCCACTCCTGTGATTATCTAACTCTGAACTCTCTCCTCAGGGTCCCATGTCCTGCCTGGGTACTATGGCATGAGGCGCACCTTCGATTCGGACTTCTGCTCCTCCACAAAGCAGTTCTCCCCGGACTTGTACTCGTCCAGCCTGGGGGCCAAGGCACTGGGCTGTGAGGCTCCTACCATGAGCAGCTACTCCTCCCTCATCGACAGCTATTACCCAGAAACCTTTGGGGACTACCGCACGGCCTCTGCCTTCTCCAGCTCCGGGGGGTCTTTCCTGCCCTCCACAGCCCTGTCCTCTCTGCTGCCTCCCTTCAGCAGTGACACCTCCTCACCTTTCTTTCTGGTATGTCAATACACAGTGTCTGTTCAGTATTTTGCTCCTGCTGATTGGAACTCTGTACAGAAACTCCAAAAACCGTGTACTGGCTCATTTTGACACCCTCTTAACAGACCTGGAAAGGCAATCATTGACCTGTCACTGTTTATAATGTTAGTTTTGTAACTGAAATATTAGTTATTAATTATATGAAATGTTGATACCTCTTAGCCAGGACTTCCTTGAAAAAGAGATCTTTGAACCTCAATGGGACTTTTTTTTGTCAATAAATTATATAAATTATATATTATATAATACTTTATTATACATTGTTATTGATAATCATAATCATAATAAGCTGATGGCATAAGATTAGACAAGACATTTCAGCCTAATATGAAGACTTAAATATGTGACCTGTTAAGATAGAATGTGGAATGTATTTGTGGACTTAGCAGTGCACCACATGGGGACCAATCCCAAGATCCAATAAAAATGTAAATTTTATAGACACCATAATAATATTTATAATGAAAAAACAAAAACAATAAGACAGTGTTTTGTGCAATCAATATATTTAGGCTTAAAATCATACAAATTTAATTTATCCACAAGGGAAATTATTTGCACAGAGTAGCTCACATATTACAATATTATGACAAAGAGCAAAAAATATAGATGCAAATAAAATATAGTAAATATAAAAACTATATATATAGTATAAATAAATATATAGGTAGGTAGATAGATCAGGGCGACAGTAGCTAAGTTGGTAGAGCGTTTGTCCACTGACCCACAGGTTGGCTGTCGTTGTGTCCTTGGGCAAAACACTACCTCGCCCCAGTGATGAATGGGTTGTAAAGCGCTTTGAGTGCCTTGAAGGTGGAAAAGCGCTATATAAAAATGTGACCATTTACCATAGATAGATAATTATTTATTAAAGGGGTAACCATGGACTCACATACAAACTAAATGTACACAACACATGAACACAGACAGTAACTGACCCTAAACACAACATAAATAAACACCAAAGTCAGAAACCCTCTTTAATTTAACTGGCATACAGGAAATACAGGGTCTTATGTGTGTTGTGTTGTCCACAGAGGGATTCATGGGAGCAGCCAGTCTCTGAGCCTGTGTCTCAGGTGGACCCTTTGTGTGGGGACAGTCTGGCCCCTGTCTCTGTCCCCACGTCCATGCCCAGCCCCGAGGCCCCCGGCAGCCCATCCCAGTACCGCTCTCCCAGCCGAGGTTCCTTTCTCCCGCCCATCAGCCAGCCATACACTCTCCATCCACTAGAGGACGCCCACTACCACTCCCTCACCACCACCTCAGGCAGTAGCCCATACACCAGTGCCTCATCCTATGTATGCCCACCGTACATAAGCACCCCAGAGCTCATGTCCAAGATGGTCAGTGAGGAGGGTGACAACCACAGCCTGCCCCCCACCAGCGACAGTCATTCGTCCTGGCCCAAAGAGGATGCGGTCAGCTCTTGGTCCCCGTATGAAATCAGGAGAAGCTACTGAGACCAAAGACTGTACTGTAGCAGGTTGGACAGTAGGGGTGCTGTTGTGGTGAAGCACAAACAGACACTTTTTTAATGAAATAAGGAGGTTTAGGTCAAAAACGTTTCTGTGTAACTATATTATTTGTCCTTTTCATAATCTTATTTATTTGAAACTCATGGATGTGGCCAAGGCAAAGATGTAGCTTACATTACTTTACTTTTTAAATCTTAATCAAATTATCCTCTTCTTAAAATTAAACCTTTGTGTGACAGAAACTAGACTCAATTCTCAACATTCTCTCATACTCATAGCTCGACTCAGGTAAAAATTTACTGTTGTTATTTCTGTTTTACTTATGTTTCCACAATTACTCAAGGGCTGGGTCATTTTTTACCTTGTATTGATTTATCGTTTTTTTCCCAATCTTATTCTTTTTTTAAAAACAAAATAAAAGTTTTAACTCTGCTTCAAACCACATGCGTTTAGGATTGGACTGACGGGATTGGCTGTAGCCTCTAGACTAGAACTCCTAATGACCACATTAACGATTAGACAAGTATCTCAAGCTCAATTAAAATTCAATTCATTGCCCAGTCCTAATTAAAGAAATGTTCTATTTTTCTTCACATTAACTATTAGCTTTGCAATATACATTACTACAATCCTCACCTGTTTTTGTAAAAGTACCATAGTATGTAGCAATGGTTTCTATGCAATATATTTAAGGCTTGGTATGTTTCAATAAAGCAAAAAAAGTTGTATTTACTGCTCCCTAACATTTCACTGATGACTGATTTGAATGACACTTTGTCTTTGTAAACACATCCCTCACTGCAGTAATATCACATTATTTATCAAAGGAATGGAAATTTAAAAAACAAATCTATAAGATGTTATCACAACTTTGAGCTCTGCCGTGTTGTACTCATCTTTAGCCACGAGATGGCGCTTCAACAACTGAATAAAAGGTACAGACTTGATAATTGATAATAAGCTACTAGATATTGGCTAAATGAGTCAAACTCTTTTTGACTTTTTGACATTGCTGGCGTATTTAAGTGCTTTGTGAAGGAGACTAAACAATATCTTAAAACAATAATAATAATAATAATAATAATAATAATAATAATAATAATAATAATAATAATAATAATACAAAGCAATACAAATTAGTTCACAAATTAGTTCACATTTTTTATTGAGCGGCACACGTTTCACATTTCTGGGTACATTTTATATTGCACATTACAAAACACTTAAAATAATGTTTCCAGGTATTAACGTTTCTTTAATATGCTGGATATTACAATATAGCAGGCTAATGCTTACTATTGATATAGATATAGTCCAAAAGAAGAAAAAAGCTACCTTTTGAGAAAATATTGTTGAAAACCCATTATACTTGCTCAAACGAACAACAAAAATTGACCATGAAGACGTTGTTATGGGCTTATAATAATACATTACAATTACATACATTTTCTTCCAGCTTAAAATGATTAAATAAGTCATTGGCAAAAGATTAAGATAAATTGTCTTCAAATAGGCTATAGCCAAAACTACAGTACTGAGATGTCCTATCATCTTCTTCTAATTTGCAGGAATATGCCAATAACACTTTTATTTTATTCACTTTTAAGAGGTTACAAATGTGCTTCTGCAAAAATAAAAATTAACGTTAAAATTATTAAAATACATAGTGAATTTTCTAATTTTCTCATTGGCATTTTTTTAGTAGTCAGGATATTGGAGAAATTCAGTAACATTTAAACTTTCAAGTTATGATTGTTGAGATATTAATGTTGTTATTTTATAATATTAACATTGAATGTACTTATTTATTTCTAATGTAAAGTGTTAGGATCTTTGGTTGCTGTTGTATGGAGCACAGGGATGCCAAATGGCTGCGGCCTTTTGCCACGCCCACCCCATCCTCTCATTTATCTGCTTTTCTCTCAAATAATAGTTTTAAATAACTGGAATATTTTACAAATGGCCCCTATGGCCAAAGTTGTACTTATTTACGCGAAAAACCCCAGGTTGTGCGCAAAAGTAGCGCATATCGGCCACCTGTGCTCTACTGCGGGGAATGGGGGGGTGATGCTGGGATATTGAAAAACATGGAAAATTTTAATAAAAATGTAGTTTAATTTGGTTTGAGTGCGAAATATTGTCATAGTATATTGAAGATAACCATATACAACCCCAATATGAAGTGATTTTTAAACAAAAATCGGCAAAACTTGGTTGCCTCTGAATATTCAAATTGAAAGTAACGCGCAATCAAATCATTGTCAAATCATTGAGTTCTAGGGGTTTTAAATAGTAGGCATGTAGGGAGAAAATCTCAAACTAATATGTCTCCAGCTATAATACTATATTACTGTATGCTCTAACGCTCTTTTAAGACATTTGTCTTTTGATTTTTTGAGACTTTTGAAGAATTTTCGATCTTGGCCATTGTTGCTGAGGGAGAAAAGGGACATTGTGAAGTCTTATTGGTCTTCAAAAGGGAGATCTAACTTCATTTCAGCCATCATGTCGGGTGAGTTTATGGTCTTTTTTTCATCTTCGAGGGATTTTGATGAATTTAAACCTGTTTGGGAAAAAAGAAATAAGAAAATGTAAGAAATTTGTACACATGTCAAGCTGTGAAATCAAATCGAACTAAAGTCGCCACAAAACTTGTTATTTTGACTTTTTATTGGACTGTTTATAAAAGCATTTCCATGAAAACTGTCTAATAAGACAAAACTTGATGCATTCGAACAGAGTCGTAGAATCTTAAATAGCTTATTCCAAGCTTCCTTATGACACGCTGAACAGTGCGCGCCTCTCGTGTCTCCAAACTTCGTCTTTTTTTTTTTTTTTTTTTTTTTTTTTCCTTTACTTTTGCGGACGCATATTGGTAAATGTCTTGATCGACACACGCCAGGACACGATTTTAAGTTTGGGGTTTTTTTTAGAGGTGAAATATCGCTGCTGTCTGTTTTTCATATTTGGGGGTAACTTGCGGTGCATTGAACGGGGCGTCGTGCGTAAAACCGGAGTGGGATGTGTCTGTCATAGATTTTGCTGCAGTAATTGCCAAATTTAAGACAAATCAACGAGTAGCTTTTGTGCATGAATATTAATCAGAGGCAGCTCGCCTAATTTCAGTATCAAATCGCGTTTTCGGGAGCGGCTCGCCACTCCTAAATGCTTTACATTTACGATGTGCGCCTCAAGTTTTTTGCTAACTTTGAACGTTATGATGGAATAACACATACGTATCGTTGCCAGTGGTGCAGAGTTAAGTTTCATGTTCAAAACAGGGCGTCTAGATTCGAATAAAACCTCGGATTGGACTATGCTGTGAATTATAAACAGCTCAGGCGTGGATGGCACAAAACAAACCATGAAGTTTAATTAGCCTAGCCAAACTCACTATCAATCATTCCTTACGCTTTACTGCGTAAAACTATTACTTTGGCGCGCTGATTTCGTGCGCTCTGCAAATGTTGAAACTACTTTAAGAGCAGAGAGCTAGAGCTAGTTTAGCTGTATAGTTTTACAATCCGATCTTCTCCTTTGTTTTTGTACAGTTTGAGAGATTCATATGTTCCCTGATCACATTTTCCCAAGGTCCTCGAGCGCAAACAGATTATGGATCAAACAAATCGTAGAGATCAAATGGTTAACTTTAAATTTAGAACAAATTTGACTTACTGTAACACGCCGATTTTGCCTTTGTTCCTCTCTTGTGGTCTGGCTTGTGGGGTGGTGCTCGCTGCAGATCAGGAAACAAATCCCTTAGAAGGACTATGGGTGAGGGGAAGCTCTGCAGGGGCTTTGGAGACAGTCGTTTACGCGTAAGGCTATGCACTTTTACGCACAGTACATCTGGAAATCAATTGAACAAACCAGACAGCACAAACTTGAAACACATTTAATGTTTATTTAATGAAACATGAGATGAATGTCAGAACAAATACAGAATAAAACCGTGCTTTTGGTTCATGTGGGTTAAGTGCTTTGACACCGTTTAATATTGTTTACCATCAAGTATCAGTTTCTCAAACTCTTGTCGGGATTAGATAAAGAGGATTAGGGCCGAGAACGCGCCAGGTTAGGTGCTGCCGCTGTGACCTGTTTCCTACTGTTGACTAAACATGTTTGCCACGCTGTGTTCTTTATACAGATAAATCCAAGGTTTACCCCGGAGTCCGCGTCAAGACTACCGTCAGAGAGCTGCTGCAGAGGCACCGTGCCCGCGAGGCCAACAGAAAAAATGCTAAAACGGTAGATACCCCACAGTCACACACAACACCCAAACGCACGCACAACCAATTAGCCGCTCCTCAGATAAATGATTGATGGCCCCCAACGGCTCCTTATAACGATTAATCACAACGTACAAACATATATTTAGACAAAGCTGGTTAAATAGTCTGCACCAGTATTAACTTCTGCTTTCCTCCCTGCATCTTCCGATGAACAGATCATATCCCAGGCGCGTTTGGATCTGCAAAAACTTTCTGCGTCACTCTATCCAAGTAAGTTTTCCCGATAGTAACCTCACATTTGCCAAAGTTTTATAAAAAGAGAAAAGAAAGCAACCTGAATTACAGAAAACAGATCTCCCAAAACTCCCAACTGAGTTCCAAAATAAAGCTGGAAATATGTACATAAAAAAAAAAAAAAACATTCAAAAGAAAAAAGAAAACAAACAAAACCGTTTAAAATGCCTTATTCGTGTTTTAAGTTAGAAATTCACAAGAAAAATGTGTTAAGTCTAAACAGACTCCCAAAGTGCAGCCAAGTTTAGTATCTTAGCTCCCTCTTATAAGCTTCATTCAAATGTGTTGGCTGATGTGTCATGACATCACCCACTGTAACTTATAGCTGAGCAAATGGTTTGCTTTCTCCATTTGTCTCTGCCTCACCTCACTTAATTAGGCAAAATCACCTAATGAATATTGGTATAGGAAGCTCACTGTGAAATGCAGCTGTTCATTTAAGGAAAACTAAATGCTGTAATTAGAACATTTTTTTTTCCAGAAATACAGTTCATTCACTTCTTCTGTATTTTAGATTATTGTCAGGTCAGCTGTTATTTGCCTTTTACTTTTATACCATATTATTTTACTTCTGAGCAAGTTCCAGCACTTAGCAGCAACTTATGTGGCAATGTTTTAACAGGCTAAAGGGACCACATTAGATTGGTGTTTTCTTTTCAACACAGAATGTTTCCAAACCACCTGTATTCTGCATTATAGGTTGTTTTTATGTGTAACCGTGGTGACTTTCATTTGTACCACTGTATTGGTAGTCTAAGCCTTGTTTTTTCTTCCCACAGCTGCTCCTGCTCCAGTTCCTGATGTCAGCGCCCTCCAGGTGCCTTATCCTGCCTCGTACCCCGTCCATGAGTGCCTGAGCTCCAATCAGATGCAGGACCTGAACACCTATAACAACAATTTTCAACACCAGCTTTGGGACGCCGTGCAGCCTAGCAACAGTGGCCCCAGTGACCACCTCCACCAGCATATCTACCAGCAACATCCACAGCAACACCACAGTGGACAGAACTACCAGAGTTCAGGCCTGCCACCATCTTGGGACCATGGATTGTCATCAGATGCAGACTACTATGGGCCTGGCATGGTAAGACAATGGCTGGATGGAACATTTGAAACTTATTTCTGTTTTTATTCCAAATACACATTAGTTTTAAATAATAATAACAATTTGGGTATTATATGAGAAGATAGTGGGCAAATGGGTTAAAATATATATATTTACTTATTTACTTATTTATTTATTTATTTGCTGTAAATCGTATTATTACCAGTCACAACACGACACTACATTATGAGCTAATGCAAAAGCCTCCAAAACATGGATTATGCTTTTAGGCCATAATATACTTGCATTTAGATCGCTTATCATCTTTAGAATCTGGAGTCCTCTGGCGACTGGGTGGGTATGTAGAGATTATAACATTGTTCTATCTTGTCGCAGACTTCACCCGTTGATTCTCTAAAGATGTGCAGCCTTGATGACCACAACAGCTATTCGCCGCACAACTCCTTCTCCTCCTCTTCCTCCACCTCTTTGTCGTCCTGCTACGATTCGCCTAGTCGCTTGGAGTCTAGTTTTGTCAGCCCTGAGCCCTATCCATATACCCAGCACTATCTGTCCCAGGACTCTTACAGTCTGGCCCATTTGCAGCAGGAGGCCTTTTCTACCTCTGAATATGCTCCATACTACAACTCCATGGACTATGTGTACCCCTGCATTGATGAGAGCTACAAGAGAGACCTGACAGCTGAAATATACAACGCACTATGATGCCAGCAGTATTGACCTTGTGTAAATAATGTTCATGTAAAAAAGTTTAAACAGGTTGTTTGTACATTTCAGCTTGTGCTTGTAATTGTCCTCTACTTTGGTTGGGAGTGAGTGTGACAAATCCTTAATGGATGTAGTTTGATTTGGTATTTTTATATCAATATTATTTTTTTTTACCACTGAGATTTATTTTACTACTGTGTTGTGTACAAAAATAAACTGAAACATTTATAAAAGCCGAGTATTTCTTTTCTTTTGCTTATATTGCTTAGATAGGTTTAACATATGGTAAACTCATGCACACTTATTTGTAAGATTGATTGTGGGGGGAAAAAATGATACACAGAAATAAAGCACAGCTTTAGAAGAATGCTTTTTTGTTTCAATTTAGTAATTTGCACTGCACTTTTGACAAGAAAGTTCAAAGCCCCTATATTACCGACACGCACAAGTAAAACAATGCAGTTCAAAGAATTTCAGTATACATGCTGAAAATCACTGGTGAATTATTATCCACTTTATTTTGTAACTTAATAATGATATGAAATGTGTAGACTAGTCATTCATGATACTATGGATTACCCCTGTATGAATGAGCAATTACACTGACATTATTTAAAAAAAATAAAGCCTAAATAAATAAAAATTAATAATGATCTTACAGTTACCACATCTCTTTTAATCCATAATATTCACAATAATACAAGGACTTTTATAATATATATTATAATTGTTCTTTTTTTTAATCAGTCTCCACAAAGCTCTGTCTGTTAAAATGACAAGATAAAAAACACACAACAATATTTTAGAATTGAAAACTATTAGATTCATAGCGATTTATAAAATTATTAGATTATTATTATTATTATTATAAGTGAAAGATAAGCAGAGCCCGGGGGCAGAGGGAACATGTGGCTCCTCTCCTGTCTGAGTGACTCTTCTGGGGGGAGACTGCCAACAAGCCTCCCAGGCCTAAACATGGACCCCAGGGCTGGTGGGGAGGGGGGTATACGTGTGTGTGTGTGTGTGTGTGCGTGTGCGTGTGCGTGTGCGTGTGTGTGTGTATGTGTGTGCGTCCGTGCCTGCGTGCGTGAGGGGGAAAAGGGGGGCATTGATAAGAAAAAGGAGGGAAAACGGGAGAATTAGCAACTTGTGTTGTTTGTAACATTTTAATCCATTTAGGCACCATCTCAGCTCAGATCTAATTATAGCTGCAGGGACTTGAGCCAATGACAATGAGCCCATTCAGGTTTACAAGCAGAGATCTTAAACCATCAGCGCTGTAATACACAAAGTGAAGTTTATCTTGGGTCTCGCAGTGAAGCCTGATGAGTTGTCAGATCACTTGTCAGAACAAACATACACATGGTGCCACATGGATTAGGAGGGAGAACAGCAGGCTGAAGTGCAGCTCTCAGGGCTACAGCCACAGGTTAGTATAATATGATGAGCCAGTGTTATGACAAAGCCATAAGAAACATTTTACATGTCTAAACAATATGCAGCAGTCAAACCACGCACATAAGATGTGTTAGTGATTATGTAACTCTTTTGTGTTTTCTGCAGAGTGGCTCCAGCACATACAAATTAAATGATATCATCTTTAGTGGACTTTATCCTGCACCCTTCACTGTGTGATTGTGTGCTCTGTCAAATGCAAAGGTGGCTTGAAATGACTGAAATGTGTTTTCATTTTTTCAAGAAATATATTTTCTGTTGGGGCATATATAAATATTTATAGATTAGGTTACGTTAGGTTGCTTTATTCGTACCCGTAGGTAAATTTGTTTTGCAGATTTGAGAGGGTGGTCCCACATTTCACATTTCATTCATCCACACTATACACAATAAACATAGATAAAAACACAGTTGTAAAGACAGTGTTAAAGTGCTCCAGTGCAGAATGGTTTTGTTCCATAAATAATTAATTCATCCAACACGCTTGGCTAGAAATCACAATAAATATTAAAGATATAAAAAACACGATTTTCCAAGACAAGGTACTAACATCCATAGATAAATAGATTACAATTTATTCATAAGTGCAATAGCAGTTGGAACGAAGCTCCTTTTAAAACGATTTGTTCTAGATCTTGGGACTAAAAGCCTCTGACCAGAGGGAAGCAGCTGAAACTCTGAGTTTAGAGGACACTGCACGTCTTTTAGAACACTCTGGGACATCCGCTGTAACAGTCTTGAGTACAGTGAGTCCAGGCTGCTCTGAGGAGGGCCAATCACCTTACTCGACTATTTAATCAACTGATTCAGGGAGCTTTTGTTTTTAGCAGAGATGCTCCCAAATCATAAGACCAGTGAAAAAGTTAAAACTGATTCCATAAACATTTTATAGAACAGTGTCATCATGGTTCTGTCTACACGGTAGAAAGACAATTTCCTCAGACAATGAAGGCGCTGGTGGCCTCCTTTACACACAGCAATACAGTTGTCGTCAAAGCTCAATTTAGAATCAATGAGTGTTCTTAGATACTTATAGGAGTCAATAATCATATCCTTTGTTTTAGATACATTTAGGCGTTTTAGATACATTTAGGTGTAGATATGACTCTTCACAAAGACTTTTACATCTCTCTCTCTCTCTCTCTCTCTCTCTCTCTCTCTCTCTCTCTCTCTATATATATATATATATATATATATATATATATATATATATATATATATATATATATATATATATATATATATATATATATATATATATATGTATGTATGTTTAGATAATATGTATGTTTAGATAATATGACCCAGAGTGAGTGGCTTTACAGTGCTGCCTTGAGCCTGAGTGGTGTCAGGTGTCACTAAAGACAAGTCTGATCTGGTGTCGAATGGTGGCATGTACTTGACCTTTGTCACTTTCACAGTGTTAGCAGTCTGCCAAACCAAACATAAGAAACTGAAAAAGGGACTGCTTTTGTGTTTTTCCCTTCACACTTCACTAATCCTGCTGTTTATGTGTGCTATTATGTTTATATTTCATAAATCCTGTTGGCACAGCCTGCTGCTGAACAAGCAGTTGTGGAAATCCCCTGCTAAGGCTGCCTCTTGCAACACCTTCCACACTCAGATTTACTCCAGGCCATTACAGTACCGGTGGCAGTATGACTTAAAATGCACTTCTGTAAATCTGTTGGTAGGTGTCTCAGTATTGTCTGCCGAAACGAGGGAGAATGAATGTGAAAAGAAAGAAGAGAGTGATTTCTGCCCATCTGTCCCTTCTGGGCACCACATGGATTCCCTCTCTGTTGACACCAGCCACTGGAACAGACGGCAAGTGTCTTGCCAAATGACTGCCAACCAGCTGTGCCAACACCTGCATATTAATAACACACTATAGTTCCCATAATTGACAACTTAAATGATTGACATCTCGGAAGCAAATATGAATCCATGGCTCAAATGTTTAAGATAAGATAAGATAAGATAATCCTTTATTTGTCCCACAATGGGGAAATTGCAGTGTCACAACGCAAGTTACAGAAACAGTAGGAAAATAAGAGCATGCATCAAAATCAAGATAAATAATAATAATAATAATAAGTATTTACAATCAACTAAAAAAACACAACACTGTAAGCTAAGCTAAAAGGCACAGGAACATTGCACAATAAGTGTTTTTACAATGTGATTTTAGCCTTTGCAGATTTAGATTTCTGTATTTTCCTCCGGAAACTGACTCAGTTTCATTAATGTCATGATTATTTGAACTGTCCGCACAGTTACATGGGAGACTATGGGAGATATGTTATAAGAGCAATGACCAAAGACAAATTAGAATGTACTTTCTATCCTATTTTATTATTAATTGTGTATCTGTGGAGTTTGCATGCTCTCCTTGTGACTGGGTAGGTTTCTTCCAGATGCTCTGACTTCCCCTACCACCAACATATACATTAGGGTCTCCTCTGGGGCCAGGATTCCCCTGAAAAAGAGATTTGTAATCTCAACAGGACTATCCTGGTAAAATAAAAGGTCAATACTAGTAAATGATGCTAATAACACAATCCAAATGCCCCAGACTGCACACCACATTGTACTCATTTATTCAGACACATTTGTAATTTTCATACATACGTTTGACAGCTTCATACTTCTAAGGTGTATTCTGTTATCAAAAACATAAAGCACACCCACGTTTATAGAGAGGTAAAAAGCCGCTCAGATAAAAGATATCGTTAGATCAAAAACAGGGTGTAATTATTTACACAATACTTGGTAAGTGGCCCACTAAGTTTTATATGCCACCTCATTCTTTTCTTTGTGTCTTGTTTCCTGAGTTGCGCAGCTACCAGATAAGAACAGTATAAAGTCTGGCCTTTATTACGAGGACTTGTTCAGAGTCCTGGGGCAAAAACCCACAAGGAGTCAGTGAAGTCCCTTAGCCCCATTAGCCCGTGTCTGCTGAAGGCTCAAGAGCAGAGACCAAACCAAAACAACGCACCTTTTACAAGCAAACTGAACACCATTATCTTTATGTATGTGACATGTTCTTTAGCTCAGCTGGTTGGTAGAGCATTTGTCCACTGATCTGAAGGTTGGCGGTTCGAATCCCACTCTTAACATAAACACCATTGGTTGAGCGGTCAGATCCACTGACCCACAAGTTGGCAGTGCGATTCCAGCTCCCACAGATCAATGCTGTCTTTGTGTCATTGTGACCCACCTAGCCCTAGTGTCTGTGTACACTGGTGTATGAGTGTGTGTGTGAATGGGTGAAATGCCTTGAGGGTGAAAAAGCGTTATATAAAAATGTGACCACTTACCATTTAGAATACCAAAATATATGTTTAGAATGCATATGTTTTGTGCAAATAAAGCAGAACACAGCATAGGCCCCACTGATCTGGTTAGTTGGGTTCTCCACATTGCCCTCTACTGGCCTTTTTTTCTTTTTACAATTATGTCTATATGTTTACACTGACTGAAACACTTTGGAAACTGCTTTGTTTGTGAAATGTGCTAGAAATAAACTGGCTTGTATTTATTATTCAGCATTAACACTGTATGGTGAGACTTTATTTGTAGCTCTTAAGGACTATATAATTAAGCCTTTAATGTCTACACGTCAGCGCTGGGCAGGCAGGTACTTGCAAAATACAAATCTAAATATTGGTACCATGCACACATTTCTGCTATTATTATCATATCTATTATCTGATCTTTGTTATTAACAATGTATTTTAAAGGTTTCTGAGCTGAAGTCCATCAAAGGTGCTAAGTGTAACTTTCCTGGAGGAGCGTCCGCCAGCAGCTTGTTTCCATGGAGATGCCTTTGTTTTGCCTCAAAATTTCAACTGCACGGCATTAAACGTATCCAAGAAAGTGATGGTACAAGGCCAAGTTACAGGTCAGATCTGTGGAGAGGTGACTACGCTGACAATGAGAATGAATGAATAAAAATACCTGTAATTCACTTCATGTAAGAAAGATACATTTTACCCCATATACTGTGGAACATTCCAGGCAAAGCAGTAACATCTCCAAGGAAACAATTAGGTGGCGGACCCTCTACCTGGACAGCATAGTGCACCTTTAATGTGTTCCTACTTGACCTTTAGTCATAGTCTAGTCTAGGTTTAGTTTAAATTCTCACACCTAAAACTAGATAATATAATAAGTAAATAACACAAACCATTCATAAGTTAATGTTAGTTTCATATCAGTGTGGTTCTTGCTCCACTGAATAGTTTCTTCCCCATTGATCTGCACAACATGTCAAATCCCAAAGTCAAACAACACAGTGACTTATTGACTTTTCAGTTTGACTGGGAGTGGAGGCGTTTTTCATTACACAATTCATAACTTAGTCTATATAGATTTACCAGTATTTGTAGTCTATAAAAATGAATATAAAAAATAGATAGGACAAGTTCAAAGAAATGATGGTTTGTGTAAAAATTAAGAATGTGTGTAAACTCAAGACATTTATTCATTCATGTTTTCCATTTGAGAGAAGAACTCAAACAAATAAAACTCCACACATGTTTTTGATGAGGAAACAGAATTAACAGATCAGAAAATAGCATAATATGCCACCTTTAAATTGTGGCCTATTTGGAAGCAACAGTAGGCTAATTTTCTCTCGCGCAAAGGCACCTCTAGTCAGTGGTGGAATGTAATGAAGTAGTAAAGTACTGTATTTAAAGGTGCACTGTGTAACTTTTCTGGTGGAGGGTCTGCCGTCTGCTTGTTGCTTTGTCTGGAATGTCCCGGTACATATCCATCTTGATACTCAATAACATGGATTTTTAATAACTTAAAAACTTGGATTTGTTACTGTGAGTGGGCTTGACTCTCCTCAGATCTGACATGTAACTTGCCCCAATGGCGTCACCTGCTGTCTCTGTAGAGATAAATAAGTGTCATACTGTGGAACATTCCAAGCTGGTGATGGCTTAAGTAGCTTTTTTCATGTGATACTTTTACTTGAGTATTTTTCTGCTTTTACTTAAGTAACAAAATGAAGTACTTGCCTCTGAAATTTTAACCTCTCTGACAGTTTATCATTACCCAGCACAATGGGGGGAAAGTGTCAAAAGCAGATAATTTGTTTTCTTGTGTAGCCTATATAGGGCTGCATGCATTCAACACCCGCAAACCAGCACCTCCGCAACCAGCAAAGGCATGCAAAGTGTGTGGAGGCAGCCCGGGTGCAGCTGCAGTTTTTTATCTGTCCTTTTCATGGACACAACACCAATGTTCGTCTCCCCCTTGTGTCCTGCAGAGTGTGCAAACTAGCGTCATTTAAAGCTCGGTAAGTTGCCTTCTGTTAATGGCTGCGCATGGGACAGGGAAGCCACAAACTTGATAAACCAGGTAATAGTTCCAGCGAATCACTCCGGGATTTTCCCCTGTTTGACCCTAATGCAATCAAACCGTTTGTGGAAGAGAAACATTCCATTGTAGTCCAGACATGTCATTTGCTCCCTAATAAAGAAAAACACAAAAACAAACAGTTCGTGTGTGCATAAGCTTTAATGAACTTCTATGTACTCAGTTAATCCCATACTACTGTTATTTGGGTGTAGGTTTACCAGGGAAAGTGGATGTGTCATAATTTTAACCACATTTGGCAGTGTTTCAGGTGTACTCATTCTTTCAGTTCTGCCTCCTCAGTTCTTATTGTCAATGTAATTTGCTGATTAGCACCAATTCACTATTGAAAGTTGGCAAAACATCATTTTGAGGTAATGTAATTTAATGCATCTACCATTTTTTTTGAGATGGTGCAAAATAAATCCATAAACTCACCTCACTCACTAAACTTTTTTACAACCTGTGACTATGTTTTTTAAAGGGAGTTGATATTGTGAAACGTGGTCTTCTGGGGGTGGCAGATTTCTGTGACCTTGAGCAACAGCCTTTTAAATTGAAGAGACTGACAGCTCCTGATATCAAACACCAGGCACAGGCAAGTTACTACAGAGACTCTCCCAGATCAAGAGGTTAAGTCAGTAAATAAACAGTGTATGCTACAAGGTGCAAACCTGTTAAGAAGAAAAGCACTGATGATCCTCTATACAGTAGTCCTGCTAAAATGTACCAGGCAGTGGAGATGTATTTAAAGCTTGAAGCACTTGTTCATTTGGCACGAGGTCTGACTGATGCCACGGGCAAAAGATGGATTTTAAAGAGGTCCCCCATGACACTGCTGCATAATTACTCAGAGAAGTGCCTTTGGGCGAACCCACACACGGCTGTGGGTTTGTAGCACCCTCAGTTCAATGCAGTGGCAGCTCAAGCTTGTCTGACTGAAACCTGCTCTGTCTTGTGAAGGGTTTGTAACATTTACAGCTTCCAAAAACGTGCCATCGCTTCCACATTTTCTTGTTACGAATCACCTCTGGCTCTGTTCTTTCACTCACGGCAAACATGAACATACTTGCACTCAGTATCACTGCAGGAATGAAGTTTCGTTCAAGCTCCGCTTTTCTGTTGCCACCATCATCTAAGTGTAAAATATTACATTAAACATTCTCACCATACAAGCTGGACGAGCATGTTTTGCGATACCATCTCCCTGTTTCCAGGTGTGAAGCCGGCCCCCTCCTCATGGCAGTTTCCCCTCGGGGTAAACCCTGGGGAACACTTAACATCGGCTCTGCCTGGGACAGGTCATCCAGTCCAAATGCATGGTGAATAGACAGCACTTATATTATATATTACTCAAACTACCACCACCAAACCCACCTAACCCAAATCTGGACAATTTTGGAAGACAGTGATGTGAATCTTTTTGACTGGTCTTGTCTCAAGAAATGGCTTGATGTATATAAATAACCTATGGCCATAGGTTATTAAGTTCAAAGTGCTGGTGAAATATTTCTTTTGAGACTTTGCCCAAAAGCCATGGAAAAGATCCAGTTGACACTTGCTGCCCCTGTGTGTCCTGAGGCTTGTGTCAGTGAAGGAGCACATAGAAAGTTTCAAGACTTTAATGACATGATGTCAAAAAGTGGATAAAATCTGTTTATTATACATCGTAACAACAATGAATTTCCTTTATTAGACATTTGTGACGTAGACTGAGTCACTGTATAAGTCTTTATCTTCTTCATCTTCTGCTTTTTGCTCTTCCAAAAGTTTATCCAGAAGGCTGGGAGACTCCTGCTTCTCTGGGTCTTCCTCCTCACTCTGCCCCTCACTCGGTCCCTCACTCAGCCCCTCTGTTACAGGCTGCAGTGCCTCTGGTATTTGCGTATCTGCGTTTGACACCTGTGGGTCCAGCTGAGGGATCATTGTGGCCAAAGACATGGAGAGAGGCACATGGAGCAGGGGGGACCCGCTCAGCGTTGCAGGGCTGGACATGGTGGTCCAGGGCAGGTATGTGAGCCCCGAGTCTGAGTCCATCTGAGGCAGAGGGGTGGGCACTGGAGCCACTGGGATAGTCTGAAAAACAAACATATCAAACTACACATCATAACTGTCACTATCTGTCTTCATTAGCCTCAAACTACTGACCTTTCCACTCAACTATGACCATTTTTTATTATGAGTTATACATTAATTTGACAGGAAGCACTTTCCTGACTATAATCAATAGTACAAATTCTTGCTGATAGATATCTTTCTCATGTTTCATTTTGAAGTGCTGTGTTTTTCATAGGGCTTTACTTGGCATGCCTTGAACTGTCAGAATCCTCAGCATTTTGCCAAACTTGCTTCTGTTTGTTTTTTATTTTAGTCTTGCAATTATTATTACATCAGCCGTTTAATTACTGAGGATTATCAAATCACAATGTGCCAACATCTTCAAAATAGCAGATTTTAGATAGACGTATCACTAGGCCTGTCACAGTAATCACTATATGGACTTATCGTTCAATATATGAAAGCTGGAACAATGTTTTTTTAGGGTCAATATTTATTGTGTACATATTTTCTTTGATCTACTTGGAATTGTTTTGTTACGTTTTTTGGCTGTATGATGAGACTCCCTTTTATGACTCAACACAGAAGTACTAAAGTGTTTCATTCTGCTCGTGTATTTTTTTAACAGTATTTAGAATATTTTTTGTGGTTTAAATCTGCTCTTGGGTTATTGTGTCAGTGGCATAAATTAGTTTCAGTATTCTTGCTTATCGTCTAAATTTACTTCAGCAATATAGCACACTTCAAATTTTGTCATAATGGCAGGCCTACTTATCACGCTCTAGTACTTACCCCAAAGTTCGTTAACAGAGGAGCGTGGGTGTAGGTGAGCATAGTGTAGCTGGGGCACAGGGTGGGCATGTAGAGGTCTGTGCCTGTGGAGAGGGCGGTGGTGACAGAATAGGACTGGCTTGGAGCTAGGCCGTCCTGGGGGCTGCTTTCAGGGGCAGACCAGGGCAGGAGAGCAGGCTGGACAGGGCAGCCAGAGGTGGGCACAGCTCTCCACCCAGAGCACCCTTCACTCAGTGCTGCAGAGGACTCAGAGTTGGAGAATAGGCCTAGGGATATGAGACAGCAACCATGAGGTTTTGGTTCAAGTAGTTGTGGTTTAAAGGTCTTGTGAGCTTTAAGCCATGTTATAATGTTGTTACCTCCTCAAAAACATACCTGGAGTTTTGTTTTGTTTCATTCACACATGCTTGAGTTACCCTTTAATATTAGTCTTTCTACATCTCCAAAGCGCTGTTCCACCTTGTGATGTCATGTAGTCGTTGTTTTCAAGTTAACAGCTATCTTTGAACTTTAGTTTAGTAAAGATTGACATTTCCAGGGCTGAAATGATACAAATGATTGTAGTGAAGGTGTATGGAGTTTAAAAACACAGCAAAACACTTCTTGTATTACCACATGACATCACAAGGAGGAACAGAGTGCTTTCTGTTTGAGGGAAGAACTCAGTCTAATTATGTTGGGTTTGTGTGTTAAACATGGGTGAATGAAACAAAACACAACTCCAAGTATGTTCGGGATGAGGAAACAACATTATGACATAGATCAGAATATCAGTAATATGGACCCTTTAGGTTTGAGTGAAATGAAGCCACGAAGTTATTTAGATTTTATTTACAGAGGTGAATGGTGAAACTTGAAGAGTATTTTTTCCATGTTATTATTGATTGGCATACATGAGTTGGATTTCACTAACACAGATTAGTTTATTTAAAATAGTTTATAATGAATCTTTAAGAGTGTCTGTCTGGCCATTGTATGTATGTCTATGCCATAGACTCAGAAGTGATTGGATATGATGAATCAGAAGAATTCTTCCAGAAAGTACCCTGCTGGGTAGTAGCCTTGACAGACATGAAAGATTAATGGGAGGGTATCTAGAATTCAAATATTGCTTTCACATTGTAAGGCTTATTTATTCTCATCAATCCAAAACATGCACCATAAGTAAAATCTTCCAGCTAAGGTAGTCCTGACCAGGCTTAGCTTAGACTACAAATGTTGTTTAGCTAGAAACGGGTCACAGGGACAAGGCGACTATCCAATGAAAAAGCAGTATGGGCATGTCTCTCATTTGGTTTGCCAGTTTCTACAACTAAAACCAGTTGGAAATAAACCTAAATTGACTCTCTAATTTGAATCCTCACTACCTAATCCCCAGCACCTTCAGCCAATGATTAATTGGTGCTAGTGCAGCCTCTGCATGTCAGTGACTGAATTCTGGAGTTTCTGAGCTTTCACATGAGGCATGGCCTGCTGCATAGAATGAAAAACAATGTGTATGTCCTTAATCTGCATGTTAAGGCACTGGCAAACCCAAACCAGGTTCTGTTGTGATTATAGTTCTTTTTTCAGACCAGTAAAAGTGGTAAATGGTCTCATTTTTATTTAGTGCTTTTCCACCTTCAAGGCACTCAAAGCACTTTACAACAAGGAACCATTCACACACATTCATACACCAGTGTACGCAGACACTAGGCGCGAGGTGGGTTATGTGTCTTGCCCAATGACACCACAACAGCATTCATCTGGGGGAGCTAGAATTGCACCACCAGCCTGTGGGTCAGTGGATCTGACCCCTCATCCAATGATGTTTCATGTCAAGAGTGGGATTCGAACCGCCAACCTTGAGATCAGTGGATAAACGCTCTACCAACTACTCTAAAAAACTGTTGGGGGGCTGTTTATATAGTTTTGTACATGTCTGTAGCTGTACCTTGGCTGACGAAAGGCCCCACCTCCTGAAACGGAACAGAAAAAAGAATATAGAAGATTAACAATAACAACAACACACTGTCCATAACAGACAAGTGTAATTATATGATGTAAACTATAATGTAAATAAGCCACACAACGTGCACTGACTCAAGAGCTTTGGGACAGGTGATGCAGCACTGTTTGTACTGAGATTAAAATGTTATTTTCTATAAAGTCTGTTTTGAAAAGATCAGTTTGAAGGAAGAGATAATTACACATTTAAAATTACTGCTACTGTTGCTGCTACTACTATTACTACTACAACTATTTCAAACATAAAAAGCATTTTTTACTGCAGAGTAACACAAATGTTAAGAATACTAAAAGAAAAGTGGAAAAACACTAAAAGAAACTGGGAAAACATTGGGTCTAGACCAGGACAAAGCATGTAAAAACCTGACTATCTGAGAGCACTGTAATTATGTAAGCCAATTATTAGATGTACTGCTGTGGTGCAGGAAACAAAGGAGAACATTAGAAGCAGAAACTATAACCTGCAGATCGCGCTCGTAATTGTTGAGATTGCGTAAAAGGAGGTGCCTTCTCCTGAAGGCACAACGGACATCTGACATCAGTGGTCCATTTAAATGAGACACTTCAGATGTGGAGCAGACTCATAAACATTAGTGTTTGATCATTTTCGTGTAAACTTTCTCGGAAAGATGTAAAATATGATTTAACCTATATTGGATGTGGTAAAAAGAAATTAACAGCTGCTGACTGTGACTCAGCTCCTGATACTTTACAGTGGAATGATTGCACAGTAGAGAATGGTTGTTAAATTTTTTTGCCTAAAACCTGTGCTGTGGTCCTAGCCCTGTTCATGTTCATAGATGCAAAGTGGGAGGACTCAAGGGCAAAGATGCAGTTCTTTTGTCTTCTTTTTCCCTGAAGCCATGGAGCAAGCTAACTGTCACGAAGAACCACCTGGATTACGTAAGGAAAGTTTGTTGTGGGATAGGCCCAGGACTCCAATAGGATCTACAGATTAATTTGTTGACTAATTTTCCTTTTGGCATAGTCTCTTGTTGGCAGGATGTTTGCAACCAATAAACATTCTCCAAGAGGTCTTTGATGTGTGAAGTACAGTCCCTACCCTGTCTATATTTCCTGATGATTTTCCCAGCACTTATTAATCATTTACAAAACGCGTGGAACGGTCAGATGCCAATTTTACTTGTCCTGGGGACAGTAGATGGGAAACTGGTCAAAGAAACTTACAAGAATCAACATGCTGCTGTTCAAACAACTAGCACTTACTACTTTGTACCTGATTCTATTTATTACATGTTAGAATGTTGTTACCTCCTTAAAAAACATACCTGTTGTGCTTTGTTTCATTCACATGTTTGAGTAACACTTTATAATTAGTTAGTCTACTCCAAAGCTCCAAATGCTCTGCTCCACCTTACGATGTCCTGATGCTGTAAGTTTCACGTTAAAAGTTACCTTTAAATTTTAGTTCAGTAGAAATTGGCTATTCCAGGGCTGAAGTCATCCAAATGATTCTACTGAAGGTTTATGGAGTTTTAAAACACAGTGGAGCATTTCCTGTATTATCACAGACATTACAAGGTGGAACAGAATATATGCATAAATATGCAGGGTTTGTGTGTTCAACATGTGTGAATGAAACAAAACACAACTCCAAGTATGTTTGGTATGTTTGTGATGAGGAAAGAACATTATAACATAGATCAGAAAACAGAGTAATATGGGCCCTTTAAACAGTAAACGTCTGTGTTCTGTTCAGAGAGATTACACTGCAATGTGATACATATTATGCAAACTCTTCTTTTTAAGAACGTTTTACAGTTTTGTCTTTACTTTTGTATTTTGAGTGACTTGTTTGAGTAAACTTTTATTCTCCTGCAGTCAGCGGACCATTGCACTGAAAATTCCAATTTCATATACACCTACTGTTTTCTTACCTCATTCTCAAATTTTTTTCCTAAATGGGCATATACACATAGAATTCCGCAGTATTGTGTAGCCTGCTAGCTTACTGCCATGAACTGTAGTTATCCATAGGTGGCAGTGGGGGCAGTACATACCATAAAGGGGCAGGCAGAAATCAGCGCCACTGTTTTCAAGTGGTCAGCAGACTTGTCTTCTTTTTAAGTAATTTTAGATCAACAATGTTATTTTAAATAAAATAATGATCCATGGGTTAGGACATGGATTATAACTATATAGTAGACAAAAGCATATTATGTCTTCTTTAAGCTACTGTGTTAAATTAGGTTTGCAGCATATAGTTATAAGCATAAGTACATAAGAATGCAGCCAGTCCAGGAGTCCGTAGTAAACAACAATTCAAGTATAATCATAGTCATAAAAATATCAAGTTCAGGGAGAGGGCTAAGGATAGGCGATATATCGGTTCCACTATCAGTATCGACCAGTACTGACCGACTCTTTTTGATATCAGCATCAGCCAAATTGGAAATAGAAGAGCGAGATAAATACATTTTGTTATTATTTTTACAAAAGTGAAAAGTTCATTTGTGATCTTTGCTTCTACTTTATCAACCTCAGCAGCAGACCAAATGTCAGATATCGGCTTAAAAAATCCATATCGGATCATCCCTAGAGACAGCCCTCAGTTGTGTGTAGTGTGTCATGATTAATTATTATGCACCCTTAAGGAGGACGTGTGCATGTTTGCTCTTTGCTCATACTTACTCATGAGGATTTTTTTAGCATTCTTATGCATTCTAATCTTTCTATGAGTTAATTGTTCCCACCACAGTTGGAGCAGTTGTCTTGGAGGTAGGGGTTGCTGCACTTCTCTTCCTCCGGAGTAGCTCTCTGACTGGGTCCTTCACCCGGACCCCTTGGTATGGTCTGGGCCGCACCTCAGCTGCTGGTTGTGCTTGAAGAAAGAATTTGGATCGATTAGTTTAGATTAATTAATACAAAGATAAGTTTTTATTACCCAGCTGGCACTGTCTCGTGAGCAATGTCCATTACTGGAGAATGTCTTCTCTGACACAGGTTTACACAGTCTGTCTTTTTGATGTTTTTCAGAATGACTTTGTGCAAGTGCATGCATGAGAGCAAATGGGATTTGTCTTCAGGCCTAAGATAAGCAGCACATGTGAAACAAGGAACCCAGTTTAACTGTGCTGCAGGGTAGGAGTTACAGTAAGCACCATTACTTAAACTGTCTCAAATTTCTGGTACTTGACAAGAAATTGTAAGTAAATCATAAGCTATTATATTATTTACAAGGAACTTTAAAGCTCTGATTTGTTTGCTCTCAGAAGTAACATTGCATGAAATCTTTTTACTCTCACTTTATTTTTTATTTTATTTTTTAGTTTGGTATGGAAATGGCTTCAACCAAAGTGGTACTCAGTAGCCTACTGCTGTCAGTCCTCAAGTTGTGCTCAATATTATTCACTGTGCGATTGAACAAGAAAGAAGGGAGGGATGCAGCTCATCTAGTCAGTTCATCTGTACTGCATCAGTAGCTGCACACTTTATAGGTACATTTTTGTTACAGTGCTTTTCACATGTAGGTTATAATTTGTAATGCACTGTTATTATTTCTGATTGTGATGAACAAATTGAGCACCTAAGTTCTACCTAACTAACTGCCCATGTGACCTCTGACCAGTGCCTACATTTCCATCAGTGCTGTGACTGAGTCCTCTCACTGACCTGTGTATGAGCTGTTCACATGTCACTAACTGATGGATTTGCATTGCTGACCACAGGAGTTAAAGAAGTCAAACTAAATTGTGTTTCTGATGGCATGCCTTGTGTGGACAGAATTAGAACCAGAGGTCTCCTCATAGAAATAAGAGTGTGAGGAATCTTCAGGTTCCCTTTTGTGTTCTAGTTTCTCTATTGTGGGCTCTTATAAGACAAGTAATCTGATCAAAATGTATTTATTATTTAATTCTGAAAGACAATGATTGCCTAATAAATATTGCATGCAGTGATATATTGAAATACATATGGGGATGAGAAGAAATTTCAACTCATGATATTTGAAATCATGAGATCATGGTTAATTCCTCTTTACAAAGGGGCTCTGCAGAAGCTATCAACTCTACTGAAATACATAAGATGTGAGTGGAAGCAGAACTTACAGCTCTAACTTAAATAGCCTGAAACAAGTCACTACAAAATTATAAGTGTCACTAAAAGGCAGCCTTTGGCATATTGTCAAATAAATTATTATATTGTGATAAAATATATTGCCCTGCCGTAATGCAGAGTCTCACAAAACAAAGGATTTGACTAATGGATTATTGTTTCTGCAGGTTTTGTAGAGCTTTCAAAGAGGAAGTGGCACAGCTGTGTATTGCTGTATTGATGCAGGGTCCTGAGCATTTTGCATATCAAGATTGCATCCTTGTCATAACATTATCTTCCTCTTTCCAAAAGACAGTTTTCTTTTTATTATTTTGACTGATTAAGTGTAGATTGCATTTTATAAAGGCTATTTCTTGTTTAATTCCCTATGCATGGATACCTATACTAAAAAAAAAAAACAAAAACAGTACGGTACATTACAGTTACACCACATTTGCAAAATACATACAGAAGAATTTAATTTCCACTTAAAACTATGTCTCCATCATAGTAAATATAATTTGCTCTCAGTCAACACCAAATAGCTAAAACCAAATTTTGCGACATATTTCTGCGCAAATGTACTTACATTTGTCCCAGAGCATTGTGATCGCTGTATCGGGGCGTTCAAGTGAAGACAAAGATCAAAGTGGGGACAAAGTGTGGCTCTTTATAACTGTGACACGACCAGGGCCCTAGGGATTTCACTGCTGTTCAAATCTCAAAGCGGCAAGTTTCATTTGTAACTGATAGATACGTTTGCTGTACTCACCAGCGCATACTTTAATACAAAATCACCCTAATTTGTCTTTTTAAACTATAACGTACGTAGATCACGATTTTACATTTTGCCCATTGTAAACCGCAAATTTGATCTAAAATGACAAGCAAGTCGTGGATTTTTATGTATGTTTTTTTATATTGTTGTACTAATGGCTACATGACATTTTTTTTACCTTACCAGAGCCAGATTTTTAATACAGAGATGTGATGGAAAATAGACATTTTCACTCAAGCCTCAAATGCAGAAAAATGCATTGATCAAAGGAGAATAACAGTTGGTATATTCATAGATTAAAAAAAGGCATATGATACAATAAACTGTCAATTATTAAAAAAGTTGAAAGGTATGGAATAAGAGGCGTAGCTTTAAACTGGCTAAAAAGTCACTTAGAAGTAACAGTTTGTCAAACTGGGGGAACACTGCTCTACATATGAATACATTATCTGTGGCCTGCCACAAGGGTCCATGTTAGGACCTAAATTATTTATTTTATATAGTAATGATTTATGCAAATAGTGTTTAAAACTTTGTCCAACTATACATATATTCATAAGAGCAATTAAAAAAGTGATTATTTCAAATGAGGAGTCTTTATGTTCTTTGCTAATTTGGGACAGTAGAAAAGGGGTGGGCTTAAATAAGTATTTACTTCCTCCCACTCCTTTTCGGACACAAGTGAACTCTGCGTGACATTTACTTTTGTTTATTGTTATATAAATGAAGAATTTAGTTTTTGTATTGTTATATCTACTCTCTCTATTTACATTTTCTATGCATGTTTAATGCTTTACTGTCTGAATAAACATTTATTCAGTCAACATTCATTAATTAACTCAATACAGTATTACTGAAATATGCAGGAATCAATTGAAATACAATTTTGATAAAGCTAATAATTAGGGAACATCATTATAACATGGTTAAAAGCTCATAATATGCCCCTTTTAATTTGTGCTCCAAAAATAGCAATTCTATGTTAAAAAAAAAAAAAAAAAAGGAACAATGAATACTATGATATATGATATATAGATCTGTTGAAGAGACATTAGTCAAACTAATTTTATAGCTATTAATTATCCACACATCAGACCACATGTAAAGGCATCTTGCTCTTGGCATCTTCCCAGTGAACGCTGTAGTTACAAGCCTATAGTGAATGTATACACAAGACTGACTCAAAGGTTCTAACACTTGTAATGTCATAACATAATGCTCATATTACTGCTGCATTTGGGCAAAGTCTGGCTCTTCTCTATCTGCTTGTATGAGCTTTAAGCCATATTATGATGCTATTACCTCCTCAAAAACATACTTGGAGTTGTGTTCTATTTTGTTAACACATGTTTGAGTAACCCTTTTTATTATTAGTCTGTTTACATCTCCAAAGCTCAAAATGCTCTGTTCCACTTTATGATGTTATGAAGTTTTCAAGTTAATCACTTCCTTTTACCTTTAGCTCAGTAGAGATTGGCAATTCCAGGGCTGAAATCATCCAAATGATTCTAGTGACGTTATATGCAGTTTAAAAACACAGTGAAGCACTTCCTGTGTTACCACATGACATCACAAAGTGGAACACAGTGTTTTCTGTTTGAGAGAAGAACTCAGCCTAAATATACAGGATTTGTGTGTTAAACATGTGTGAATGAAACAAAACACAACTCCAGGTATGTTTGTGATGTGGAAACAACATTATAATAACACAGTATAATATGAACAGTCCAGTAGTCTTGTAGTCTAGTTTTGGCATTTTTCTTTTGGACTGTAACACAAAAAAGGGCAGTGATGGCTCAAGTTAAGACTTGTCCAAGACATTATTCGTTTTGCAGTGAGATTTAAACTGTGATTGATGATTGTTCCATATTGCTGCAATTTCAGCAAAGGTTTCACTAATCTGAGCGTGTCTGGGCATGTGCACGACCAGTAGGAAGAGAGATCTTTGAAATAAAACAAAGTTATCTTTTCTTATGTAGCCATGGGTTGTTTAATGAGGAAGTCCATATCGTAACAAAACAGATTTTTGTTGAAGCCCCACCATTTAATTTTTATCATAAATTAAAAACTGAAATAAAATGTTGTCATTGCACTGAAAAACATGAAAAAACATGACTCTACTGTGAGCAGGCTTGCATCTCCACAAACCTGACTCTTATTGCCTTCTATTTCCTTGGAGATGTTGTTGCTTTGTCTATAATGCTCTATGAGCTTAACACTTTTCTGTCTCTGTGGAGAATTTACCACAGTATGGTTTGTATATCCATGGAATTGTGCACCTCCAGAACGTTACACAATGTGTTGCTTTAATTCATTTCATCTGCACCAATCAGTTTGTATTGTTCTGCAGGTGTGAAGGCGGAGAACTTCCTCTTTTCACCCCTAAAATGGACAGCACGGTCACACATGAAAGAGTGTACCGGATATTTAGTTAAGTAATATTGCCCCTTCCACATTTAAACAACCATTTGTTTGTACATACTGTACAACATAAAGTTAGTAAAAGTCGCAATATTGTATACAATATGTATTACTGGACAGTTTATTAATTAATTAATTAAGATCTGTTTTGGTATTCTTATTCACTATTGTGCTCAAATATTGGAATATAATTTGTATAGATACATTTGGTTAGATTTTGCAATTGGCAACCAAATTTGAATCTATTGTTATAAGTCAGGCAGTCTTCAGAAATGCAGGTGGTCTGGAAAGGAGTGCAATTTCTTGGATCAATACATTTGAATTCAATATTGTAAGTATTTATGGCGCTGACCAAAAATAACAAAAATACAAAAGTTTAAAAAAATATTTTGAACCATTTATTTGGTCATTTGACCTTGCAGTTTTCAATTACATACTGTGTTTTATAACAGCACATATTTCTGTCACAGATGAGTAACATACAGTGAGACTCAGTTATGAAACTGGACTTTGTGCTCACAGGAAACACCTGGGTGACTTTGAGCTTCGTTGACCTCGGCTCTGTCAACCACAAGAGCAGCGGCTCTCACACGCAACAAGTGTCAATATTTGGCCTTTCAAGTATCACCAGATCTAAACCAAGTCTATAAACCGTCTATACAACATCTACCCTAGGATAAATTAGGTATAAATTACACCATGGCTACAGTAGTTGTAAATAAGGACTAACCCAAATTATGACAAAAATATGCATATTGAAATTAAATTAAACAAAGATTAGACCCACACAGAGGACCTCATGGACCACATGTGGCCGTACCATAGTTTGAGAACCACTGCCCTAGCCTAGTACCACCTTCTATTACATGTATTTAATGTCAGCTACAACTTACTCTAAAACAAAAGCAGAAGTGAAGAAGCTAACTTACTGCAGCTTCAGTGGTATAGATCCGTTATAAGTCCATAACTGTGAGTGGCTAGTCTGGTAGCCTTGTGTTTTTTTTTTTTTGTTTTTTTAATTTGTACAGCGAATAATGCAAAGTGTGGCTGTAACTTCTGTGCATTGCAAACAAGACGACTCGGTCTAGTTTAAATAACAGGGAGTAGATTTGCTCTTGCAGTGATAAGAATGAGTGCGGTTGACGTAATTATTTGTGGAGAGCTCAAGATGTACAGTAATCACCTGTCTAGAATTTCCTGAGAAGAAATGGGTATTTTATATAATAATAATAATAATAATAATAATAATAATAATAATAATAATAATAATAAACGTGTATTTAAAAAAAGGCAAAAAAAAAAAACTTTAACCAGTTTATATATTTATTTAATTATTTAATTATCTGACCAGGCACAGTGCACATTAATACATTCAAAGGTCCTATATTACACAAAATTGACTCTTGTGAACTTTAAGTCATGTTGTAATGTTGTTACCTCATCAAAATCATACGTGGAGTTGTGTTTTGTTTCATTCATGTTTGAGTAATCCTTAATTATTAGACTGTCTACATATCCAAAATGCTCTGTTCAACCTTGGACCGGTAGTTTTCAAATTAACTTTCTTTCAGTAGAGGGTGGCAATTCCAGGGCTGAAATTATCCAATTGATTCTATTTAAATTATATTGAGTTTAAAAACAAAGTGGAGCACTTCCTGTATTACCTCATAACATCACAAGGGTTAGGGTTTTCTAGTTGAGAGAAGAGCTCAGTCTAAATATGCAGGAATTGTGTGTTAGTCATGTGCACCAAATAGGCTAATGTTGTTTCATTATTTCATTTAGTTGTCTTGTTGTACCTTTAGAGGTTTCTTGGGTCTAATTATAGTATTTTATTTATTTAATTTGTATTATTATATAATTGTTACATTTTACTATTTATTTTGTTTTACCAAAAAAAAGTTAAATACAAGAAAAAGTTAATATTGGTTGAGCTACAGTAGGTCTTGAGTCAAGTATTTGAAATAAAACCTCAAGATTTAGTTGGGTTTTTTGTAATTCATCCCTTGAATGTCAATGAATTTAAAGTTCAAGTAAACTTTAATATCAATTTTGGTAAGTAATTCTCAACATGAAACTTAAAATACAGGTCTTCCTCTAACAAAATGATTGTCCGTAAAAAGAATATAATTCAGCATGTTGACAGGACAGCAACTGTGTGTGTGTCCTCTGTCTATGGGACAGTCGTCTCTCTTCTCCACACTCACACTTTGATAAAAACAAGCTGTAGTTTTGTTGCTGGCCTACACTGCGCTCAAGTGAACTTGTATTTATAGTCAGTATCTTAGACCTGAACCTTTAAAGCCAGCGCCTCAGTGCTGCCTCAGAGCGCACTGGCATAAACAAGAGCACGTGAGTCACATGACTCATTCAGGGGCAGTGCGGTGTCACACACAGACATGTTACTCCTCTGATAAATATTGATGTGGCGCCACATACAGTATTAGGACATTTATCTGTCTGTAAATGTGTTTAAATTGCTGTAATGTAGAGAATGTAAGCTTTATAATGAGGTATAACATGCCCAGGTGGACTATCGGCCCATATCGGCTAGATTTAGGCCGATAGCCGATATGTCTCCAAGTGCCCATATTGGCCAATAATATCTGCCAACCGATATATATATTTTGGGCCCTAAAACATGTTTTGTTTCATTCACACATGTTTGAGTAGTTTGAGTCTCCATATGCTCTGTTCTACCTTGTGATGTTATGAAGTGGTAGTTTTCAAGTTAACGGCGACCTTTACCTTTAGTTCAATAGATACTGGCAATTTCTAGTGAAGGTGTATGGAGTTTAATACGCTGGATTTGTGTGTTCAACATGTGTGAAAAAGAAAAAAAAAACTCCTTTACTTTAAGTAATGCAGTGACAAATAACTAAAAAAGACCATAAAAACAGTGTAATAATAATGAAGTGTTGCTGCCCCTTCCCCTCTTGTTTTGTAAGTCTTTGAACAAATTTGAGCTTTACTCCAACAAGTTTCATTTGGTCTTTTGCTAATTTATTTTATTAGATTCCTTTTTCAGACCAAGGTTTAGTTTGCTTTCATACCTGACATTTTTGACTGAGGAAGACAGCGAGTAAGCTGTCAAAACTGTCACGTATGAAAACAAACTAAAATTGGTCTGAAAAAATAAAAATCTGAAAAATCTAATAATAAAATATCTTTCCTGCAATTTATGTAACCCCAACTTGAATTTCAAATGCCTACAGTATAGACACTCCTAAACTCCCTTTGTTCCTTTGGTTAGACTAGACTTTCTTTTCAAATGCTAATCATTAACTTGAACTTGACTTATAACTTGAGATTTAAACATGAAAAAATACACGAACACTGATATGAGATCCAGCTAACTGGCTAAAAGATTGCCAACATAAAAGCTCATAAAAAGGATATAATTGTCCAGTATACTTGTACTACAAATAAGATAAGAGATCCTTTATTTGTTCCACAATGGGGAATTTCAATTGCAACATTAAAGTGGGTATATAAGAAAAGAATACAGTTGATACTTTGCAATGGCATCACGCTGGAGGTGTCAAAAAGTTTGAAGGTAGTCTGAAAACTCAAACATAATGGATTTAAACAACACATTTTCTGGAGTCTGTGATTAATATGAGCCTTTGTGGTCCTGTTTAGATGTTTGATTTTCAACAAAAAGGTGAGCGTGATTGTCTGCTAGCTTTAGCTTGTGACTGTAATGTTATTTTAGAGCAGGGGTCTCCAACCTGTAGCGCTCCACCCCCTTTCAAGTAGCTCACCAAAGGATTTCTAAATTACACTTATTATGCTTAATTAGTTAAATTTGTTTAATTAAATGCCTTTTACCATTGTACATGTATTCATTTTGATGCCTAATTTGTTCACTAATAAATGGATAATGGTTTATGTTTTTTAGGCTCCTAACTGTACCTCATTTAAGGCTTGCTGTGGCTCATTTATATACTAAATTTCTTGTGACTGTGACAATGAGTAGCTCTCTGGCATTTTCATTTTGTAAAGGTAGCTCACCGGAAGAAAAAGGTTGGAGACCCCTGTTTTAGAGGGACTTGTTTAACAGCACAAATCATCTTGTCTGTTGCTTTTTCAGGTCAGATTGTGTTAACAAAACCTTCAGATTAAAGTCAAATAAAAATATTTGTCCACAAAGCTGTTGTGTGCATTAACAGTGGTTCTTCAGTGGTTCCCAACCTTTTTGAACTCCCGTACCCCCTAACTCAGGCACTAGCCAAACAAATCTTTTACTGTAGTATTACTAGTGTATTGTCAATTAATAGCATTATATTTCCTTGATTTCATTATACTAATGTTCAAAACCCTCCAAAACATAAGCATTTACAAAAAAATAACTTTTAAAAATTCAAGTACTGTTCCCTTTCACCTTCAAAATCTGAATCCATTCCAAGTGCCCCCTACTGAGTGCCTACATACCCTCAGGACCCCTGATTAGGAAACAGTGATGTACAATACAGCATATGAGCAGGGCAACCAATACAAATATTACATTGGAATGTTTTTCAATGGCCTAGTTACCTTTTTAATAACTTCACATTAGTCCTGAAGTTAGCTGTTGTGCGATGCCATTTTAATGCAAATCCTGATTAAAGATTCTATTTAAACCAAGTTATGATGTTGTTACCTCATTGAAAACAGACCTGGAGTTGTATTTTGTTTCATTCACACATGTTTGACTAATCCTTTATTATTAGTCTGTCTACATCTCCAAAGCTCAAAATGCTCTGTTCCACCTTGTTTACTTTTTGTTTAGTAGAGACTGGCAGTTCCAGGGCTGAAATTATCCAGTTGAGTCTAGTGAACGTGTATGAAGTTTAAAAACACAGTGGAGCCCTTTCTATATCACCACATGACATCACAAGGTGTAACAGAGTGTTTTGTGTGTTAAATGTGTGAGGGAACAACATTATAACATAGATCAGTAAATGTAATATGGACCCTTTAGACTATTTAAACTAGAGTTGCTGCTTTTGTCCAATGGTGGAATGTGATTGAAATTAAAGTTGTATCGTTGTGTAGCTCAGAGGACAGACCTGTGTGCACAAGTCAAGCCTTAAAGGGCTGGTATATGCCTCAACCTGCTCTGCAAACAAACCTACTCCTGATATTCACTATCACCTCCTGTGTGCTCTGTGCCCGCCCAGCTGCAGGAGCACAGACCCCACCTTTAACCCCTGCACTGAGAGATGAGCAGCAAAACACACAAACACTTAAGTAAATATAATGCTAAGAGGTGCCTGCACAGCTTTTGGCTTTGTATAAGTGGTCAAACAGTTAACCAGAACATGAAGTGGTCCTTGAGAGACGCGTTCTAGGTCATCAACATCTAGAGGTGGGAGAAAAATTGATAATATTGTAATTAGAATTAAAACACTAGAACACATTATTAAGTATAGCAAATGAAAACTATTTAAAATGACTTAAAAAAGAGACTTCCTAACAAGGGTGTAAACCAGTGGTGGTAAAGTATTGTACTTCAGCAAAAAAAAAATCTGTATTTTACTTGAGTAAACACCAGCAGTGAACCAGGAAGTGAACTCTGTGCCACTTTCTTAATGCTAGGAATAGGAATATGAGAAGGAAAGATTTCTGGAAAACCCCCAGTGTCGCATGTGATGTGAGACAGGTGCATGTGTGTGAGGCCGCGACACCACAACACTGGGACAAACTATGTAACCAGTCCTACTACAAGTATAATGTAACTAGTTTTTCCCAAAGTATTCGTTGATTAAGGCATATTAAATCGGAGCCATATTCAGGAAGTAGTGGAACTTCCCTTTTAGGTTTCTGAGTGTCCCCATTGCAGTAACTGTGCCAGGTGTTTTTACAGTTTATCTTAGTTAAACATCAGCTCCACTCAGAGGAGCCTTTAGCTTTATAATTACTCAGTGCACACAGTATTGGGTGGGTTACAGAACTAGTGCATTAATGAATAATTGTTTGGGGGAGTTTGATTCAGGGTGGAGCTGAGAAAATGCTAGAAGATAACAGTTACAATGTCAGAAAATGATTAAAACAACAATGTAAGGTTCAAGAATAAGCTAAAGAAAACTTAAAAAAAACAACTTTATCTTGTATATAATGCATCATGGAATTGAAAAGCTGCTGTACCTAATCATTTTGTGTGTACAAGTGTTTGTTTCACTCATTCATTTTGAGCAAATTTGATACCCGTTACATAACAGTTTTTTGTGTGAGATGTGCCCATTATAATAAACTACACAAGGAAATAATCCCATAACAATGCGTTAGAAGAAAGGGCACAGTGGACTCAATAGGAGCCGGGGGAAGTTGCACAAACACATTATAAAGCCACTGACATTTTACATTTCAAATGCTCAAAAAATTAAAATATAATGGCATACAAAATGTGTACATTTTCTTGGATATTAAAGTGTATATTTTATCATTTCATATACGTACCTTGAAAAACCTTTGATAAAAAAAACATTTTTCTGCATTTTAAACCAGGATGTCTTAAAAATGTCATTCAGTGCAACGGACATATTCAAATTCTATTCAATTTAAAATAACTTATATTATTGAAAATGATGAAAAACACAATCTGAGATCTACTGAAAATGTTTTTCTTAAAGATTTGAAGAATTTCACACTTTGCCCAAATACGGCATTAACTCTTCCATGACGTCTGCCATGTTACCGAATGACGGTTCAGCTGAAATACAACAAAATGGCCTAATCTTTTGAAACTGACTTTATATAAACTCACCCAAATCACACTAACAACATCTGTCTAACTACCTTTAATATGTTTATTGTCCACTTGCATTTATGTGATTATTTTAAATTTAAAATGAAAATTATTACTTTAATATAGTAGCAGGTTAAATTATTACAAATATAAAATAATACAAATAAAATTGTAAAAGAAATGCAGATATTTTTTAGTTTCATGCATAATGTTACTTACAACAGGCACAGGGCTGTTTCACCAAATGACAAATTCCATTTCACCATTTTTCATAAATTTTTTTATTCTAAACTGGTTTATACTTTATCCATCAATGAAAAACAAAAGCGTGAGTGTTGACCGCTCACACCAAGCACTGATTTCAAATGTAATATTTGGCATTTACACTTCTCGTGACAAAGGTGTCATCAGCAAAAACTAAGAGGACAAATCTGAATCTTGTTTCCACTTTAGGGTCCTGCAGGGTCCACAGAGTGATGTCATCACATGAGGAACAATCTCACATTATTGTTCAGATTGGCTTTTTAACTTTGTTTTACTGAATGACATTGATAAAATAGGCTTTTGGTGACAACTTTATTTAAGACATTAAAAGTAGTTCTTTTGTGTTAATTGTTAAAATAGTTTTATATGTTCATGCCAAGGCTTGTAAAATTATGCCACAGAGAAAAGTTTATGATTTTGTCGATTTTTATAATTTGTGCAAGCAAAAGTTATCACTGATTCTATGTGTGACCCCTTTCACTGAATGACATTTTGATACTTTAAACCTATAATATTCTTTCAGATTTGGTTTCTTCTTCCAAATGCGTATTGGTACAGCTAAAGTGATATAAAACAAATACATTTAAACAAGTTAAACCTTTATATATTAATAACTACAAAAGTTGTGGTTTCTGGACACAAAAATGACCCTATAAGAGAGTACAATAGCTCTACAAGTCAAACTATGTGTATAGAAGGAACAGTCTTACACAATCTGTAATGTGTCAGTTATATAACCTATAATAATGCAAAATAATTAGATTAAAGAATGCAGTATGGACTTAACTCTTTTTAACTACTGCCTGTTTATAAAGCAGCAGCGCACTCTGGTGGCAAACAGGACATATACTTGATTTTTTTTTTTTTTTTTTTTTTTTTTTTTTTTCAGGCATTATTTTTGGTGGGAGATTTACAGTTTTACATTTTGTTTGTCTCTCTTTATGTTAAATACAGTACACCACATAATCTGGCCTGGTTATTCAAAGACTTTTTGACATTTCAGTGGAACCAGGGAATAATTTTATTTCTCTTCTCCTTTAATACCCTTCTCAATACAATTAGCAAAGGTGTCCATTATTCCAGCTATTTACTTTTAGCAGGTCATACTGTGGTTGGACAGAGATTGACATTTTGAAAGACATATCCTTAGGCAATATTTACTCATTATATTTCTATAGACAAAGTTGGCTATTACTTCAGGATAATGCATTTTTAACAATTCACATTTCCTTTATGTTTTGTACACAGAGAGGAAAAAAACATACAGACCCCACTGACATGTTTTGTGAGATGGATGACTTGGGAAATGAACCCACAGAACTTCCCACCAGTTTGTATCCTACAAACTTGTTGACCAATGCTACAACGCTTATGTCCTAAGGGTAGATCAAACAAAAATACACACATTGCTCTTAATTGATATAAATATTCTAAAAGCTTGATAAATAGTGGGTAAAATAAATACCCCATGAGCAAACAATTACATGTTTGAGAACCGCTGCACCTTTGCAAATCAAATACATCAGTCACTAACCTTTGACTCTTGTTTAAACAATGACATAAGACAAATAAACAACACTACACAGTTGGACAAAATCTCCATGTTTTTCAGTCGCTGTCATTATAATGTAATACTTGTTTGTTTTTATTAACAAAAAAATCTTCAGTGGTTTTAAATGGTTTCCAATAGTCCAAAGATATAAGCACTTTTCAGAATATTTAGAGGCCAGAGCGGAGTTACCGTGACGTGACATTTGTTGTCACAACAACTAGCATGATAACCACATACTCAGTGTTCCAAAGATCTCCATGGAGACACACAGGTGACACCAGGCCGAATTATGATCTGATCTATCTCATCAAAAACATACCTGGAGATGTTTTGTTTCATTCACACGTTTAACACAGAAATCCTGCAGAAATCTCTCAAACACAAAATACTCAAATGTCATGTGGCTCCACCGTGTTTTTAAGCTCCATACGCTTTCATCATCATCAAAATCATTTGGATAATTTCACCCCTGGAACTTCCATTGTCTAATAAACTAAAGGTAAAAGTTAGCTGTTAACATTAAAACTACCGCTTCATGACATCACAAGGTGAAACCGAGCATTTTGACCTTTGGAGATGTAGACAGACTAATAATAAAAGATTACTCAAACATGTGTGAATGAAACAAAACTTAACTTCAGATGAGGTAAGAATATTATAACATGGCTTAAAGCTCACAAGAGTAAATTTTGTGTAATATAGGACCTTTAATGAACAGAAACACCTGTAATTGTATAAATGCCATACTGTGAAACATATCAGTATCCATAAAAACAGATAACATAATATTTTTTTAGGAAGCATTAGTACAAAAAATGATAAGAACCTTGTCTTAAAATAATCATTGCATTTGCAGATGTCCAAGCAGATCCTGTTTTACCCACTAGATGGCGCCATTCATTACACCATAGCCCAGTTGCTCCAGTTAAAAAACACTAGTCTCCTCTTAAAATGAATCCTGATCAGTGGGTGATGCAACTGAGGCCCAGAGTTGAGTGGAGGCAGCCAGTAGGGGAATTATTTCACGCTGGATGACAGACCACCAGCATCCATCAAAAACTTCATGAAACGCTGCTGCCTGTTCGGATACATCCTCTCCACTGTCTTACTCAAATACAAGCTCTTTTAGGCCCACTACTGTTGGCAGCACTCCATGTAAAGCAGGTCTCTCTTCTGTGTAAAGAGCTGCAGGCTCAGTCTCCTTGAGCTTGGCAGTTGACTTGACATAATGACTTCAGCCATTCTTTTCAGAGGGGGAGGAGGTAGATACTTCAAAATGGTCTTAAATATGTATGTAATATGTGCCCTGTACCACATTTTTACTGTCTTAAAAAAACAGAACTAGTTAGATGGATAGATAGGTCGATTATTTCATAAATAAAGTCATACATAAGACACTTTTAAAAACAGCTATGTGGCATGAGCTTATCTGTTCTGACTAAAAGGTTTGCAGTGGTCCAAAGATATTCACTTACTTTATGCATTCCAGGCATTCAAATTTTTCACTACGATCAGTTTATAAGCTCTTTTCATAATTTTTAAAGGCCAGAGCGGAGTTGCTGTGACACCATTTTGTTCTCATGGTAATGCTGACAACAACTAGCATGATAATCACATACTTCCTTAATCCCGGATAATAAAACACTTAATGAAATGCAAACAGGTAAATGATTATTTGCGTGGAGATGTTTATATTATGCTTTTTCTAGAATGTTGCACCATATTGCATTAAACTTCTCCGTCTTTGTAAACAAGCTGGTGCCACCACTAGGCTTAGTTACAGGTCAGATCAACGGAAAGGCGATGCTGCTCACTGTAGCAATTAGGGATGGGACAAGATCTTGTGCCATAAGATCTCAAAACTGCCACCAGACTGCAAACAAAAAGTTTTTCCTCATGTTTTTCCATTTGCCTTGGATAAAAAAGTTAGCTTTAATAAGTATCTCCTCTTGAGAAGCTGTAATACTAAAAAACATAAGTGAAGCCAATATTATGGACTGAATGGTGCAGTCTATTAATTAAAAGTTATAGTCTTAGTTATAGTCTATAATCTTGTCTTGTTCTCATGGGCCAAATCTCGTGACATGTCTCTTCTCGTAGTAGCAGTGTATGTTTGTGATGGTATTTTTGAGCAATAAACACACCTATGAAATGAGAAATAAGGCCACCACGTATATGTGGAACATTCCAGGCAAAGCAATAACAAGCCGACCAGGCATTCCCTCCTCCAGAGTAGCTACACAGTGCACCTTTAAAGAATTCACTGACGCATATGTAATAATATGAAACTGTGCGCTGCAGGACGTGTTGTTTCATGTCGGCAATTTAATATGTGTGTTTATAAAACCAGGTGTGTTTTATTGTTTGTCACAAACTTGGACAGTATTTTGAAACACAACATGTGATGGCACATGTCAAGGCAACAGTTTGAAATTAAGTATTAATGAAGGGAAAATTTAACAAGTGGTATTTGCATTGGGAAGGAGGTTCATAATGGTGTTCAGTAGATCCCACAATTGGTAATATAGTAATAATATAATAATGTACCTTTTTTTGGACTGGCATGGCTCAGTGCATTAGCTTCCCGCAGAGCCAGTTAACCTTCTTTAATGCTGAGATTTCAAACTTGCCAATTCTTAAGGCATGAAAGAATCCATTCAGGTTGTATATGCATTATTTTTCCCATAGGCTTTACTAGACTTGACAGTAAGCATGTGAAAATGTACACTCTTTAGCCTACACTTGCACTTGCTTTATTGGACTGTCATTTGCAATTATCAGTCCCAACTTTTATGTTATGAAGGTGATCATCTACCTAAAGATAAGTCCCAGTGAGTTAAATATATTGACTGTTCTTTTAAGGTTTCACACATGAGCGCAGATGCAGGTGAGTCACATTGTTGTCTGTCATTTGGGTGTTGCCATGTTTTAACCTGCGGCGCTTTGATGGAGCTCACGCAGTCAATAAACAACTCTATCACTTTACACCCCCAGCATATTCAACTGTCACTATATTTGTTCTATTTTATATCACATTTTCCCAGGTTCTAAACTAGGTCAAATTATTCTTGCAAATTATTCATTGTTTCTTGTTTACAAAAGATTTTCATGAGCTGACCACTCACAGGTGAAGCAGGTCACCAGTGTTGGTCCTACATTACACATACCTGGAGTTGTGTGTTTTGTTTCATTCACAATAATCTTTTATGTCTATGTCTCCAAAGCTCAAAATGCTGTTTTACCTTGTGATGTCATGTAGAGGTAGTTTTCAAGTTGACAGCTACTTTTTTACCTTTTGTCGAGTAGAGTTTGGCAATTTGAGAGCTGAAATCATTCAAATTATTTTAGTGAAGGTGTATGGAGTATAAGAACACAGTGAAGCACCTATTACTTATAATGAAATCGTTATAAGTAATAGGTTTCCATTTGTCCATTTAGAGTCACCATCTTAAACAGTCTTTGGACGTTTGGGGAAGTTCCACAGAGAGAGGACATGTATGTTACTGAAACCATCCATAACCTAATGTAAATCCTTATTTTACATTTTGCTCATTGTAAATCACAAGAAAAAGTCAATTGACTTCCTGTTTAAAACTGCAGATCAGATTTTTTGGAAAAGTTGCAATTAAATATGGAGTAGTGGGAGGAGCTAAGTGTTAGGTGAAAACAGGCTTTTTCAGAGCACTCAAGCCTCAAGTGCAGGGCAATACAGGATTACTCAGACATGCTGACTCAATGTAAATACAACTTGAAGTAAGTATTTTGTGAAGGAACACCATTATAATGTGGTTAAAAACTCATGAATGTTGATTATTTAAACCTGGCAGTACCTGGCAGCAGGTACTATTATGTGAACGAATGAGAAAGTAGGTTGTATTGATGGCGTGACACGGAAATGTTGAAAAACAGGTTTCAGTCCGAGCTTGACACTGTAGACAGTCTAAGAGACCCTTTCACAAAGCAGAGCAAACAAATCCCTACATCACCTCTGCATCTACATTACAGGTTACAGGGTAAGATAAACATGGTAAATGACACACCTGCTCATGTCCTCCAAAAATCTTTTCAGAGCCGTTTACATGTCATATTGTGCATTGTGTTTGCCACTGCTGAGGCTACATAAGATGGTGATATGAGACACCAGGGCTATTTTCAAAGATTTAAACCATTTGATCATGAATCAACTGAAAAGCTTAGTGTTCCATCACATAAGGTGATGGATGATGATTTGACAATAAGAATACACAGACCATCATTTTTATTCAGCTATTTTTGGGTAAAAAGGTTAAAATTGTAGGTTTGCAATTCAATTTCAAGCCCATAGAATCTGACTGCTACTTGACATATTGCTTACAAAGGACTTTACTTGAACTGAAACTCTGTTGGCGTTGTTGATGTTCTTCTATCTGAGTTTGAGGCAAAACCTTTAAACCTGTAGCTCAGTTGGAGGAGAAATATGCCACTGTATTCACCACCTTGCAAGTATCAGCAATATTACCCTTCTGCAGAATGACGTATTCGCCTATATTAATAATAATCTTTACATGTGTTGCGCTTTACAGGCTTTCAAAGTGCTACACTGTAGTCATTCTTCATTCACTTCGCACTCAGTGGTTATTAGGTTCTCCTGTAGTCACAGATGCCCTGGGGTAGATTTCTGGAAGCAAAGCTGCCCCTCTGACCACCACCAACCACTCACACAACAGTCATACTAGGCAAGGTGGGTGTCTTGCCTAACAATGACAGAGCAACAGAACCTGGTTGAAGCAGTAATAGATTTTCCAACCTTTGGTTTGGTTTGACTGGCAGCAACAATGCTTTGAAAAATAAGAGTATTGAATATATCAAATATATCACTCTTATCAATACAGTTTACTCTGCTGGGAAAACCATTGTTGAATAGAATCATTAGTTGTAGCTTTCTGGGTCAACTGTTGTTACTTTACTTTGATATTTCTCACTTTTTAAAGCCATTTTTTGGTGGGAGTGGCTTTGGTGAGTGAGGAGTGTCAGGCAGGAGCAGGTTTTGCAGGTAGAAAAAACAGGTGCTGTGTGCGTCAGCAACACAACCTCACAAGACCGTGAACAACACAGAGCAACACCACCACCGTAGCTTCATCTGAACTTAGTGGCTTTGAACAGCCCCTATTTTCAACAGTAGTGTCTCCTTAGTGCACGGTCAAGATGAGAGGACCCGGCCACGCAAAGAACCTCAAACGTAAAAGTGAAGGAGGGTGCTGTGCGTCTGCCGAACCCAAGTCAGACACTACTGGTCGTGGTCATGGACGCAAGAATGGCATCAGGGGGAAGAGACCAAGAGGTAGGCTAATATTTACTGCTAAAATGCTTACTTTGCTTAACTTACTGTTGAACTTAGGTGCATTGTGTAGCTTTTCTGGCAGAAGGTCCGTCAAATGCTTTTCTCCATGGAGATGTTATTGCTTTGTCTGGAATGTTTCAGTGTATGTTATTTCTATCTTCATGGAGACCAACCCAGACCAAGTTACAGGTCAGATCTGTGGAGAGGCACCCTGCCCACAGTCAGAATGCCTGTTTTTCTAGGTATTTTTGAGTAGTAAATACACCTTTAATTTATTAAATGTAAAGTAGAGCTGTTTAATGTCATAGTATGGAACATTTCACTCCATGGAGAAAACATTTGACGCATCCTCTACCAGAAAAGTTATAAAATGCTCCTTTAAGGATATGTTTTTTATTTCTGAAATTTGCACATAGCTATTGACGTTTCCTATAAGTTGTTGTAAAAGTCTAAAAAAAAACATAGCTAGTTATTGACAATTGTTTTGTTTTTTTTCCCAGGTGCCAAACGAGGTGGAATCTCCAATGATGGAAAAGTGTACCTCGGTGTTCGTGTGAAAATGACAGTGAGAGATATGCTGAAAAATGTGAGACTGGCTCAAGGCTGGAGACCTGAGCAGCTTCAGGTAAGTCTGGCATTATTCACTTATGTAACTTCTATAGCTCCAGTATTTTGTGTCTTTATTGGAAAACTTTGGGGGTATTGTTTGATGTTTTTAACCAATAAGTTGTTTCTGCTTCCTCATCACAGGATGCATTCAACAAGAAAGGTCAGTAATAGACTATTTTGTTCAAATGTTTTTTTATTGTGTTTAGTGTAAAATTCTCTGATCTGGTTTTGACTTTTCCACAGAAGAGCGTGTCAAAACTCACTCAGGCCTTAGAGCATCCAAGGTAAGCAGTAGAACAGGCCTGCGGTGCCAAAGACTTTCACATGATAGACTGACAAGGTTAACGACATGTACCATCTGCTCCTTTCAGAAACGATGCCCACCCAAAAGCCTGGAGGAACTGGCAATTATAGTGGAAGTTCTGGAGGAGGATCTCAAAACTCCACATGCAAAAACATCTCTGTCTGACCCCCCTGCCTCTCCTGCCCTGACAGGTAATGACACATGAACAATTATGAAACCTGCTGTACCTGTCCTGATACGTCCTAAAGATCATGTAGGAACTGTTTGTACATTTGCCCAAGAAAAGTACTGATAAACCACAATTTAGCTCTTGGTTCCGAAACTCATTTTGAACTTAAAATTTGAACAGGTTTTTTGTAAGGTTCTCCGCTTGTGTTTCAGGATACAGCAGTGATGGTTCAGAGGACATAATCCCCAGTCCCCAGCATCATATGAGCTACTCTTCCTGGGCAGACTATTACCAGGACCACCAGACCCTGTCCCCTGACTACCAGACCCTGTCCCCTGACTACCAGACCATGTCTCCAGAACACCAGACCATGTCCCCTGACTACCAGACCATGTCTGCAGAACACCAGACCATGTCCCCTGACTACCAGACGTTTTCCCCCAACTACCAGACCATGTCTCCAGACCACCAGTCCCTGTCCCATGTCCACATGTCCAGTGCCTTCCTGGAGGAGGAGCACTGTCCTCAGAGCTGGAGCTTGGACAGCTCTGCCTTCTTCTGGACCCAGCTTCAGAAAGAGGAGATGGTCCTCAACAACATCAGTGATGCAGAGCTCCTGAATACTGATGAACATGGCAGAAAGTAAGATTCATAAATAAGTAATACATTTAATTCAGAAATTAGGATGCCTCTGACCATGTCTCTCTTCCAGTTTGCTCCACAACGTGGTGTGTGTTGGGAAGAGGGCTCTGGCCTATGCCATTGCTAAAAGGATGGCTGGCATCAACAGCTTGGACCTCAAAGACTCCTATGGAATGGTACAAAAACACACATTATTGTTATTATTGCAATTACTGTTAATACTATTCTTCTCACAAGTGTGTCTTTTTTCCAGACTGCTCTTCATTACGCTGCAAAGAACAACCACCACCTGATGGTGTGTGATCTGATCCAGCTGGGAGCAGGCATCAATGAGAGGAACAACATGGGCAAGTCCTGCCTCCACCTGAGTGCAGAGAAGGGCTACACCCAGGTTCTGGAGGTCAGAGCTTTCACATTTAAATGTGTGATGAATCCGTAGTGACATGTTTAACCAGACATTTAAGAAGAGTAATTCTGTCAGCTGTCTGTCAGTGACTCCCTGATCAGACACTGAAACAAACATCCATCTCTGAGTCAGTCTGAAATGTCTCTTTTTTTAGGTTTTAAAACAAATGATGACCGACGGCTACTTTGTTGATGTGGAAGCCACGGACAACTCAAGTATGTAAAAGCCCCTATGATGACACTAAAGTACATTTCATGGAGTAAGTGTCCTTAGTTGATACACTTGTGCTGCAGGAATGAGCGTATTGCAGTGTGCTGCTGTAGCTCTGAAGGCCACTGTGTCTGAGGGGGACAGCAACTCTCCACTCAGCTCCAGACTCAACAGTCTGCGGAAAGAGCAGATGCTGGAGACACTGGAGATCCTGCTGCAGATGGGCAGTTACCTGCACTCTATGGTTTGTATTAGAACTCTTCTCAGTAAACAAAGGGCCTGTGTTTCTGTGTTTGCAGGTAGGCTTGTGAGAAGGATGTTGTAAAGTTTTCCAGTACTCAGTATAGAGTTAGTGTCAATAAGCTACTACAAGTACTACAACAAATATCCAGTTAGGCAGGTTTTAAGAGGGCTTGTTTACATATTAAAGAAGATGTTTCTCAGTCTATGTCAACCATAAGTACTATGGCAGAGAAGATTCATAACTCATAATTACCTTAGATGAGAGATGAGTTACACATCGCCGGTGTCAGTGCCATTTCACTGGAACCTCTGGGAGTCTTGTGACTTTAAAATAGTTGATCCTTCAGACACTGTAGGTCTCACTGAGGCTAATATAAACAAAATTCATATGAAGTTGTTGCAAACGTATTTTAACAGTAATCTTTTCTGTGTTGACAGGAGACTCTGGGGACGCCTCACAGCTCCTAAAGGCCTTGCAGGGCTTTTTTTTTTGCGACCCGACAGTAATGTTCTGTGTGTATTCAGCCTGACGTCAGAGCAGAGCCCACAGTTATGGGCCTCTCTTGGTTTACTCAGGTTTGAAGTGTAAAGCATCCGTTGCTTTGTGTTTGGTAACAATATCTGACTTGCAATCAGATGTTGTATATGTAACCTGCACAAAAGCATTAGGTGCCCAATACCTGGTTTCTATGAAACTTCCTCAGTTTGTTACATTGGAGTAACAACATTACCTCTAGTAGTGAGGGAGATCCACTGTACAGTCTCTTGAAAGCGTTTTAATTTATCTAATTCCTTTTAAATGCATTTAAATTGTTAATAGGTAATTTTGAAAGTTATAAGTTTGTAAGATTAAGCCAAATACAAATCAGTTGTCAAAACAGTTCTGGCGAGTATATGTGAACACTGAACCTTGACTTGAACATTGATGAAACATGATGTACTTTTAATAGGACCATTAATATAATAGGTCCATTATAAAGTACACACGTCAACAGCCACTGGTGCAAAGAGCAGTACAAGTGGATCTTCAGGAGACGTTATTCACTGTATTAAGACATAGTAGCTTCACATATATAGTTTTTGTGGTGGTGGGATGTGTTTAGTTTTATACAGATGAAATACAGTATATGACGAGATCATCTTTTGTTTAATTACAAAACTATTTTTGTTTTTTTTCTTTTTAATCTTTGTTATGGGTTAATAGGCTTGTGGTTGTTCTTGTTGTAAACATGTTTTGAATTTAATAAACCATTGCTTGAATTTAAATGAATTTGTCCTTTGAGATAAATATGTATCCATACTGTAATAGCCAAAATAAATCTAGTTCACTGTTTAAACTAGGCATGGGTCAGATAGTCGGAAATGTAGAGCTATTTTAGATTAGTTATGAAAGTAATTGTACTTAGGAAACATCTATGAATGTTAATTACATATCAAGAACAGGTTTCAGGGACTTGGCCAGTAGCTGTTCTTACTTATTAAGGTTGATGTATTGACATGTTGACAGTTTGAGAATGTGTCCTTTTATTTGATCCTTTCTTAATTGTGGCATTCACAGTAGTGGGCCACCACAATGGGGACTCTTCATCTGAATTATTATAATTATTATAACAGTGTATTTCATGTTCCTATACCTATACCTTAACTTTTGTGATGAATTCAAACATGAGAACCCAAAATACAGGATAGAATGATGATGACAGCTCTTAACCCTTCTCCAACAACGTACTAAAATTATTTGAACATTGTATAAAGTATAAGAAAATGACATGACTAACCGTGGAGATGGACATCTTTTTATTTACAATGTTTCAGTTTTATCAGGGCAGATGCAGCTTCAAGATTATCACCACCATATGGAGTGAATGAAACTAAAGCACCACAACAGTGAACTGCCAACCTAAACTCTCCACTGTGAACGTCTTTGGAGTTTTTATTATATGCCTTTACACTGACACAATGCATGTAGTCATATTTTAGAAGATTTCTTTGCGTCACAATCACAACACTATGAACCACAATGTTTTTGCTCCACATGTTCTGGAGTTACACCCATGACACATTCATAAACCTCATAAACGCAGGTTCGTTTAATTAAATAATTAATAATAATTTAATTAACTAAATGAAGCCATTTATCATGTATCACGTGAAGCATTTACTTCTGCATTCTGTTCATTCTGTCATGTGCTTTCTTTTGATCTTTTTATTTGATTAAACTCATTCTATTATGGCATATGGAGTATATTTTTACCTCCCATATTTAAAGGGGCCAGGTGCAACTTGCCCAGGTCTGTGCAGCACTAGGAATGCAGTAAAACTCAAAAACCACCATCTTCAGCAAAGCATTTACATTCTTGTTCCTTTTGGCTTTTCCTCACAGATTTTAAGATGGATGCCCTTCCTTACATTTTTACCCTGGATGCATCTTCAGATTAAAACATGTAAATACAAATATATTATATTTCTGGCCCATTTCTGTTTCCATATCTGGACTAGGATTGATGTGGTACAGATTGATGTGTAGTTCTACACATTATCAAGTGATGACTCTTGATGAAAGTGTTCAGAACACTTTTGGATGTTCAGACAAATGCTTCACACTGATTGGTTGAAACATTACAACAAAATAACAAGCCAAAAAAACAAACTTTTGTTAAATCCAGTTGAGAGAAAAGCACGTGCATCTTACCCATCCACAAATGCACAAACTCCTTTTCTTTGCACGTTTATCCAAAACTAAATTGTCTGTTTGTCATTGTCACCATGTTTTTTTCACACATTTGACAACTAAAGTAAGTACATTTCCATTTTTATTTAACTACACAAAAATGACATAACAATATCTCAATAATATATTGATTAAAAACAGTTCCTCGAATACTGCATTTTCTTCTCATAAAATGCAGCTTTGTTTATAACCTTTAAATGTGTATTATGTAACTTTTCTGGTGGAGGGTCCATCAAACATTTTTCTCCATGAAGATGTTATTGCTTTGTGCGGAATGTTTCACAGTATGGCATTAAATCTTTCTACTGTCATGGAGACCAAACCAGGCCAAGTTACAGGTCAGATCTGTGGAGTCAGAATGCCTGTTTTTGAAGGTATTTTTGAGCTACAAAACCACCTGTAATTGAATAAATGTAAGGTAGAGCTGTTTAATGTCACACTGTGGAACATTTCAGGCAGAGGAATGACATATCCACAGAAACAAGAAGGTGATGGACCCCCCAACCGAAAAGTTACACAGTGCACCTTTAAATGTAAAAATCTGTTTAAATGTCAGTGTAGACAGTGTAGACTTCTTTAACATATTCGTGCATACTCTTTCATCTTTACCCCATGACCGCCCCCACCCCTCCCTGACTCCCTGCCTGCTCAGCCTGTATAAGAAGGCTCATAATGAATTTAAAGCCGTCTTGCTGGCACTCGGCCTCCAACAGAGCTCCAGGCCATTGTGCAACAGCTAGCACCACTGCTCCAACTGTAGCCCACATTGCATCACATCTACCCCCATACCCCCAACTTTATCCTGTGATGCCTTCGTCTTGTTTTTTAGCCAAGAGCTCTGCATAAGACCTCCACTCACATAAGATTCAAGACCAGAGCAAAATATGAATTCATACTGACCGCCAGTGGAAGGTACTACAGCGCTCCTACAGAAAGTTTAATTGCATTTTAGAAAATACACCTAAAAATATTTCAGGTTAGAGAAGCTGGACAAAATATGATTTAATAATGGCCTAAATCCTTAAGAGGAGTGGACGAGAATTATCAATTTGTGTGCTAAGCTTTCAAAACTATTTTCAAGCTTGTGCTTAAGTGAACAGGGGCTAAAGCTTAGCACACATATTGATAATTCTCATCATATACTAAAATAAAAAAGCTTCAATCTCAAACATATCAAATCAAATAAGTTATTTCTATAGACTGTCCAGATTCATTCAAATTCAGTCAAAGTTGTGTAGCTGATTATGACTTTGAGCAGACTTACTCAAGGGTAAAGTACAAAAAAAAAAAAAGTACAAAGTGTATTCCTCTCTGTGCAGTTTTTCAGATTTTCTTATTTCCCCTCATTTTGGCAGTGGTGGTAATTCGATGTACATTGCATACATTTTCACAAGAATTAAAAAATATCAACCTAAAATTCTTAAAATGCATTATGTAATTTCTAATCATCAATATAGGTGGGTCTATTTTGGCATCTCTCCTGTTAAGGTGAATATATATTATGCACTGTCTCTGTCTCATTAAATAAACAAACTAATCTTTCAAATGATGATGTCAGTAGCCAACTTTTTGTTAGTAAAAGCACGATGTTTGGAGTAAAGTTTAGTTAAATTGAAATGATTAAAAGTTTGGCTTGTTTATGTACAGTGACATTAAAGAAAGCCATTTTAATTATTCATCACTCATTTCTGAGTGTTTTTAGACTTTTACACCTCTGATGTTGAATGGTCTTATCCTCTGAAGTGTTTTTGTTTAGCAGAGAATTATAGGCCTGTCATCATAATTACTATATTGACTTATTGTTCAATACATCATTGATGAAACAATCATTTTTGGGTCTCAATATTTAGCATGAGTACTTTTTCTTTGCACTAGTGGGAAAATTGTCTTTATTTTTCTGTACTGCAATAAGATTTGAGTTGTAGAAGGTTGAATTATGAACTTCTGGGTGAGTCATTATACACACAAATTAACAACTTCAGCAATATATCATGCTTTAAAATTTGTTATTGTGGCAGGTCTAGAGAGAAAACATAGGTTTATATTTTCTTGGCTGTTTTAACATTTAATTTTGAGCATTTCTTTGAGCATTTGCAGGTTAGCACAAGTCACACCTCTTGGATAGCTGCACTCACCCAGAACTGGTCAAACCACATCTGAGCCAGTTTACGTGTCAGAAAGACTCACAAGGGTCAAATCTTCACTAAAACCATGTAAACCATTACAGTCAGTTCTCAGGTCAAGGAATTTTGTTTGCTTTACCGCAGATATCCTTTTGTGTCTTCTTGTGACTTCTGCGACATACAATATGTCAGGCAAATATGTTGAGCTTTTGACGTGTGAATGTTTTTTGAACGAGTCGGCTCTTCTGAACAGTGAATAGTTGGAACTGAGAAAAATCCTTTTCTCTCTCATTCTTATGTATTTTTACACTGATTAATGCTAAACCAACGCAAGAATCAGCACAGAAACGGAGGCAACACAAGTGAGCAAAAACATTTGGCATCATAATAAGATTGTTTTTTTTTATTATTATTATTATTGTAATGCAACATCTTATTTAGATCATGCACAATTTCAATGGGTAAAGACACTCCCTCACTTGTAATAATAATACTTTATACATGTAACACACAGTGCAAAGAGAGAGAGAGAGAGAGAGAGAGAGAGAGAGAGAGAGAGAGAGAGAGAGAGAGAGAGAGAGAGAGGTTTTTGGATCCAAAAGATTCGGCTCCCATAAAAGAGCCAAAAGTCCTATCTCTAGTTTTTGTTACATTTTAAAGAATCAAATGTGCAGAGTGAGATTTTGAATCCATATTTTAACTACATTTATAATTCTTAGTTTTGTAGCAAACAAACCTCTGGGCTTTTTGTCTCTCCTGAGTTTGGAGGGACACCTGGTGGCAAGTTAGAGCTGATTTATATTGTGCAGTGAATCTCCATAACGTTCCCTCAGTATGATCTGGGAACACAAGCTGTACATAACAAAGCCAGCATTCATGCCCTGCTTTTCTTTAATGTGGTATAGTGCAATAGTAAAAACTGAATGAATAAGAAGCAACCTGTCCAAAAGGACCTGTGTGGACTGGAATGACTGGTCAAATAGGATTGATTTCAGAAAAAAAAAACATTGCAAGGGACCTTTTCTTTTCTTGCTGTACATATGAATTAAGCTTGTGGTACCATATTTTAGTTTAATTAAAAATAAAATAAAATAAATAAATAAATAAATAACTAGTAAACTATAATATTATATATGCAACTTGAATTACAAGCAGCCAGTCCAAAAAGATCTTGCATACATTGTTATGTAGTAGTGGTAATTGATTACAGAAGAAAATATTATAAGGGAATTATACTTATTATAGCATTTTTTTTTCCTTTGATTGATTAATCAATTACCGTATATATGTATTTAGTGTAGATTTTATTTAAAAAGAAAAAAATAAAATACCAAAAAACAATATAATAAAAATACATATGAAAAGAAATAACTAACACCCAAAACCAGAGCCAGATATTTAATTGAATAAAATTATTTATTGTACACTTAGAAACATCAGTTAACACTGGACCCTGTTATGGCAGTACAGGTGCTTTATTGCAGTGCGTCCGAATTGAGCAACAGTAAACAGAAGTAAGAACAAATCGATACTTGTAATGGCCTTTTCTGTCAACCTCGTACTATTTTATTCTGATCGTTCGCTTGCATCTCTCTCCTCCCTCTGCAACGATTGTGTGATATTGCCTCATGCGCTTGAAAGGCCTTAAGACTGCTAGGAGAGATACCAAGAGATTTCACACAGTCAAACACACGCCCAGAGCAGGCTGGGGGTTGAGATAGGCAACCAGCCCATGTTTGTGTTGATTGTTGTTGGAGCTTGATACCACTTGGCTGCTCCCTTGGGATCGATCAGGCACAGACAAATCACCCAAATAAATAAACAAAGAGCGATTTATGTTTTCTTCAGTCTTTTCTCCAATCATACTACAGTGCTTAAATCTGACACCAGTGTGGTTGTTTTGGAGCACTAATGTCAATCATAGTTTCCCCTTCATGTGCCTCCTCCTAGTGGTGGATGTGGGGGAAGCACTTGGATGTGTGAGACTGCATTGCAGCCAAAAAGAAGGGCTGGACTGTTTCAGTTTGAGGGCAGGGGCAGATTTTGTGGGAGGGTCAAACGGGTATGTTCTAGTTTATGTAATCAAGAGAGCTAAGCGCTTGAATGAATGAAAACATGCAGTGAAAAACAGTACCACAGCAGCAGAGAGTAATGACAGTGGTTTATTTGGCTGAAATTTACCTGATGATGAAAATCTCCTGATATCAACATCAATTATTAAAATAACCTGAATTTTCAACAAATTTAAGAAAAAAATGAATCGAAAAGAAAAGTCCCAAAAGTCGTACCCAACAACGGTTTATTGTTGCGTCAACAGGTGATTGTTTGTCCGCAAATACAGCCAATAGAGAGCAACAGAAAGAGAGGAGAGGGGAGAGGGGGAACGAAACAGCCAGTGGATGTTTGTAAAGACCAAAACTTAACCTGAGCATGGGTCGCACTGGCGAGGCGGCACAGGGCAGAGTCCTCAGCCGTCGAGAAGGGACAAATCAGTGGATTCTGAAGCCATGCATTTAACAAAATATTGCCTTCAAATAACACTCACACATGCTTTTCCAAAATCAAACATGCATCGCAGTGGGGTAAAGAAGTGTAAATACATTTTAGCAATACAAATTTCAAAATGTCTTTGATCATGAATATTTGAAGAGCATGTCGCACACTTTTCCAGCAATCCCTTTATTTAATGGATTGTTTTAAGCAAATGATAAATGAACATTAATATTATCGTTAAGCAAAAATAAAATAGAAAATAAAATATATATTTAATATGGATCTGCTTCGATACTGCCGATGTGTGTCACAAAAACCACAAGCAAATTCAATGACTACTACTATTTCAAAAAGCGTTTTGTAAACGATCATCGCAAGCGTCAGTCTTTCACAAGGCTGTGAGTGCAGTTCGGATCACAGTGGTCACGGACAAGTTCAGCATCCTCCTTCAAAGCCACTTCACTTGGGCTTGTAAATTGTTCATCTTCCCTTTTTCAAAGTTTTTGTTGGAAATTGGTGTTTTGGTCATCCTCTTTTGTGTGTTTGATTTTGAAAAGAACTACCAAAATCATGCAACTACCACTTCGTTTGTGTGTGAGACCAGTTGGTAGATTTTTTTCCCTCTTCTGGACTGGTGGAGCTTTGGGTGCAGTTTAAACAGTGCCGTCCTGCTTAAGCCTCTGACTGCGAGCCTTGTACACCTCGATGAGTAAATCTTTGACGTACTGGATTTCTCGCTCCACCGACTCTGCCTTGTCACGCAGCTCGCGGTTCTGTCCTTCAAGTCCGTGAAGCTCCTCCTCCAGAGAGTCTAGCTCCGCCCTCTTTCGCAGCCTGTACCTGCAACAACAGCGATCACAGTTCAGTTCTGCTGCCTTGCATTTTACTAATTAGTTGAGTGAGCGTGACCTTTGAGATGACGACACACAGTGATCAGTATTCTCCTGACGTGACGAAAATCTTTCTCAATGACTTCAACATTTTTAACCTTTCTATTTTACATGACCTCACTGTTTCTGACGCATTTCACATCTTTAACACACATGAACACAGGAAACAAAAACTGACAAGACTATATAAATGTTAAGGTGGGGCAGACTTTGGCCAGCTGTGAGGGACTTTCCATGTACTTCTACACTCAATATTTAAACACAGATGGAGACTGCAGGGGAATGCTCATTTGGGACTATGGCACCAAATCTGAACAAACTGTGAGAGTTTGTGTTATAAGAAGTTACCTGTGAGCAGCTGTTTTGTTCTGGTCTCTCTTCTTTTGCTTCCTCTCCCCACAGCCAGACTCCATACCAGAGGCGCCCATGCCCAGAGATGGTTTGATGTGGCAGGGCTCGTCCTTTAGCCTCTGGGTAGGGCGATGGATTGGAGCCCCCAGCAGCGGCCCCTCGCTCTCCACTCTGGACAGACATTCGTAGCTTTGGTCTGCAAGGCATTCTGGGTAGAGGTAGTGGCCGTGTTGGGGCTCTACAGCCTGTGCTTGTGTGGGAGGGTCCAGGTCGCCTATAAAGCTATGGTAAGGCTCAGTGCTGCCCATGGACTGCTGGAAGTAGCTGTCACCGGGCATCATTGTCTCTTGGGGGATACCTCCAGAAAGTCCTCCATCTTTGCTGCAATGCAAGACCTCTAAGCCTGTGCTGTCGTAACTTACATTAACCTTCAAATTGTGCATCAACTGTCCCTCTCGTTTGTGGTGACTGTCGTACGAACCACCAAAAAACCCTCTTGCGATCTCCTCACTACAAAACATCCCCTCTGAGAAGCAGTAGCTCTCCTCCTCCTTCAGCGATAAAGCACATTCTCTCACCTTCTTGACGCTTCCAAAGCTGTTCTTACTGACCGTCTTAAGCGTGGAGTAGTGGTTGACGGACAGCTCCGTGCTTCCTGAGTAACTGCCCCTGGAGCCCCACGAGTCCAGTCCCACTTCATCCACTTTCACAGTCTCACTGATGATTCGCCGCCCGTTGTTGTGGTGGTAGCGGTGGTGGTAGTTGTACGGTGCGGGTCGGGCGATTTTGGATCTGCTGATGGGACTGCCACAAAAGCTGGCCAGGTCCAGTTCCCCTGTTGCCAAGGTAACAACTACAGGGCTGGGTTCTGATTGGCTGGTCCCATATGAGCCATAAGGTAACTGATAATAAGATTGGGAGCCCATGGCTGGAGCACCCTTGTCACATTTTGAGGATTTGTCCAACTTGTTGGTTGTGGCTGTGGACTCGGAGCGGAAGTAGTCCTCCAGCTGAGCCAGCTCTTCCTGCAGCAGTGAGGTCATGACCTCCAGGTCTGAGGGCACCTTGACATCGTGTTCTAACGGAGACGGAGGAAGCGATGAGCTCGGAGAAGACTCGGTTGTAGACACAAACGAAGACAAATCAACTTTTTCCGTCATCCAATCTGAGTGACCATCACCTGAAAAGGAGAAAAACAACAACACACAAATCAGCAAAGCAAACCAGATTTATGACAAAATTAAATAATAATAAAAAAATATATATATATGTAAAAAATCCTAAATCATTAAATGAGGTGGCAAATGCCGAAATGTAATTAAAACCCAAGCAACAACTCCAAATAATCCAAGTGAACAACTAACCGATCATCTGAAAATGATTGAACAGCATCGTCTGCATTCGATAAATATCCACTTAGCTGTACTCACTGTACGACATTAGCCCCGTGCTGCACTGCGGCTCCAACCTCAGGTTGTGGAAAAATAAAAAACGATCTCGCCAAAACTCACCAATTAAGTGCTGCCGCTCCGCTGGCTCCGCCCCCAACCCGGCCCGTGATTGGCTAAGGTTAGCCTGTTGGAGAAGGGGAGCGCCGCGCTCGCCCGTGGAAATGGGAGGAATTTTGCGAAGGATCAATGCCGCCATTATGCCGTCTGCTTCGATCGAATTGTTCAAAAGCACAAACCGTGCACTGCGTCGACAAATGAGTTTCGGAAACACCTGAAGACCTGAAAAAAGAATAATGTTTAAAAATTAATACTTTTTCTTAAAAAAATAAATAAATAAAATAAAATTAAAAAAAATCAAAAATTAAAAAAAATAAATAAAATGCAACTAAAAATTGGAAATTTTGTTAATCGTTACAGATTTCAAAAACACACTATTAAATAAAAAAAAAATTAAAAAAGAAATAAACTAATAACATTTGTATTTAAAAATTTAAAACAATGCCAAAAAACATTTTGGAATATGTGATTATTACAAAATGGCATAATGATTATGAAAATGACAACTATGAAAAAAAAAATATATATATAAATGTATATGAATAGTACTTATAGCCTGGTGGTAATAATAAAATAATTCATAAAGCATCAAAGCTGTTTCAATAAATCAATGTTCTAAAATTATACAGGCTAGACACTTTATATAGCCTACACGCTTTCACACATAGAAAAGGTTAATAAAAACAACACACACAAAACAAGTGAAAAAACAGGACAGAACTAAAATAATAAATGAAATAGTGACTATAAATGAATGGATGACCTTATCCTAAAATGAACAATGAGCAGTTCATGATTTTCTGAACTTTTCTGTCGCTCCAAAACAAGACGCACTTACCCCATAGTTGTGAGAGAGTTGTCAAAGTGCGTTGCGGAGGCAAAGCACGCGGAACCTTGAGTCGATCTGTTAGACAGTCACAAATTAAAATGCCATTTTCCCTTTAGGAAGCCAGGGAGTCTTCAGCAAGTGTTATTTCGGCGAACACAGACTTGGAGGCACAAAGTTTTTAAATCCGCTACTTCTCCAACTCCTAATGCCGGGCCGGATCACCACAGATGGGATTAATCCGCGGTTTACAGGGTTCACCCGGTCCTTACGTCATGAACCTGGGGACTTTCCCGTTTCCACAGCCTGCCGTTCCTCCAGTCTGCTCTCAACTATTCTACATAAAATATACCGATGCGCAATACTTACTTTTGTCTTTTACGCACGGACCAATATTCAAAAACGTAACTGAGGCAATGTAAGAAAGTTTGTGACTAAGATAAAACGTCTAAACAGTATCCACACGCATTGAAACTAAATAAAACTTAACCAAACACAATCCAATAATCTACATAAAGTGAAAAAGTAAACGTCCTTGCGCAAATCGTGTCTTTAAAGCCCATATTTTGATGGCACAGTGTGATGAGCACTAATTTACGATCCTTCTCAGCGGAAGGATATCGTGTTGGCGTTGAAGGAGAGAAACTTTAGTTGCAGCCCTGTTGCATCAGATCCGCAGGGGATTCGCTGAGCGCTGTTACAATGTGGCCACACCATTGGTTTATCCGGGAACTTTTCTATTTCTATTGGCCTACGATCACTCTTTTACTGAGCGCTAATCATTACTGTAAGGAGCGACCTGGGACCGGGACCTTCTGCTCACGTATATGACACCTGCTGGTGGTGCAGCCCATGGCCCGGTAAAGAAACCAGAGGGCCACCACCCAGATGTATTATGGGATAGATGCTGTAAATAAATCACCTAGGCTATTTTAGGACGTCACCTGTTACACATGGACACCTGTTTCTACTTTCGTTTCAGCAAATGCATTTGTATGAGTTGAATGTTTTAAAGATCTTTAGCCTTATGTAACTTTGTGCCCAGATTGTGCTGTGGTAAAATCTGACCATGCCGAGCCAATGTGTTGATGAAGTCATTGCTTTGCCTGTATTGTTACAAAAGTACAGTATTAGGCCTGCTGACATTACAAACACAAAGCAAATACCAAGACATAAGAAAAAGTTACACTGTGCTTCTTTAAGAGAGAAGTAGCCTATAATGTATTACAACGGGTGCATGTATTAATTTAACCAGTGATTTGCAATCACTTTAGAATGAAATAAATAAACCTAAATAAGCAGTTTTATTATAACATTGTGATAAAACATTACTCAACCCGACCAAATTGTCTAAAAATATTTCTGATTATAGAAAAATGTGAACATGACAAACTCATATCATCATTGTAAAATATTGAGCAAATATACATTTTTATTTTACTCAGACATTATTCTAGTCTATAAAATCCTCCATGATCTTGCTCCACCCCCATTAAGAGTTCATAACAGTTGAATTTAAATACAAATACTGGAGCATCAAGCAGAGGAAAGTGTAAAATCCCCTTCAGAAAGACTTCATTTGGACAGTCGGCCTTTTCAGTTCGCGCCGCACACTCATGGAATCTGGTTCCCACAGAAATAAGGAACATGACCTCTATCCATGGCTTTAGTAGATCTGTGAAACAGTGGCTTCTGGACAATTAGACATGTGAACGTAACTGTAAATCTGTATGAGTTTTAACATCACATAGCAAATGTCTCTGTCTTGTTGTGTGATTGTGATTTGTGTCTGTTGTCTTTAATGTTTATGCAGTGTGTGCTTTTAGCATGTTCCAATTTTACTAATATGACTACAGTTAATATTCACTGATCTTAATGTCTTTTCTCATGTGTGATGGACTGAGTCTTATTGTGCCTATGTCCTGTTTTTCGTCTTGCCATCAACCTGCCGATGGGACTATGGATGAAAATTAGCCTGCAGGGTTAACTCTGGCACATCTACATGCTGTACTGACACATGTTGACTAATGTGCACTGTCCCGTATTTAATAAATAAACATAAACAAGTAAGTGGTATGCCTACACACATCATTGTGTGAAAGTGTATATTGTAAACAGCTTAAAAAACCCCCAATAAGAGTACTTACAATAGAACAGAATAACTGTATTGTAACACAATTACAAAAAAACAACTTCAAAATCAAAGCATATTATTTGATGACATTATGACACTGGTAGACTCTTTAACTCTTTAACTTTTCATTTTAACTATTTTATTATTTCTTATAGTAATTCTTTAATTGTTGAACTCTTTGATGAATAGACACAAAAATACCTGAATTGCAATGAGCTGGTGTTGGGCTTTGATGCCAGTTGAACAGATGGCGCTCACTGATCAGCAGTTTACATATGTCCCATCATGCATCTGTGTTTCCTGCCTGCAGATCCAGTAGACCAGGAATGCCCAATGTATTTTATTGTTATTGCAATATCAGCAAACAACATCACAGGATGTACTTCACAATTATATGAAACTTATTTTGAGAAAGGTTATGTGGTCCTTTATACTGCAGTTCTGAAGGTCCTATATTACACAAAATGGATCCTTGTGAGCTTTAGGCCATGTTAGAACGTTGTTACCTCATCAAAAACATACCCAGAGTTGTGTTTTGTTTCAGTCACACATGTTTGAGTAATGCTGTCTATATCTCCAAAGCTCAAAATATCATCAAGGTTTCAAGTTAACAGCTACATTTTACCTTGAGTTCAGTAGAATTCTAGGGCTGAAATGATCCAAATGATTATAGTGAAGGTGTATGAAGTGGAATGGAGCACTTCCTGTATTACCACTTGACATCACAAGGTAGAACAGAGTGTTTTCTGTTTGAGAGAAGAACTCTGCCTAAATATGCAGGTTTGTGTATTAAACATGTGTAAATGAAACAAAACACATCTGCAGGTATGTTGTGATGAGGAAACATTATAACATAAATCAGAAAGTAGCGTAATATGGACACTTTAAATTGCGTTATTGTTTCCCTCTCCATGCACTGACAGAAATGGGGCTGGAATTCTGCACCAATGGCCTCTCCAACCACCATCACTCACACATTTCACTCAAACACGTCACTATAGGTTTTTATGTAATAACATTAGTATTAGCCTCTATCTCTATGATTGTCATGAATATTTGTAGAGCTAAAGTCGCATGTTGACAATAATACAGCTGAAATGGTTATTGAGTTGTAAAATTGGGAGGTTTCAGACTAATATTTTTTTTAATAGCAGTTTCAATAGAAGTGCTATGCAAGAATCAAGTAGCCTATTTAAGACTATACATTTCCCATTTTATAAAACAAGAAAAAACTGACTATTTTACTATGGGAGATGTGCCTCTGTGAGAATGATTCTGGTACATTGTAGCTCACACCAAATCCTCTGAGAATATTTTGGTTTGAGAACTGTGTGTCTATGATGTCCCAGTAGGTTTCAGGGTTTTGTAAAACAGTTTTGGCAAAATTGGTGAAGAAAATTGTATGTGACGGTTTGAAATGCTGTAGTTTCAACGGTATTTATCAGAGAGTCACAGATGGCTTTAATGGAAGACAACACTGTTTTCTTTAAAAGTTTACCAAACATAATAAATGAAATCAAGATCTGATCAAGGGCTCATAACTATGATCAGTTTTTCTGTATCTCCCACCTCTGTACCAAATATTGACCAATGTATTGAGATAACATTGTTCAGCATAGTTACTGTTTTCCTCTGTGTTTTGTGCAGCCCTTTCCAGTTTTGCATCATGCGTCTTAATCCCCGTGTGCTGTCATTGTTTGTCCAGCTCTGTCCTGAGGCTCTTGTTTGGACTGACGGGTGACACCTGACTGGCGACACCTGACAGGGGACGTGTGGAGGTCAGACAGGACAGGTCTTATTAGTAAAACGTGGAGAGCCTCCCTCGGTCTGCGGTAATATAAGTTTTCTTTTGATTGAAGTTAGTTACAGAATGAGCTGCATTTGGTCACATTCTTTTTAATTGTACTTCAAACAAATCGACTATTTTAGTTTCACAGTAACTGTAGTGCTTTGATCTCAATGTAAAAACTTGACTTTTTTTTTTTTTTTAATAACCCGGTATTACCCGAGGACCTGCGGGCACCACTAACTGGACTGCTTTAAACTTAAAGACTTCAGGAAATTCTATAGCTGATTTTATTACCTGCCTTTTAGCTGTTTTATTTTTCTCTGTTGTTTTTAATTGTTTTAATGTTCTGTAGAATTTTGAGAGTTTGCAAATGTGGAGTGCATTAAAATACAATTATTAAAATGCATTATTATTATTATTATTATTATTATTATTATTATTATTATTATTATTATTATTATTATTATTATTATTACTCTTTGGTTACCCATGCAATGTTATGCTCATAAAGTATATTTATTTCAGAGCATTCATACTGTGAAACAATGACATTTTCTTGTTTTCGAATTACAAGAAAGTTTTAAATAGAAATACTTTTGACCACATACTTTTCCCCCACATTTGATTGTAATTGCCATTTTTAATAATTATTTGTTTTTAAATTAAACTAATATCTAGCTGGTTACCCTCAGTCTTCTTAAGGTTAAATCAGATCTGATGGAGGTCTGCGTGTTGCTATAGTGACAGGCGACTCAGCTCTGTCCAAAAACATGTTTTGGCAGTGCACCGGGTTAACGGCCGCCTCTTTGTTTACACTGTTATTCTGCAGAGAGAGCACTTTTCCTCTTCATAGCATTAATACGTAATCATCTGAGGTCAGAACATCACAAAGAATGGAAATACGACCAATATAAACACTGAATATGAACTTATAATGAGTTATGAATGCACCACAAGGAGTAACAAGACAGTGTATTTCACACCGGTCCCAAACCCATATAAAGTGTATAAGGAATGGCATCTGGCTTAAAGTAACAGCTAAATTATTAGCTACTCAGAAATACACAATTTGCTTTCTTATTCATTCATAAATATGAACAAATTATTTTGTGTTCACTCTAATCATATTAAATCAATTCAGGAATACTAAAATCTTGTACTTGTGCATATACATTAATACATTAATAATTATGCCTTCTTTGATGCCAGTCTCTTGCTATTTTTGCTACTTATTTTGAATTTATTATTACCATTTATATTTTTACTCTTCGTTATTATAATATATTGTGAGCTACTTTGTCTGAATAATTTCCCTTGTGGAACAATAACGTTTGTCTAAGTTAACAATCCATAAAATGTGGTATAAATTCTGCAACCAAATTACTCACTTAATTGCACTAAATTCAAAGAAAATAATTTAAAACATTTGCTTTTATAAATGACACATTTTTATTTATTCTTTAAACTGTACGTGCATATTTAGCGTCGACTCTGCAGTATTTCAGCATGCTGTGCAATCCCGAATTGACTATGAATTTGTTTAGGCTGCTTTACCATGGCTGAGCCCGATGATTGCCTGCTTTTTGTGCAGTATTGCCCTCCATCTGTCCTGTTTGTACTGTACGCGCCAACCAGGACTCCTCTCCACTCCAGCGGTGCATCGTGGGATGGGAAGAGCCTGCTTCTTCAAAGATGCGGGCGGCCATGCTCTCCTCCAGCACGCCACATTGGTAACAGTTACACCATAATTTCATCACCACCAGTAGCTCCTGTGAATACTGCTTACATTAACTTTTTACATGGGATTGGCAACACACAGGCACTGGCGCACAGATCCATGGCACCAGATTTTAGCCTCCAATTTATTCAATAGTTGGTGTGAACATATTGTTATTTGTTGATGAAGTGTAGAACAAACAAGGCCAAAGAAAAAAGGAGTTACCCGGTAGATTTTGCAGGATTACGCGTTGAGAGAATAGAGATTAAAAATACAAGAGGTTGGGGAAGCTTCAAAGTGCGTGAATGATGGCTGGCGTATTGTTTTGATAAGTGTTCCCCCAGGAGCATATGTGTGAGCAGGCATGTCACTATTCCCTCTCATCTTTGCCATTCCGAAACACAGGCACCAAGGGGACCGGCAAAAATCAACTGTAATTGTAGCAGCAATACTGTAGACACACACATACGCGCACACACACCAACACACAACGCAAATAAATTAATTTAGTTTGAACATGAACCTAAATTACCGTGTTAGACCCTGTGATGGGAGATGATAATTATGGTGCACTGGGAAGCATGGTAAATACAGACAATTTATACAAACCACAAGATGCTTTTTCATCACGCTGTTTTGTGCTATGGCCTTGTTACATTATAAGACAATGTCAAATCTGCATGTGTGTGTTTATACCACCAAAGTCAGAAAGGAAAAGAAAAGATGGTGGACACGCTGTCTTATGTTTCGGTGTTAAAATTACAAAGATGGCATGAATAAAGATGAGTGAATTAACCCATTACTCTGACCATGAACGCTGCTTACATGATGCAACTCAAATTAGGATTTACGTCAAAAACAAAACGCTGGTTTGTAATAACAGAAAAACAAAAGCTCCAAATTATCAACCTTCAAAACAATATGCGCAAGGCCTTTCCCATGTTTAGCACAATTACAATGAAATAGTTGCATGTATACAGATTAATTAGTATGGTGCAATTTGTGGTCTTATTTAGGAAGGTTTATAACCATTGAGTTTAATATATTTTTGGAATCCTTTTTTTTCTTTTACTTTTTTCTTTTCCTGTAACTTCTCTGGAGGATGGTACCACCTGCAGGTCTCTATTGAGATTGTATTGCTTTGCATGCAATGTTCCTCAGCAGGGCATTAAACCTAATTTTCTCCATAAAGACAAGCAGGAGATGTCACACAGTATCACTTGTATTCAAATAATGCAAAATATTCCAGATTAATGCCATACTAGGAAACATCATAAGTAAAACAAAGTCTGTGGATTTTTTTTATTTTATTTTTTATTCTCTCATTCTTCAATTCTCAAAACCTTTTATTCTAGCCAAGTTTCATGTAGCCTATAATAAAATCTGTGACGCTAACTGAGAACACATCATTTTACTTTACTGTTTTTATGAACAGGTTTCCTTTCAATGCTTCAGCAACTGATTTGACCTCATAGCAGTATTAACATCGACTGTTAAAGCCGAACAGTCTGGCCAAGAAAAACATTTAACACACACTGAAAACGTGTGGTAAGGGTGGTTAAAAATTGGCCTACAGGATATGGGAGAATCAATTTATGCAGCATAAGCAAAAGGATGCAGTAACTCCTTGTAATATATAGTATTCAGATTGAGTTCATCGTGCCCTTGGTAGTAGGAGATTAAATAATACGTCATATTTGTCTAAAGTGAATCTGACAGCTGAGGTCTATCACAGGAGACAAGCGTAGGAAAAATAACTCAAAAATCACATTTACTACAGGCCAGTGGTGGAACGTAACAGTAAAAGTAGTAAAGTACTGTACTTAAATAAAATGATAGGTATCTGGATTTTAAAGTGGATACTTTTTACTTTTACTTCACTACATTTGAGAGAAGGTATCTGTAGCGTACTTTCTACTCTACTACATTTTTTACAGAACTGAAAAGTAAAAGTAGTTTTATTATAGTTTGAAACCTGCTGAAAAGGATAAGGGGTTTATTTTTTAGCATGTTGGTAGTTTGAGCAAATAAAAATATACAGATAAAAATTACTTGAGTATTGTTTTGTGTTTTTGTTCCAGTATCTGTACTTTTACGTGAATAACAAATTGAGTACTTTTTCCACCACTGCTTTAGAATCGCTGACTGCATTTCTCCTACGTTTTTAATAAATAATAAGCTATGAAGAAAATAACACATAAATCCCACTAGATGAGTAGTTTACACATAATTCCTCATTACTAGATTACTGTTGTCTTACTCGGGGTGTTCTTGTTATCACCGTGGCGACGCTGTTGTGGGAATATGTAACTGAGACGGGATTTTGTGCACGTTTGGCCTCATTGTCTCATTACGGCAGGCTGTTGGTAATACTGTTCCTTTGAAGATAAGCAGAGGGAGCTGTTTTTTTTTTTTTTTTGCCATAGTTCAAACAGTCTTCTCCAGGACCCACCTCCACTGCTGTCTCTGCCCAGAACGAGTGTGTGTGCTGGGGCTGGACTGTGGCTTTGCTCCTGGTTATAGCTACTTCAACTTCCAGCCAAAGCAAATTTTCTCAGTGATGCGGCTAAAGAGAGTTCATATGCTAAAAATAATCAGAAAGTATTCATGATTTTTTTTAATAGACATAAAGCAATGACAATAACCACACAATGTTATTAATAAACTGTTAATGTTGTTACAATACTAAAAATAGAAACCGATTTCGATTAGGGGTATGCAAAATATTGATATATACTAGTTTCTTTAATAATGCTATGTGGTGGAGTAGTTCCGATATCAAAACCTAAAGCTATTTAAGAAATGAATGTTTTCAGTATATATCATGCATCTAGCTTTCTATCTAGTTTTAGTTTTAGTATTGTTTAGTATCTGGATGTTGATTTTTTGACAACCCTTGAAATCAATATACCATATCTTATCATTTCAATATAAATGTAAACAATGTTTTTCTATGTTGACTCGAGAGTGTTGCCATTTTATATCAATGAAGGGCTATTACAAAGCAAACATAGGTCAGACAATAGCAGATAAGATAACAGGTTATTATTGATAAGAGTACACTTAATATAAACAAATACACAGGACTATTACAACAATGTCTGGAAAAAATCCAGTCAGACAGAACAAGATTTATTTTAGATTCATCCATTCACCAAATATTGAGGAAAATCCACTAAATATACTTAACTGGACCATCCTTTTGCTTTTGTAGTAAGTGATATATTGATTTATTTAAACTATACAGGCCCTGTAAGGTGCACATGATACTGAGCCCCCTGTGGTTCTGTGCTGAGAGGAGAGGCCTGAGCTACAGACAGATGTGAGGAGCAAAGAAAAAGAAAAGAAAAGAAAATACTTTGAAGGTGAAAGCAGGAAGCCGGATTAAAGCTCAGACTGGACTGTGTGTGCTGATGGGAATCCACTACAGAGGTTTAGATTCAGGGGACAAAACGAGCATGTATTATTTATTTTTTTTATATATATAAACAATACTGGATATGTTTGTGCAATATTAGAGTGTCTTTGTCATTATTATATCCTCTATGTCATAAATTCAAATGACAAAATCCAAGTAATGTTGAGTATTTGGGAATAAGGTTAAACTGTATTAAGTACTGTATTGAAACTAAATCCACCCTCTTTAATAGGGATGCACCAAGACCAATACTGGTATCGAATATCGGCTATTTGCTAGATCAGATGTCAGCTTCCATCGCTTCAGTCTATATTCAGGTGGGACACATAAATCGATGACTATTTAGTGGTCGTAGTCATCCCAGAAAGTCTCATAATATTTGAACTTTTATTTGCATAAAAGTGTTCTGTGGTTACTTGAGGGGTAGATAACAGCTCCATAACACATTTGGATCAGTTTTGTCTCATTTTATTTTTGTTCAAAGGAAATAAATGCTGTTTTCAGTCTGGTAGTGGTTGATATACTACCACTACCAGTACTGACAGATATTTAAAGCCATACTACAAGAATCGTTTCGGAACTGAAAAGGCTGGATCAGTGCATCCCTATAACCTACAGTCATATGAAACAGTGAATTTGCTTTTGGGGATAAAACCAAAAAATGTCTACATTTACTTCAAAAAAGCAAGACATTACAAGATTTTATTCTGTTTGACCCCAGAATCTACGCAGTAGTACAAGACCTAAATATACAAACTGCAGTGTTGTATTTATTTCAAAAATACAATTTGAAGCATGTCCGGGTAATCTCTTTGGGAATATCCTTTTGTTTCTTAAGCCACATGGAGCGATTCAAAAGTACCCTGAGCTGAGAGGCACTGTCCGGGACACCCAAGGGACCCTCAACACAAACCAAAGTACACCAGTCGCCCTCTGCATACTAGACAGACTTAGACTTAGGCAAACTCCTAAGTCCACAAGGGATCATAACAAAGAGAAAAAATATAAATAGTAATAATAAATTCTAAATAAGTAGCAGAAATAGCAAGAGACTAGTGTCAAAGCATAATAAAGCATAATTATATAAATGTATATGTTCAAGTAAAAATAAAATACAATCTAAATTAAGCAATAATCTCTCTCTCTGTCTGTACAGTTGTTGTACATTAGAGTTGTTGTACAGTTGTATGGCGTATGGTATAAATTTGTCCTGTTTCTCTCCCTGTTTGAACGGAGCTGTAGGAGCCTGTAGGAGAACGAGCTCCTCTGTCCCTCTAGAGGAGGAGAGAGAAAACAACCTACTGTGTTGTATCTACCACCTGAAGCTCTGTGCATATCCCTGCTTATTTTTCTCTTATACCAACACCAGAATGATATATTTGACTCATGTAACTCCACTGCAGCTCTGTTTGTCCCTGATCCTCAACATTTTGGGAGAAGTGTGGATTCCAATAAAGGCTTGTTAAACAACACATTTTATTCTCCAACTCAACAGCAGTCCAGCGTGGCCCAGAGGCAAAAAGCTGCTCCTTTGAACATCCAAATCCCTATGTAGCGCCTTCACTTTCCTTTGTTACCCTCTGCTGTGGTTTTGCTCCAATGCCATCGCACTACGGACCACGAACCGTTTAACTGTGAAAGATCATCTCATTTTTGGCATCAATTCCTAATTAATTGACCTTTTTAAATTATAACAGAGAGTGAACATATTGTTTTAATAAAGAATTCATTAGAGGGAATTGTAGATCCTGATTTAATTAGCCCCTCTCTGGAATTGGAGATGAAACAAACAGGCTTGCACTCAACAACGCCCTCTGCTGACAGCTGTTGCAACCACACACACACACACACACACACACACACACACACACACACACACACACACACACACACACACAGACATACGGCTGGGTTTCCATGGTTTGTGGGAACATTACATTAACTGATTCTAGCCATAATTACTGATTCCCTAAGGTAAATGAACATTTATCTTTCTTAACCTAAAAACATGTTATTGATTTGGTATTGAAAGATTTACCTTATGGGGACCTGATTTTTGATCCAAAAGCAGAAGGTCCTTGTGAAGAAACTCTTTACAGATTTAAGTCCCCACAGTGTGTCAAATACCCACCCACACACACGCGCGCACACACACACACACACACACACACACACACACACACACACACACACACACACACACACACAGACTGTATTCAAGCGTCTCATATTTATGCAATAGGTTTACAGTGATGCGAAACAATGGAAAAAGTGGGTTAGCCTTGTTTACGTCAAATAAGACAGGGTGGTTTTAAAGCAGAGAAAAACAAGAATCTAAATGAGATTTCAGCGCGGGTCAGACATGTGTGATCAAGCGTCAGGGCCATGGACTAAAGAGCACATTGTCTGACAGTGTATGGAAAGATACTGGGACATATGCAAATACAGTGACAAAAAATATTATGCATGGATTTATATGGTATGTAATGTATGGAAAGCCTGTCACAATAACAGGCCTATAATACACAGTTTTTCTGATCTAACTTATAATGCTGGTCCTCATCAAAAACATATCCAGGGTTTGGTTGTTTGCTTATTTAACTACAAACCCTTCATATTTAGCCTTAGTTCTTCTCTCAGACAGAAAACACTCTGTTCCACCTTGTGATGTAATGTGGTAACACAGAAAGTCCTCAACTGTGTTTTTAGCCTCCAACTTCCATGTGTCTTTCCCAGTGACCCAAAGACTGTATTATTTTGACAATTAACCTGTGTGTATCTCTGGGTCAGTGATTTTCAAGTTGTGTAACTACTTCAGGAGACGTGAGAGTGACTCAGTACTCACTAACTGTTTTTCTCAGTACCAGCTAAATAGGTTAGATAAGCTCTGCATTCTCAAAGCTTCTTCTGGGGTAGAGCTGGGTGATATGGGAAAAAAAGAATCACGATTTTCCCCCCATTGATCATCTCGATTTTTGATTCGATCTTCTTCTATCTTATTGAAAACATAGACAGGCAGTGTGATAGGATCACTGTGTATTTGTATTGCTAGGACCAATATTCCCAGAGAAATCCAGAGATAGAGTTTGGAATGAGTTTGTACAATACATTAAACCTAAATGCATATGAGCATTAGGCTACCGTTTGCAGCAAAAACACACACATGCAACCGCTATCAACAGAAACACCTGCGATGTCCGTGTGCTAAATTGGGTCTCAAGTTTCACTCATAAATGGTGAGAAAATCACCACTTACTTTCATAACTTGGATTATAATGATCAGAATAACCAGAGGAATGAAAGAGGGGAAAAAGGTGAGGAGCTGCAGCTGGATCAGAGATGGGGAGGGTGAGCGGTCAGACAGCACGGCACACACAGACACAGAGGGAGAGAGACTGGACTTTAAGTCAAATTGTGCAGATTTAAGTTAAAACTTGAAACCCAAGGACACGTGAGGAGTTCTTAAGAGACGCGCTGTGGCCCGGACTTAGATCTTTCACCTAAACAAGAGAGCGGTGACGCCTCTTCCGCTATCTGACCATTAAAATGTGCTTGCCTTATTCAAGTCGACCTAAGTTTAGATCTATCTATCTTTCAGTTTTTTTCTGGTGTATTGCTTTCCACAATCCTTAAAATCTGTGATCATTTTAATGTCAATTACCAGCGACAACAAACACAATATTGTATTTTCTAACCTTTCTTTTCTTTTACAGTTGGCAGCATGGTGGCATATCAGTGATACTTGAAGCTTCGGCAGTCAAGATGGCGGTGCCCTGTACAGCAGCGACCACACCAGCTCCCAATAGTGCACATTTTTGGTTAAATATGTTGCCCGTACGGTCGCAGTTTTCCACGAGAACAACTTATAGAAGGAGCTAATTACTCGGACTACGAAACAACAACTTTACAAAAGATCATTCTAGTGTTAATCTGGTTTTGGAACGCGAAACACTCTGCGAGCTAGGCATCCTACATCGGCAAGATCAAGAGGCAGGCGAGACAGTGGATTTCCCTCCCAACACTGGAAAACACTGAAGGTGGCGTGGGAGACCTAGCATGCGTTGCAAGTGGTGTGCCAGACCTAGCAAGCGGGGCTGTCGAGCGGGCATCACACAAAACTGCACTTCTTTCTATCTTGTTATCCAATGTACGTTCACTGGAAAACAAAATGGACTATCTCAGATTGGATTTAACTACACAAAGAAAGGTGAGAGATTGCAATGCCATCATCTTCACTGAGACGTGGCTCAACCATACCGTACCGGATAGCGGCATTCAAGTAGATGGACCAACAACAAATCTCGGGGAGGTGGTCTATGTAACTTCATCAACAACAACTGGTGTACAAATGCTGCAGTTGTCTCAAGTTACTGGTCTAAGGACACAGAATTCTTAACTCTAAAATGCCGTCCATTCTACTTGCCAAGAGAATTCACTGCTGTTAACATCACAGCTGTTTACGTTCCACCCAGCGCAAACACTAAAGATGTACTGTCTATATTGTATCAGTCTGTGAGTTCACTACAGAACTCAAACCCGGACTCGGTCTGCATAATCGCTGGCCATTTCAACCAGGCCAATCTGAAGACAGTACTTCTACATTATCACAAATATGTTAACTTTGCGACCAGGTTAGAGAACACGCTTGACCAGGTCTACCACAACATCAAACAGTCCTTCAGAGCTTTCCTCCACCCCCACCTGGGGACTTCAGACCATCTCTCTGTTATGTTAATTCCAGCCTACAGACTACTATTAACCAGGAGCAAGCTGGCTGTGAAGCAGGTTAGAGTATGGCCAGAGGGAGCCACCGAAGCTCTTCAGGGCTGCTTAGACCGTACAGACCGGTCTGTCTTTAAGGAGGCCGCCCTACGAAACCAGCATGTCAAGTCTGGGGACAAAGACACTCTCAGATCAGCCAGAGCCAACCTGAATCGGGACGTGAGAGCAGCCTAGCGGGCCTATGGACAGAAAACCCACTCATAATTCAAAGATACAAAAGACCCCAGACGCCTGTGGCAGGGTATTCAGTTAGTCACTGACTACAGGCCAACATGTACGGATGCTGTTCATTGACTTTAGCTCTGCCTTCAACACAGTCAACACCCCCAACACCTGGTAAACAAACTCAGAGCAGTAGGCATTGGTACCTTGCTTTGCATCTGGCTACTGGACTTTCTCACAGACAGACCACAGTCAAAGGCAAAAATTCCTCAGAGACCATCATCATAAACACCGGGGTTCCCCAGGGATGTGTGCTGAGACCCCTGCTGTTCACACTGATGACGCACGACTGTTGTGCCAGATTTACTTCAAACCACATCATCAAGTTTGCAGATGAAACAACAGTGGTAGGCCTCATCAGCGACGACAAAGATTCAGCCTACAGAGAGGAGGTCCATCAACTCATCAACTGGTGTGACATGAACAATCGTCAACTCAATGTCAGCAAAACAAAAGAAATAATAGTGGACTTCAGAAAGAAACACGTGACACACAGGGGTGCATATCAGAAATGACCTCACATGGACTACGAACACCACCTCCCTGGTCTAGAAAGAAATAATAAATAAAATAACACAAAGGTGAGAGATTGCAATGCCATCAGCCTCACTGAGACGTGGCTCAACCATACCGTACCGGATAGCGGCATTCAAGTAGTTGGACCAAAAACAAATCTCGGGAAGGTGGTGTGTGTATTTTCATCAACAACAACTGGTGTACAAATGCTGCAGTTGTCTCAAGTTACTGTTCTAAGGACACAGAATTCTTAACTCTAAAATGCCGTCCATTCTACTTGCCAAGAGAATTCACTGCTGTTAACATCACAGCTGTTTACGTTCCACCCAGCGTAAACACTAAAGATGCACTGTCTATATTGTATCAGTCTGTGAGTTCACTACAGAACTAAACCCGGACTCGGTCTGCATAATCGCTGGCCATTTCAACCAGGCCAATCTGAAGACAGTACTTCTACATTATCACAAATATGTTAACTTTGCGACCAGGTTAGAGAACACGCTTGACCAGGTCTACCACAACATCAAACAGTCCTTCAGAGCTTTCCTCCACCCCCACCTGGGGACTTCAGACCATCTCTCTGTTATGTTAATTCCAGCCTACAGACTACTATTAACCAGGAGCAAGCTGGCTGTGAAGCAGGTTAGAGTATGGCCAGAGGGAGCCAGCGAAGCTCTTCAGGGCTGCTTAGACCGTACAGACCGGTCTGTCTTTAGGGAGGCCGCCCTACGAAACCAGCATGTCAAGTCTGGGGACAAAGACACTCTCAGATCACCCAGAGCCAACCTGAATCGGGATGTGAGAGCAGCCTAGCGGGCCTATGGACAGAAAACCCACTCATAATTCAAAGATACAAAAGACCCCAGACGCCTGTGGCAGGGTATTCAGTTAGTCACTGACTACAGGCCAACATGTACGGATGCTGTTCATTGACTTTAGCTCTGCCTTCAACACAGTCAACACCCCCAACACCTGGTAAACAAACTCAGAGCAGTAGGCATTGGTACCTCACTTTGCATCTGGCTACTGGACTTTCTCACAGACAGACCACAATCAAAGGCAAAAATTCCTCAGAGACCATCATCATAAACACCGGGGTTCCCCAGGGATGTGTGCTGAGACCCCTGCTGTTCACACTGATGATGAACAACTGTTGTGCCAGATTTACTTCAAACCACATCATCAAGTTTGCAGATGACACAACAGTGGTAGGCCTCATCAGCAATGACGATGATTGAGCCTACAGAGAGGAGGTCCATCAACTCATCAACTGGTGTGACATGAACAATCGTCAACTCAATGTCAGCAAAACAAAAGAAATAACAGTGGACTTCAGAAAGAAACACGTGACACACAGGGGTGCATATCAGAAATGACCTCACATGGACTACGAACACCACCTCCCTGGTTTAGAAAGAAATAATAAATAAAATAACACAAAGGTGAGAGATTGCAATGCCATCAGCCTCACTGAGACGTGGCTCAACCATACCGTACCGGATAGCGGCATTCAAGTAGTTGGACCAAAAACAAATCTCGGGAAGGTGGTGTGTGTATTTTCATCAACAACAACTGGTGTACAAATGCTGCAGTTGTCTCAAGTTACTGTTCTAAGGACAAAGAATTCTTAACTCTAAAATATCGTCCATTCTACTTGCCAAGAGAATTCACTGCTGTTAACATCACAGCTGTTTACGTTCCACCCAGCGTAAACACTAAAGATGCACTGTCTATATTGTATCAGTCTGTGAGTTCACTACAGAACTCAAACCCGGATTCGGTCTGCATAATCGCTGGCCATTTCAACCAGGCCAATCTGAAAACAGTACTTCTACATTATCACAAATATGTTAACTTTGCGACCAGGTTAGAGAACACGCTTGACCAGGTCTACCACAACATCAAACAGTCCTTCAGAGCTTTCCTCCACCCCCACCTGGGGACTTCAGACCATCTCTCTGTTATGTTAATTCCAGCCTACAGACTACTATTAACCAGGAGCAAGCTGGCTGTGAAGCAGGTTAGAGTATGGCCAGAGGGAGCCACCGAAGCTCTTCAGGGCTGCTTAGACCGTACAGACCGGTCTGTCTTTAAGGAGGCCGCCCTACGAAACCAGCATGTCAAGTCTGGGGACAAAGACACTCTCAGATCAGCCAGAGCCAACCTGAATCGGGACGTGAGAGCAGCCTAGCGGGCCTATGGACAGAAAACCCACTCATAATTCAAAGATACAAAAGACCCCAGACGCCTGTGGCAGGGTATTCAGTTAGTCACTGACTACAGGCCAACATGTACGGATGCTGTTCATTGACTTTAGCTCCGCCTTCAACACAGTCAACACCCCCAACACCTGGTAAACAAACTCAGAGCAGTAGGCATTGGTACCTTGCTTTGCATCTGGCTACTGGACTTTCTCACAGACAGACCACAGTCAAAGGCAAAAATTCCTCAGAGACCATCATCATAAACACCGGGGTTCCCCAGGGATGTGTGCTGAAACCCCTGCTGTTCACACTGATGACGCACGACTGTTGTGCCAGATTTACTTCAAACCACATCATCAAGTTTGCAGATGAAACAACAGTGGTGGGCCTCATCAGCGACGACAAAGATTCAGCCTACAAAGAGGTGGTCCATCAACTCATCAACTGGTGTGACATGAACAATCGTCAACTCAATGTCAGCAAAACAAAAGAAATAATAGTGGACTTCAGAAAGAAACACGTGACACACAGGGGTGCATATCAGAAATGACCTCACATGGACTACAAACACCACCTCCCTGGTCTAGAAAGAAATAATAAATAAAATAACACAAAGGTGAGAGATTGCAATGCCATCAGCCTCACTGAGACGTGGCTCAACCATACCGTACCGGATAGCGGCATTCAAGTAGTTGGACCAAAAACAAATCTCGGGAAGGTGGTGTGTGTATTTTCATCAACAACAACTGGTGTACAAATGCTGCAGTTGTCTCAAGTTACTGTTCTAAGGACACAGAATTCTTAACTCTAAAATGCCGTCCATTCTACTTGCCAAGAGAATTCACTGCTGTTAACATCACAGCTGTTTACGTTCCACCCAGCGTAAACACTAAAGATGCACTGTCTATATTGTATCAGTCTGTGTGTTCACTACAGAACTCAAACCCGGACTCGGTCTGCATAATCGCTGGCCATTTCAACCAGGCCAATCTGAAGACAGTACTTCTACATTATCACAAATATGTTAACTTTGCGACCAGGTTAGAGAACACGCTTGACCAGGTCTACCACAACATCAAACAGTCCTTCAGAGCTTTCCTCCACCCCCACCTGGGGACTTCAGACCATCTCTCTGTTATGTTAATTCCAGCCTACAGACTACTATTAACCAGGAGCAAGCTGGCTGTGAAGCAGGTTAGAGTATGGCCAGAGGGAGCCACCGAAGCTCTTCAGGGCTGCTTAGACCATACAGACCGGTCTGTCTTTAGGGAGGCCGCCCTACGAAACCAGCATGTCAAGTCTGGGGACAAAGACACTCTCAGATCAGCCAGAGCCAACCTGAATCGGGATGTGAGAGCAGCCTAGCGGGCCTATGGACAGAAAACCCACTCATAATTCAAAGATACAAAAGACCCCAGATGCCTGTGGCAGGGTATTCAGTTAGTCACTGACTACAGGCCAACATGTACGGATGCTGTTCATTGACTTTAGCTCCGCCTTCAACACAGTCAACACCCCCAACACCTGGTAAACAAACTCAGAGCAGTAGGCATTGGTACCTCGCTTTGCATCTGGCTACTGGACTTTCTCACAGACAGACCACAGTCAAAGGCAAAAATTCCTCAGAGACCATCATCATAAACACCGGGGTTCCCCAGGGATGTGTGCTGAGGCCCCTGCTGTTCACACTGATGATGCACAACTGTTGTGCCAGATTTACTTCAAACCACATCATCAAGTTTGCAGATGAAACAACAGTGGTGGGCCTCATCAGCGACGACAAAGATTCAGCCTACAGAAAGGAGGTCCATCAACTCATCAACTGGTGTGACATGAACAATCGTCAACTCAATGTCAGCAAAACAAAAGAAATAATAGTGGACTTCAGAAAGAAACACGTGACACACACCTCACTCACCATCAATGGCAGTGCTGTGGAGTCCGTGAAAAGCACCAAATTCCTATCACAGGTGCATATCAGAAATGACCTCACATGGACTACTAACACAACCTCTCTGGTCAAGAAACAAATAATAAATAAAATAACACAAAGGTGAGAGATTGCAATGCCATTATCCTCACTGAGACGTGGCTCAACCATACCGTACCGCTGCAAGAGAGCCATCAATATCATCAAGGACACCACCCACCCAGCACACAAACTGTTCTCCCTCCTACCATCCGGTAAACGTTACCGCAACATGGGGTGCAACACTACTAGACTAGGCAACAGCTTCTTCCCACAGGCCATCAGGCTAATCAATGCACTTAAGATAATTCTATGAACATGATAACCACTACATCCAACAACTATTCCTATATCATTGTATATGTTCCTTGTTGTCTGCCTGTATATTTTGTGTTATTTTATTTATTATTGATGTCTGTGTACATTTCACGTTCCGTGTATGTTTTTAATTAAATAATTAAAGTTAAATTGCATATTTGGAGCTTGGGGAAACGCAATTTCAATCCCCCTGTGCAATGGTTGTTACATGGTGTGACTGACAGTAAAGTTCACTTTGACTTGACTTTGACTTCTGCTAAAATTTGTGGGTTGAAATCCTGCTCAAATGAGTAGAGTCATGTGTAACCCCATGCTCATGAGTGAGTTGGGCATCATAAATGATCATAACAATTGCTGCCTGTGTGTCTGTGCATTTAAGTTGGATTAATTAAGGTGCTGTTATTGTCTCTATAGGGAAATTTGTCCTCTACATTTTATCCATCCTCCAGTGCCAGTGAGGCAACCTGCCAAGAGCAGTGACCGCCGCAGGAGACCCATTTCCACATCTTGAACTTGGCCTGGTCAGCACTACCTTAGAAGACTTTACCTATGGTGCATGTTTTGAGTATGAGAAGAATTGAATGAACATTGAGGTCTAAAGCGAGTCAGCCCCTATAGCATACAACAATGCTTATAGGAGCACTGTAACTTTTCTGGTGGAAGGCATAGACTGTATATATAAATACATAACTAACCCGCTAGCCACAGCGTTCCAAATAGTGAGCATGGACACGCTTCCAGCTCCATCGACTTTCTGGCTCTAATTCACTTTGTATTGAAAAGCATCATCCATCTCTCCATAACTGCTGCATTCAACTCTTCATTTTGGTCTTAAATATTTGTATTAACCTGCTCTACATGATCATGGTATTTTTATTTAGCTATTTGGGACATAAACCAATTCCTATTCCTATGGAACTCAGCTCCAAATTTGCTCCATAACACCTGCAACTCAATAAATGCAAGTTATATGAGTTTAATGCCATATTGTGAATGAATGCAGACAAAGCAATATCTTCTTTATGGAGACAAGCAGCTGACTGAAAAGTTCCAAAAGTTCCATAGTATGCCTTCAAGTAAAAGACAGAGCTGGCTGTATTCTAGTCGCTGATTCTCTTCTGCTCTATTATTATGATCCGAAAGATATCATGAAATGTGAAAATGAAGATTGTTATTTCTTATCTTCTGCAGAGACCAGGGCTCACTTTGAATTGTAATGAATAATTTCAGCCCCTCTGCATGCTTTCTTATTGTTCTGAGAGATTTCTTTGACCCCATCTCAAACTCAATCTCTGCCTGTTCATCTGACACCCGGACAGATCCAGCCCTGGATCTGATTGGTTTTGGAGCAGCGAAGATCAAAGACGACGCAAAACAAAAGAGAAAAGATGAGAGAAGAAAACCTGCAGGAAAGACATATTGTCACCATGACAATGATCAGCAATAAAATAAACTAAAACTACCACAAATCGTACATGCTTTAAATTCCTATATTATAGAAAAAAGGGTAGTTTTCAAGTTAACAGCTCCTTTTACCTTTAATTCAGTAAAGACTGGCAATTCCAGGGCTAATGATTTCAGCACCAAATGATTCTAGTGAAGGTGTATGGAGTGGAGCACTTCCTGTATTACAACATGACATTGTAACGTGGAACAGAGTGTTTTCTGTTTAAGAGAAAAACTCAAAATATGCAGGGTTTGTGTGTTAAACATGTGTGAATGAAACAAAACACAACTCCAGGTATATTTTTGATGAGGAAACGACATTATAATAGAAATCAGAAAATAGCCTAATATGGACCCTTTAATTCCAAAATCTGTAGACTCAAAGGAGACAGACATTTGCATTGTTTAGCTCAGTTCAAATAGTTTTTGAAATGCCAGGGGGTGTATAGTGTGCACTCCCCTGTGTGTTGTAAAATCACCTTTGACTTGTCTCCAATCCCTTTGTAAGCCGATGCTACATTCCTTCACTGGCTGTTAGTCTCGTCGAAGGCATCCTGATACTGTTTAGAGATATTGCATGAAACATACAGATTTGTTTCATTACAGATCCATAAAATGTGTTCAGTTGATATTTCTTTTAAGTGTTAGACCTTAAAATTTCTTTGAAGAAGCTGATAGGTCTGCATAGGTCCGAATGTCTTCTAAAACCCTATAGACAAGTTTTCCAAAGATGAGATTAGATTCTGATTTGATTATGTTGTAGCCTATTTTTTGCCACTCAACATCTATAAACAGCTGCATATTTAGTGTTCATAAAGGCCCAGCCCTAGTGCCACCTATATTATATGGATTAGGCCTACTACAGGTAGGTTGTGTTAAATGCAAGGTTTGTTTCTATCATAGGCTAGTGTTTCTATCCATGACAGAATTCTAAATAAGGCTTATTGGGCAACACATTACTACTGAGGCTATTTTTACCTTCCTTCCCAAATCAGAACAAGATGAGGTTAACAGTTTCTCGAGAAACCAGAAGAACCAGAACATGTGGTGTGGCCGAGATTTAAACTTTTGGGAAGTGGGTCCGCTGGGAAAAGGGAGGAGGCGTAAAGGTCCAACGAACACGGGCTCACGAGGGGAGTGACTCAGAGGGAGGTGGTCACGCTTTGGGGTATAAACAGCAAACTACCGCCGCCCTCCGTCTGAGCAACTTTTGTGGCCTGCACGTCCCTCTGCGTGCGTCCTGCTCCAAGTGCGTAGCTCCTGCCCGCTGCAGCTTGGTCCTCTGCGTTAGCTACTGGTGCTAAAGAACAAACCACAGCAGACATGGCACCTGTCCGGACCGCAGTTTTGGCGGTCATCGTCGCGTCTGCGCTTTTACAAACGGCGACAGCAGGCAGCATCAATGACACGTGAGTAAAAAAGTTCCTGTAGAAGTTCAGGTGCATTGCATGTTGCAGATTAAGTTTGTGCGTCACGCTGGATGCACGTGATGATGATGGGTCAGGCAGCAGCAGCATCCCCGCGTGGAGGCTGCAAAGTCCCCCTTCTGCTGTTATGCAATCTGTGGAGAGCAGTGCTGGGCCTGTATACAGTTAGATTCTGTTGAGTGTGCACTTTACATTTTGAAATCTGAAGTTGTATGCCGATATTATAAATCTTTGGACGTCTCTGGACATGCTGGGCACCTCAATTAACGCCTTCATTTTTGCCACCTTGCAGATTCACCTACTAACCACTTTGTATAACAGGATGTCTAACAATGTCAGCTGGTGTTTAAAGTTACATTATGTAACTTTTCTAGTGGGGGGTCCACCATGCTACCAGGCCTGCAGGTCAGATCAGGTAAGATAGGTATGTATAATTATATAGCCTGCTGTGCAGGCTAAGCATTAACATCCCTATGGAAACAAGCATGTTGCAGACCCTCACCAGAAAACTGACATAGTGTACCTTTAACATTTCTTTATGTAACTGCATATGACAAATACTAAAAGAGTTGTATCTCGTCCCATTCCAACTGTTGGGACTCATTGATGTGTCCTGGTTAACTGTCTTATCTGAGCCTCTTACTTAGTCTTCCATGACCTAAATGCCTTTCACAGGGAGCATGGAGCTGTCCAGTCAAAGAAGTTTCATCATCACAGTTTCTCTGAGGCAAAAACAGCATCAGCATTCTCCACAGCATCACCAAAACTCAATTAAATGTGTCCTTTAGTTCTCATTGGCAGTGGACGGTCTGTGCGTGCCAACCAGGCTCCAGCACAACCTCAAACACTAATCAGCAGAGGGCCCGAGGCGGCACAGAATGGCTCTTTAAAATCTGCTCAGGCTGTAACAGAGGAACATATCTGTTTCATCACTCTAAAACTTAACTTTATTCTACAAGTTTCTGCTAATTATTGTTTCCTATATATATAAATGCACACTTGTACAAAATATTGTGTGTGTGGTTGTCTTGCATATTGTAGGATTTTATATGACATCTGACCTTCTACAGGCCAATAATATTTAATACAGATGGGGGCAGCTATTGCAAGATTAAATTCTAGAGTCTTGTTACGAATATAAATAACCCGGTTAAATTTTTCTTTTAAATTTAAAATATTTCTAAAATGAGAATTCCATGTTTTCAGTAGGGAAGACTGTCTCTTTGCTTCCATCTGGGAATACGACTTCATCACATCCCATAATATGAAGACCACCAATATAATCTTACTAGTCTGTTCATCTTTGCTCTGTCCTTCTCATATAGGATATATGCGGTGACTGTGAGCTCTCGAGTGAAAGCGGCCGCTCCACAGACGTTATGCGCCCAGGTGCACAGGGCCTCTGAGCCTGTGGTCCTGACGGTGGCTCTGGAGCTGGAGTCCAGCAGCAGCACTTTGTTAGAGGAGACCATTGAGGAGGACTTCTACCGCTGTATCACCTTTCAGGTATGACTCAACACAGTGGAAACTCAGATACAGAACTATAATTATTTGGATTTACTTTCAACAAGTAAATGGGGCATAATACATCTCTATTACTGTAACCTCAGGCCAATTGTATAGATTTTGTCTTGATTATGCAGCCATGTATTGGCTCTAGCATGACCAGTGCTGACAAACTAAATGGTTGTTGTGAGTAAATTGCAGCTCTGGTTTCCGTCAGACCACTGCACACTGTTATGCAACTTACGGTACTTGCACAGTGATGCCAAACGCCCCCCAACCCCCCCACCCTGTGACAATAGGCGTGTGTGTGGACCTCCTGCTGCTCCTCTGGCATTTGTCAATAGTCCACAATGAGCGCTTTCTGCCAGAGGCCAAATCTGTACCTACATTCCTCTGGACTACAGCCTCCAGTGCCCTGTACTCAGCCCCTGCTCTGCCCCAAACCACAGCATTTGGGACTAGCTCCAGCATCGCTTATGTAATAGCAACTCCATTAAGAAGTGAAAACATGTGCTATACAAGTATGAGTACTTTTCCTAATTAAGCCTGAGCGATGGAGGGGGACTAATGTAACTTAAAATGGACCTACAGCCAGATGGTACTGTGCAGCATTACAGAAAATGGCCTGTTTCCAACATGTTGACTTGTGCTAGGTACAATATGTGTATCACTGTAATGTTTCCTAACTTCGGATATGATAACAAAGAATGCCTTTAGAACCAAAGAATAAATATTAATATTATTCACCATGCTTATAGACTTCAACTAATACTTTATTGATTCACAAGGGAAATTATTTGGATACAGTACCTCACATATCACAATATATAAATATAGTTATACAAATATATCTCAGCTATATACAAGAGATCAAAAAGGAAAAACAGTGCAAAGATTAAATTGATTGACATGACCTAGGGTGATCTATTACATTAGGGTGAGTTGCTATACAGTTGTATGGACTATGGTGACTGTAGAATGAATGTCGTCCTGTATCTCTCACTGATGAGCAGACCTGTAGGAGCATGTGCTCCTCTGTCCATCTATAAAAAGAATGTATAAATAAATAAACAATCAATCAATCACTGAATCAATACTAAGGAAAAGCCTAGATACTGAATGCTGATTTCTATACCAGACTGATGCAATGGGGCAATGTATTAGTTCTCTTACCTGACCAGCCAGAACCAGCTTTGAACTTTACAAAGACGAGTGGATTTGGAGTCGTATCCTGACAATCCAGTCGTATCCTGACAATCCAAAGACACATACTCTGTTCGCGTCAAAAAAAATGTGGCTACTTACACATAAAAAGAAGAAATAAATGACATAAATGACTAAGAAACAACAATCGAAGTCAACAATCAACAATCAAAGCACCAAACGATTAATTATTTCAGGTAAAAGAAGTTATATATTTTGTTATGAATGTTATGAGACTTTTGAGAGGAGATTTCATTCACACGAGAAATGCTGTGGTTAGATCAGCTCACGTTTGGACAAAGGTTTTTTCAACCTCTCTGATCCCTTCTGGATTCAAACAGAATGTAGAAGGGTCTGGCTGGTCAGGCAACTAGTTTTCATATAGATCATAAAAGTCTAAAACTGCCCAACTCTGTCCTTTTTATGTATATATTTTTTCATATTCAAATTTATACTAGTTTCAGTCTCAGATGAATATCTGGGTATTGATTTCTTTGGCAACCCTAGTTGTAATTCCCCATTTATCCATGTATTCCTTATTTTTTGTATTCCTTCTTTTGTAGTCATCTTATTATACGTAGCTCTTGACTGGTGTGTTTTGCCTTTTGTTGCAGACCCCAGTTGTTCCCAGAAGCACAGTAGCATCTGTTAACGTCACTGTTCAGGGGGAGAGCGGCACGCTGAGCAAAAAGGCCAAAATAATGATCGAACCTGCTACTTTCATTCACATCATTCAGACCGACAAACCCATCTACAGACCAGGCCAGACCGGTATATTACTTACCTCTTTAAAGCTGCACTATGTAACTTTTCTTGTACAGGGTCCTGTATCTGCTTGTTTTGTTAGAACTATCATTACCTTGCCTGGAATATTCCACAGTATGGCATTTATCTATCGCACATTTACTCAATTACAGGTGTTTTATTGCAAGTTATGCCATACTGTGGGACCTGGGATCTGTCCTGTAACTTGGCCTGGTGGCATTCCCTGCTTGTCTCCATGGTAATAGATAAATTTTATGCCATATTGTGGGACATCTAGATGGAGTCATGGAGACAAGCAAGTAGGCCTGTCACGATAATTATTATATCAACTCGTTCAATAATGATAGATGGAACAATCATTTTTGGGGTTCAGTATTTATCATTTATCATTTTTTTCTTTGTACAAGTGAGAATTTTTGTGTTTTTTTTCTGCAATATGATAAGATTTTAACTGTAGAAGGTTGAATTATGAACTAAAACTATACAGTCTAATTACTAAAGTGTAGCATTCTGTCATTTATTTATTGCAGCTCAGTATTGTACATTTAGAACTTAGAACTTAGTACATTTACTTTTTGAAAGATGATTCTGCTTCATGGTTTGGTTGCAATATTATCGTTTATCGTCTGTACTTTGCAATATACAGCACTTAAAAATGTTCTACCGTGACAGTCCTACAAGCAAATGACGGACCCTCCGCCCAAAAAAATTGCATAGTGCATCTTTAATAGTATTTAGCATGGGGGTAAAGGGATACAACCTCTTCTCTGCACTGTTCAGAAATTCTGCTGCCTTTGCACTATTTTAGATTACTTTACAAAATCTGCATAGTGCTGATTCTCAACTTGACAACTTTAGGAATTATATCTATATTCAGCAGTTAGGAAGGGAGCGGTTCCTCAACAGATTCTGCTTGTGAATGTTTGTAAATCAAGGGAGATTTTTTACCAAACAATATTAAAAATCCCATCCATTTTTAAGCTTGCAGGGAGCAGCAAATTAGCACATTATTCTGCATGACTTCATCACTGAAAAACAGGAGATTAACTGAAATATGTAATAATAAGTTGTTTAAAATTCCAATGAGTACTACTGGGGATTCATGTCTTGTAATTAATACATTGTTTATAATTGTGCCTGATTTGCTTAGTACAATCCACACTATGGTGGGTTAAACAGGATGTTCTAATTTACAATAATAAAGTCAGGCAGCACAGGTTTAATTGTATTATATTTAAAGGGCCCATATTACACTATTTTCTGATCTATGTTATAATGTTTCCTCATCACAAACATAAGTGGAGTTTTATTTTGTTTCATTCACACATGACTAACACACAAATCCTGCATATTTGGGGTGAGTTCTTCTCTCAAACAGAAAACACTGTTCCACCTTGTGATGTCATGTGCTAATACAGGAAGTGCTCCACTTCATGCACCTTCACTACAGTCGTTTGGATAATTTCTGTGAGGAGCAGAGCATTTTGAGCTATGGACATGTAGACAGACTAATAATAAAGGATTACTCAAACATGTGTAAATGAAACAAAACACAACTGTGGGTATGTTTTTGATGAGGTAACAACATTCTAACATGGCTATCTGCAATAAAATAGATTTATTTGTTTTTAATTCATATTTTCCTCTGATTTTATTCCCAGTGAAATTCAGAATCACCTCTCTAGATGCCAACTTTATTCCTGTGAAAAGAGTGGTAAGTTTGATTTCCTTAAATCTTCAGAGCTCATAATTTCTGCGAGGGATGGACTGATACAGCTTTTAGCTCCAATACTGATATCGATAATTAAGCTTTAAGTATCTGACGATACCCAATATTAACTAATATCAGTGTAGGGACTAAGAATGGCATTTTTTCTCCCAAATTATTACAAAATTGATCCAATTGTGTTATGCAGTTGTTATTTATCCTGCAGCTAACTACTGCACAGCTTTGTACGAGGTAAAGTTCAAACATTATGAGCTGTCCTAGACCTACATCAGCCAGTAAATAGTCCTATTGTGTAAGTTTAAAGGATATAATCTTAACCGGTATCATGGGACCGATAGCTGATCCCCAATTCCTACCCTAAGGTATATTTAAAATTACTTACCTGTACTAGCCACAGCTCTTGTTACGCCACTACAACTATTCATCTTCTATAAATGTTCTATGTTCCTCTTCTATTTTGTTAGTACCTAAATGTGTATATATATAGTGTGTGTGTTAAGTCTATACTGGTACACAAGTTTGTGTACTGCAGCAAGGCAAGGTGTGTGCGATACATTGAGGAGCTGGGTCTATTTTGGTTCAAAGAGTGGGAGGCGAGCGAAGGCCTGTTTGTTGGTTTTGAGGAGAGAGTGGGAGTGCGCGCTGTGTGGACTCCTGTGATAAACTGCTGTCAGAGTTCATTTGGCACACAGCACATCTGACCCAAACATCTGAATCAATACAGGCTCTGTCAGCTATCAATATGTTCAAATAGTAATGTGTATGTTTGTTTTTCTTTCAGTATAAAGTGATCGAGCTCGAGGTAAGATCTAATTTCATCATGTTTTTGGCTGTGAAAACATAACAGGTTGACTGAGATTTGCCTGCATCACTCTGACTGGATGAAGTATGAGAAACAGAAGCAAGCCCACACTAACTGAGACGAAGTCATAGCCAAGATTTTAGGCTATGAAGAAATGCAATTTAAGATGAAATTAAAGTGTGTGTATATTTAAAACTAGTGTTGAAATAACATTATCACCATAGATTGTATATATAAATGGACATAGCTAATCTTCTAGCTGCCACGTTCCAAATAGAAAGTGGGCACACTTTAGGCTTCAATTCACTTCGTACTGGAAAAATATCACTTCATATTAAATCGCTCTACATGTTTTTATTTCACTATTGTCCGTAAATCAATTCCTATTCCTAATATGAAACTCGGCTCCAAATTTGCTCAATAACTGCTATCCTCATGAGCTTCACTTGACTGGAGCTGATATTTAGCAATAAAGTGTGTGTATGTAGATAAAGTAATGATTATTTAACATTTTAAATAATAATGAATTAAACCAACATTATATTAGAAATGTGTACGTTGACTTCCTGTTCAAAGCTGCAGAACGGATTACTTCACTGTGAAATTTCCAAGCAGTGGATATGACTCAATCAAAAGTGTACTGTTTGTGACAGCAGTCTTCACCATTTGTAGGGGCCAAAAGATGGAATATGTTATTGTTAAAGGTCCTATTTTATGCAAAATTGACTTTTGTGAGTTTTAAGTCATGTTAGAATGTTGTTACCTCATCAAAAACATACACATCTTTTGTTTCATTCACACATGTTTGAGTAACCCTGCATTATTAGTCGGTCTACACCTCCAAAGCTCAAAATGCTCTGTTCCACCTTGTGATGTCACATAGTGGTAGTTTTCAAGTTAACAGCTACTTTTGTTCAGCTTTGGCAGTTCCAGAGTTGAAATTATCTAAATGATCCTACTGAAGGTTTTTCAGTTTGAGAAAAAACCTCAGCCAAAATATTTAGGATATTTGTTAAACTTGTGTGAGTGAAACAAAACTCAATTCCAGGTATGTTTTTGAGGAGGAAATGACATTAAAACACTGATGTTTTAATGTCATTTCCTATCAGTGTCGTATGTAACCACTGTAATTATTTTAGTATTCATTTAGCTTTACCTTAACCCCGCCTACTTTCAAAGGCTTTTATTTTAATTAATTTTGCAATCTGCTCTATATTTGCTCTTGCTTTTAGGATCCCAGTACAAATCGCATTGCTCAGTGGTTAGATAAGACCATTGACGGGGGCATCCTGGATCTTTCACACCCAATAATCCCTGAAGCACCACAGGGCACCTACACCATTACTGCCACTACTGAGCAGGGGGAGCAAGTGCAGCACAACTTTGACATCAAGGAATACGGTTTGTTTTACTTTTTACATGTATTGATACTTTGCAGTGACATTACGCTGGGGGCACAGACAAAATGTTTTAAGATTGTTTGAAAACTCAAGAAAAAATATGAAATTGATAAACAAAATTGGTAAACAGCACAGTTTCAGGAGCCTGTGATCAATATGAGCATTCTTGATCCTGTTTAGATGTTCAACAAAAAGGTGAGAGTGAGTCTAATTTGAGTAACAGAGCTTTGGACAGAGCAGTGCTTTCAGTTAGCTTCAGTTAGCCACAAGGAATGTTGATGACATCAGCTGAAAAGTATCAATATGCTATTACATTATTTTTATGTGTAATTTTTATACTGTTTTTTGCATCAGTTTTGCCCAAATATGAAGTGAAAGTCCAGCTGCCAAATGTGATCACGATATTGGATAAAGAAGCCAACTTTAAAGTGTGCGGAAAGTGAGTGTCCTAATCACAAGCAAAACATGTATTTGTAAATATTATTTTAAGCGCCCATATTATGCTTTTTTCTCATCTATGTTATAATGTTTTTTCCTCATGAAGACATACCTGAAGTTGTGTTTAGTTTGATTCACACGTTTAACACAAACCCTACATATTTTGTTATATTTAGTTCTCCTCTCAAACGGAAAACACTTGTGATGTCATGAGGTAATACAGGAAGTGCTCCACTGTGTTTTTAACCTCCATACTCTTTCATTAGAATCATTTGGATCACTGAACTGTTAACTTGAAAACTACCACTTCATGACATCACAAGGTGGAACAGAGCATTTTGAGCTTTGGAGATGTAGACAGACTAATAATAAAGGATTACTCAAACATGTGTGAATGAAACAAAACACAGCTCCGGGTGTGTTTTTGATGAGTTATAGAGGCTTAAACTTCACAAGAGTCAATTTTCCATAATAATTTTTACATTATTAATAATTTGTGTTTTTAATTACATTTTTGTCTTGCTTTCATTATATTTCAGTCTATATTCTGTTAAGTCATATTATGTATCTAACATTTCTACCCAATTAAAAGGTGCCATTGCTCTGTGCAGGTACACTTATGGAAAACCAGTGGTGGGTTCTGTTAAAGCAGTGTTTTGTAGAAGAGCATTTCGAGGGTACTGGTTTGCCAGAAACAACCAGGACGTGTGCAAGACCTTCCAGCTCACAGTAAGTAGCACAGATTCATCTAAATAAATGAAGTGCCTCTTTGTTGTACACATTAACAATAGTGCTGTGTAGGCCTGTCACAATAATGTTTGTAGGCCAGTATATTGTGGAGGTAAATATAAATAAACGGTAATATTGAAACTAAATTATGTCACTGAGACAAAAAACCCAAGAGCAGATTTAAACCCCCCCAAAAACTAAATAAATCTAAATCTACAATATTGTTCATGAGCTTCAGTAAATAAACAACAGAATGAAGCATTTTAGTACTTAGTTTGCATCTGTAATGAGTCATAGAAGTTATAAATTCAGTCTTTATGGCTCAAGTCTTATCATATAGCCAAAAAACAACAAAAAATTTCCCAGTAGTGCAAAGAAAAAACACACACAATAAGTACTGACCCCAAAAATATATTGTTCCAACTTTCATATATTGAACGATAAGTCGATGTTGTGTAATGGTAAATTTGTATTTTTTTTAGACGGACAAAAGCGGTTGCGCTTCTCAAACTGTGAATCTTTCTGAGTTTTTCTTGAATAAGAGTGGGTATCATGACAACTTTCAAGTCGAGGCAGAATTGCAGGAATTTGGCACTGGTAACATAAATCATTATTGGTTTTTTTGTTTTTTTTTTCTGGTGGAGGGTTCATCACATGCTTTTCTCCATGGATATGTTGCCTGGAATGTTCCACAATATGGCATTACACATATTTATCTCTACGGAGACAGCAGGTGACACCACAGGGTCAAGTTATATGTCAGATCTGTGGAGAAGCGAGCCCACTCTGCAAGTTTTTAAGTCAATAAAAACCCACATTACTGAGTAAATGCAAGATGGATACGGTCAATGCTTTACCGGAACATTCCAGACAAAGCCATAACATCTCCAGTGGAGACAAACAGGTGGTGAACCCTCCACCAGGAAAGTTACACAGTGCACATTTAAATATATTTTTATGTGGTCATTTGAATATATTTTCTAATTTATACTGTCACTGGTTTAGGGGTGACGCTCAAAGGCAGTGCCCGGACCAGCTTCACCAATGACATCAGAACAGTCACTTTTGAAGATGAACCTGCATCATACAAGCCCGGCATCGCGTTTGAAGGAAAGGTATGGATTATATTACACTTTAAAATGGTGAAATGTTTGGTCTTGACAGCACTATCGAGTTATTCACACATGTTCTGTTTTGGTCCTGATTTGAGACCAGTTTAGTCCTGGATTGGTCTTAACTCACTAACCTCAAATTAGACTTAAACTTGAAATTATTTGGACACAGTAACTCACACATCACAATAAATATAATAATAAATGAGCAAAAATATAAATGGGCATATATTTCTCAGCTATATACAAGAGGAGAAAACAGTGCAAAGATGAATTACATAAATACATTTTATTGTCATCTCTGTTCCAGGTGAAAGTGGTTGGTCCTGACTCTAAACCTGTTGCTAATGAGAAAGTTTACCTGACCGTTACTAAATACTCAGAAAACGTCACACTCACCACAGACCAGAAAGGCATGGCCTCCTTTTCTCTGGACACGACCTTCTGGAAGGACGCTGTCACTGTCCATGTGAGTGGATGCTCGGCACTTTTGCCTTATTTAGCTACAGTTTAACTTTATTACGCATAAAGACAATGATCATGGTACTGGTAGCAGGCAAAGTAAAATGGGCTCTTGGGCTTTGTGTCCGCCTCATACCTGAATGATTGAGAAATGAAAAGTAGAAAGAGTACAGTAGTGAGTACAATTTTGAGTAAGATAATGATGACTTCTCATCCTCTGTAAAATGTCATAATATTTTCTTCCACAGGCATCCTGCTTAGAGCCAGGAACGAAGGATACCTATGTCCCCAATGTGCGTTCTCCGGAATACCGTTATGCTGTCCGTGTAGTCGCAGCTTTTTACTCCAAAAGCAGCAGTTTTCTGAAAATCAAGCAAAACGAAGGCAAGTTTCGCTGCAACAAAGAGGCCACGGTCCGAGCCGAGTACATCATCCAAGGAAAGGAGCTGAAGGATGGACAGGAAAGCCTTGACTTCTTTTACCTGGTAAGAATTCACTGAACACTGAACATGACCAGTCTAATGTGGTGTCAAGAGTGACATCATAGCTGCTTGGAACTACAGTCTAGGCTAAAATCTAGACTACATCTAGGCTAAAAACAGTGAGTCAAAATGTTTGACACAGTCTTAAAACAAGGGAAGCTGCAATTGTTATACTGTTGTTATGAGTTTCAAGCATCTGCCCTCAAATGCAAATGCTTCCAACTAGAGGTATTTTTTTGACACCGCCGTCTGAACGCAGCATTACCATTTGAACATAAGCTTCTTTTGACATCTTTGTTTTGTGTAATTGGGAATTATATTATGGAAATGAGTTTTTGTTGAATGACAAACAACTGTAAAAACATAAATAGCTCCTATTGTTTATGCTGTTTTTCAGGTGATGTCCAAAGGCTCAATTGTCCAGCATGACCGTATATCTGAGGCTGTTAAAAAAGATATGGGTAAATGATGAATGAATGAATTTTAAGGAATGACAAGGGCAAATTAATTTATTCAAAGTCTTTTCCAGAAAGTTTGTCCTATTGATTTACATGTGTTAATTTGTCTGACAATGCTAATTTAATTGATAAGCAATTTGTACCTTTTCCAAATGATTATTTATGATTAAATATATGCCTGTAGAAAGTGTAACTGTAATAATTAAAGGCTGTGTCTGTTTTTCCAGTGAACAAAGGGGTGTTGACCATACCCCTGCGTCAGGTGGTCAAGTTGGCACCCATGGCTCAGGTGCTGGTGTACACAGTGATGCCCAGTGGAGAGGCTGTGGCGGACAGTAAGGACTTCCCTGTTCAGCTGTGTCTCAGTAACAAGGTACAAGAACTACACGTGAAAATGCTGCATGCAGGCCTGTCATGATAATTACTATATCAAATTATCGTTCAGATGAAACAATTTTTTGGGGGTTAATATATCGTGAATACTTTTTCTCTGTACTAGTAGTGTTGGTATTTTTCTTATTTTTACGTACTATAAATTTGAACTGTAGAGGGGTTGAATAAATTACACATTGTAGATACAAACTAAGTATTTACATGTTTAATTCTGTTATTTAAGTGGCATAATTTTGCTCTTAGGTTTTTGTGTCATTATCATCTATATTTGCTTCAGCATATATCGTCCTTCAAATTTTGCGCTTGTAACAGGCCTAGCTGCATACATTTAATTAAATTCAAGGTTTTTCAGTTGCCTAAAGATTTGACTTTCTAAACAACCTCCCATCCCCTTCCCCAACAGGTTTCGCTGAAGTTTGCATCTCTTCAGCAGCTTCCAGCAGAGAAAACCACTCTGACACTGCAGGCCCATCCCAACTCTCTTTGCTCAGTCCGGGCCATTGACCAAAGCGTCCTCCTGCTCAAGTCTGGAGTAGAGCTCACTGTGGACTATGTATGACATCCTATCCTTTTATACATTTTCAAGACAATTATTTTTCAGATTTCATTTAAAATATTGAGAACTGGGACACATTGCTTTTTATCTCAGAAATGAGGTGATTGTAATTTAGGTGAACCTGTATTGAACAACAGTGAAGATTAGTTAGTATTGCCTAACTGGGTCAAAATTTCTTTTGAATTGAATGAATTTTCTGGTGAAGGGGCTGTCAAATGCTTTCCTTCATGGAGATGTTATTGCTTTGTCTAGAATGTTTCACAGTATGGTATTAAACCTTTCTATCTTCATGGAGACCAAACTAGACCAAGTTTTCTAGGTATTTTTGAGCTAGAAAATCACCTGTAATTGATTAAACATAAGGTAGAGGTGTTTAATGTTATACTATGGAACATTCCAGGCAGAGCAATGACATATCCATAAAAACATGCAGGTGACGGCCCCCCCAACCAAAAAGTTACATAATGTACCTTTAATATATAACATCATTCAGCAAACGTTGACTCAGCAAACGCTGAATCATTTCTGCCCCTTGCTTCTATCAGTAATGTCTTGTTTTTCTCAGGTGTACGACCAGCTGCCCTTCCAGAAGCTCTCTGGTTATCCGTATGAGGCAGAGGACCACGAGCCGTACCCGTGTTTCCCAGTGCCCATGCCGGAGGTGCTGGGGGACCCGGAGATCGAGGTGCCGGTGCAGGGAGACAGACGCAGGAAACGCTCCTTTTATTTTGGACCTGTACATCACAAGGATGATGTCTACAGCATCTTTAAAGTAATATGTCCTCATAGCTACTAATGTTGACGGGTTTTAGAATTACACTTGAGTGACAAATAGAAATTTTAAAAAGTTAAATTTTGAGAAAGTCCAAAGCAATAAAAAAAAAATTGTTTTACCTGCCCATAAGTTCAACCAAAATACATGCAAAACACAATTTTGCCCAATTGTCTAGTTGTACTGAGGAGAAGACAGGTGATAGATCTGTCAGCCAAACTGCTAACCAAACTGTACTATAATATAAACTATTTCAATTATTAATCTTGTTCTTCTTCCAGGAAATAGGAATCAAGATTGTGACCAACTCTGATGTGAAGAAACCCTATAACTGCCACGACCGGCTGTACGATATGTTCTATGATGGTACATACGATTATCAAGTGGAATTTTTGAAAATGGCGGTCCCAGAGACCAAAAAGACCAAAGAGACCATTAGAACATACTTCCCCGAAACCTGGATTTGGGAGCTGGTCTCAGTCGGGTAAGTGTTTGTGCTAATGCTGTTTTCTTATTTATGTATTCTTAGATGTAGTAGATTCTCCAGTCCCCATGGCCTTTAACACGATGGGCGAGATCCTCACTAAGGACAACGAGCAAAAGAAGGAGACCGTCAGGACTTTCTTCCCAGAAACATGGATTTGGGACCTGGTGTCCGTTGGGTAATAATCCAGTATAATTACAAGAGAAAGAAAACATTAATTCTTGTTTTAAAGTATAACTGCTTTTGAAATCACTAATCGTAGTTAGTACTTTTCTTTTTTCTTGAATACTTTAGCAGTGGTTCCCAGATTAGGGACCCCCAACACTAGCACATAACAGGAAACAGAATTTGTTATCAACTTTGTATGAATCTGTTTACATTTAATACTTTAAAGTATTAATAATATTAATATTATGTGCATACTGATATGTTAATCTAAGAGAAAAACCCTCAGATAAGCTTTAGAATGGAGTGTGAATTATTATTGTTGGGGGTCTCTGTGGGATCCTGGATTGGGGACCGTAGTGGCACAGACTTTGGGAATAGGTGCTTCATAGACATGCTATAAACTTGATATAAATTTTTAGTGTTATGATTATTGTAAGAAGAAACATCACAATTATACAATTACTGACAGTGTTACCAAACAAGAGTGTAATACTTAATTCACTTCCTATAGTTTGATACCAGCGTCATGAAATCAAACAAACGTCAAAATTAATCCAGTTAATGTTACTCAAAGGTAGACAGTGTAACTTTTTTGGTAGGGGGTCCGCCACAAGCTTGTTTCCATTTAGATATTTTTGCTTTGCCTGGAAGGTTTCACAATATGGCATTAAAGTCACCCATGTTTGATTTATTCATTTACAGATGTTTTATTGCACAAAAAAATACGAAAAACTTGGCCTAGAGGCATTGCGGGCTTGTCTCTATGGAAATATAATTTTAATGCCATACTGTGGGACATTCAAGACAAAGCAATAACATCTCCATGAAGACAGGCAGGCAGGTGGCGGACCTTCTACCAGAAAGTTACACAGTGCACCTTCAATTTACACTTACACAAAAGACTGAATTGAATTGTTATTGCTTTTACAAGGGTCACAATAATGTAGTTCTTCTTATAATTTCACATGATTTTTTTCCCACAATAACTGAATAACCAAATTATCTTGACATCCCTAACTTTTTCCAAACCTCCATATATATATATATATATATATATATATGCAGACTTTTGTTATGTCCATGTAACTGTGTGTGTTTTGTACAGCCCCAGTGGCTCGGTAAATGTGGAGAAGACTGTCCCAGACACCATTACTAAATGGGCAACAAATGCTTTCTGCGTATCCTCGGTGGGACTCGGCATCGCTCCAAACACAGCCCTAACTGCTTTCCAACCGTTCTTCGTCAGTCTCACCTTGCCCTACTCCGTCATCAGAGGAGAGGTGTTCACGCTGAAAGCCACTGTCTTCAACTACCTCTCCAAGTGCATCATGGTACAATCACTTGCTTATTATCTTGTGGTTCATGCATGTTTAGGAATTATGTATTGTGCATTTTTCTGCATCTTATCAAATCGTAATAGCTCAGAATATGGCACTTGTTGCAAATCCCCACCCATAGCTAGGTCGTCACGATAACACATTTTGAAGTGCGATATATTGAGTATATACTGAAGTAAATATAAATGAGAAATGATAATATTGAAACAAATTTGCCTTTTGACATACTAACACAAGAGCATATTTAAACCACAAAAATTATATTAATCATATCAAAATCATGAACTGCAATAAATAGCAGAATGAAACACTTTAGTACTTAGTTTGTATCTGTATTTATTAATTCAACCTTTTGCAGCTCAAATCTTACCCATTTCCCAGTGGTTCAAAGAAAATGTACACAGGATGAATATTGACCAACAAAAAATATTGTTCCAGCTTTTATATTAAAAAACAAACATACATATATTTATCGTGACAGACCTACCCATAGCCCCGATCATTTTTATTGTTTTATTCATATTCAAATGATACACATAGGTTTAAATAATCTAAAAACAATACAGTGTAAATAAAAGTCAGCGAAGTGCCTTAGCCTGTAATTTTTTTGTCTAAAAGTGTGAAGCATTGACAACATAGTCTGATGGTGATGTAGTGGGCAGGCTACTGTGTGTTTCTGTGGTTTGACAATTGACAATAATAATAATAATAATAATAATAATAATAATAATAATAATAATAATAATAATAATAATAATAATAAAAGAGCTACACTGTATACTCAGAAATGGTACGGTACTTGGACCAACGATTGATCCACAAGGGAAATTAAAATTATTTAAAAGGGAAATTAAATTATTTGGACACTGTAGCTACAATATATTATAATAACAAAGAGAAAACATATAAATGGTAATAATAAATTCTAAATAAGTAGCAAAATAAAGCATAATTATATAAATGGATGTACAAGTAAAATATATCTCAGCTCCATATAAGAGGTCATGAGGATAAACGGTGCAAAGATGATATGATACTTGTGTAGCACCAGCTCCCCTGGGGTAGACTGATGTAAATTAGACTCAGTCTGCGCCCCTTCGACTACCACCAATAATTTCCGGTCATAATTAATGTGCACTGTAACTAAATTAAAATAAAATGTGCTGGTTTATTTCTAGGTGAAGGTAACATTGGCTGACTCAGACCAGTTCACCTTTAAGCCCTGTGACAGCTGCCTGTACACTGTGTGTCTGTGCGGAGAGGAGAGCTCCACCTTCTCCTGGGTCGTCACACCAACCACTCTGGGTAAGGGCGAGTTTGTATTCATTTATATGCTTTATAACCCTTCAATTTTTAGGTTTAGGTAGAATTTAAGAAAATTTGACAAGACAAAAATCCATTACTCTTACACAAAACTGATTTAAAATTTGTTACATTAGATTTAAAGTTAAAATGGCAATAAAGGAGAAATAATGAGATGCAAAAATTCTGTCATATTTTATTGATACAATTTCAGGCTAATCTGTACAATACTTTTTCAAAATCATTTCTCTCTCTTAATCAAAATAATGTCTTTTAATTAAAATAACTAAATTGATTCAGCTGGGTTTATCAACAATATATATAAATGATCTCTCTCTCTTTTTTTTATCATAGTAATAGCATGGCTTAAATCTTGAATGATTGAATTTGGATTAGCAGTTTTTGTGTGACTCTTAGTGACAAACAGGAGATAGAAGAAACTAATTACCCTTCATTATAAGCCCCTGACAGCTGGGTGTGCTGCGGGCCATGTAAAAGTGAAGCAGTTGTTCTTAATGGTGTGAGCTCCATCAGCCTCCATCAGTGGGATGAGAACAGGCTTCTCTAACGCCCCTCACGGCTCTGCTGACAATCACTTGTACTAACAAGTCAGGTATTCTCTCTGACGAAACAGTAGGAAAGCTCTCCCCCAGGGCCCATCTGTACTTGTCCTCTGTGTGAGATGAGTGAAGGCGCTGAGGGGGGAGCCCAATAATAAGGCGACAAATGGGGATTAATGAGCCCGATGAGCTCAGACCAGGAGGGGGAGAAACAGCTAGGACTAGGAGGGGGACAGTCAGGAGCAGCTGGGACAGAGGAGGTCCACATAAGGAGGTCTACATGACAGGGTCCACATAAGGGGGACTGGTGCTCAGAATGTGACGGTGGTGCTAATCATTCGGCCATGGTCCACAGGTGAGGTGAGTTTGCGGGTCAGCGCAGAGGCCCTAAAGACTGACCTCCTGTGTGGGAACGAGGTCGCCACTGTCCCCGAGATGGGCCAGATCGACACGGTGGTCCGCACGCTGCTGGTCCAGGTCAGTGCACACTACTGTACAGAAACAGGGCTCAAGACCATGATGAATTATATTCTAGAAACACACTGAGATAACAGTCAAAACATGGCAAACAGAATGCATTCACAGATCATTAAATGAAATAAAAAATAGCATGGTTATACAGTTTGCCCTCCATCTTCTTTCTGACTTATTTTAAAGCTCTCAATTTGAATATTAAGTTTTAAACACTATTAATAATTATTCAACTTTTTTTCTCCAGGCTGAAGGAACACCACAGATGGTGAGCCACAATGCACTGCTGTGTCCTGCAGGTGAGTTTTCATCTCAATCTGTGCCTCTTTTACAATGTACTTTCTTTCACTAAATACTTTCTGGACCATAATACTCTATGGTTCTGTATGGTGTGCTCAGTGTATACTTTATGTCATGTTGTAGAGGGTCCAGTTGAGAAGAACATCTCCCTCCTGATGCCTGAGATGTTTGTTGCTGGATCGGCCCGAGCCACAGTCTCCGTTCTGGGTTTGTAACTCCACATTTACCTCCTTCTGTTTCAGTATCTCTTAAAGGGCACATATTACATTATTTTATGATCTATGTTATAATGTTGTTTCCTCATCGAAAACATGCCCAGAGTTTTGCTTTGCTGAGTTCTTCTCTATACAAAACACTCTGTTCCACCTTGTGATGTCATGTGGTGATGCAGTAAGTGCTCCACTGTTTTTAAACTACATACACCTTCACTACAATCATTTGGATAACTTCAGCCCTAGAATTTCCAATCTTTACTGAACAAAGTGTAGCTGTTAATATTGAAAACTACCATTACATGACATCACAAGGTGGAACAGAGCATTTTGAGCTTTGTGTAATATTATTATTAGTTTGTCTACATCTTCAAACATATGTGAATGAAATAAAACACCGCTCCAGTTATGTTTTGATGAGGACAACATTATAACATGTCCTAAAGCTCACAAGAGTCAATTTTGCGTAATATTGGACCTTTAAAAGTAAGCTAATGTTGTGATCATTCAATTTGTAGGTGATCTAATGGGCAGAGCCATGAAGAACCTGGACAAATTGCTGGCCATGCCGTACGGCTGTGGGGAGCAGAACATGGTGCTGTTTGCCCCAAACATTTTCATCCTGAACTATCTGAAGAGCACTGGACAACTCACCAAGGATATACTGGACAGAGCTACTGAGTTCCTACAGTCAGGTCAGTGTGCACAATTAGTGTCCCATATAATTTTATTTATTGTTCTATACTTTTTTATGCACAGAAAGCACATTTTAGGCATAGACTGTATATAAATGGACAAAGCTAACCCATTAGCCACCGCATTCCAAATAGGAAGTGTTCATCAGGGTACTTTACACTGAAAAATTGCCACCACTCTTTCTGTAACTGCTGCTGTGAGCCTTGTCATTTTAGTCTTAAAATGTTTATATTAATCCGCTCTACATGATTCTGCTGTTTTTATTTCACTGTTTTGTCCATAAATAAATTCCTATTCCTAGGCTTGGCTCCAAATTCGCCATGTAACTGCTAGCATTGTGAGCTTCATTTGACTGGAGCTGAATGCTGTGGGTGATGTCACACTCCCTTAGTCCACTTCTTTATACAGTCTATGATTTTAAGTAGTCACAGCTGTAATAGTGTAGGTTTGCTGCATAAAAAAAGATAATTTATTTTTAATGCAAGCTTTTTCTGATTTGTTAGTTAATATTTATTTGTATCTATCTTTTGCAGGATATCAGAGGGAGCTCACCTACAAACATGATGATGGTTCATACAGCGCCTTTGGAAAATCTGATGAGTCCGGAAACACATGGTCGGTAAATTAATCAACTCCGAGGAATTACTAATGATCATAATAATAATGTATATGTAATAATATAATAATGTGTATAGCATTAGTTTTAAATAACATCTTTTCATGTTTCAGTTTCAGCTTCATGCATTAAATAATCACTCCACATACGTACATGGCGGTGGCATGTACTTTACAGTTACTGTACTTCTGTCAATCTACTCCAAGGCAGCTGTGGCTACAGAACAGTGCCTGCCAATCTGTGTCCTTACCCGCTTTAACCACCAACATTAATTCCCACGACACTATGACATTCATAATGGAAGAACTGATTGAAGATTGATTTGTAATACAGGGTCAAATGGTTTGGAGGTTAGCATATATGTCAATGCCATAGTGTATTTCAGTCATAATAATAATGATGGTATAATATTCATGCATTGTATTTATGCACTTTTCAAGATGCCCAAAGTGCTTTTCAATGTATTATTATGATAATGGATAACAGATAATGGATAAAGCTACTAGCGAGGCTGCAAATCTGTGCTATCGGCCTCTCCAGCTACCACCAACACTCACACACAGCACATTCTTACTAGGCAATGTGGGTAAAGTGTCTTGCGTAAGGACACAACAGCAGTTATTTTTTTACTAACCAAGCCCCAACTTGCTTAGCTTCCGAGATCTGACGAGATCAGGGTTTCACAAGCCAGTATAGTCATACTATATAGGAAGGGCATCTGATGTAAATACTTACAAATTGTTGTCACTGCATTTGTTCATATTAGTGCCTAAAACTACACATAAATGTTCAACAATCTTTAGTCTACACAGTTTAGAACACAAATAGAGAATGAGGTACATTTCTGATGTCATAACTTGTATTTGTTGCATCACTTGTTACCCAACATTTAAAAGCATTTATTTAGGGCAGCGCTGTGTGTATTTTCAGCTTTTAATCTCACACTTTTTTGATCCGAGAAAAAGAATGGTTTTGCCACTGCTGTCTGGCACCAGCGCACATCCTAATACATCCAAAAACATTGCCAAAATGTGAATATTTGAATTGAATAGGCTTAAAATTGCAGCCCTCAGGGGAATTATCTACCCCTCTGCTCTTTATTAGATACCACTGGGCAGTTTGGCTGTGTAAGTGTGTGTGTGTGTGTGTGTGTGTGCGTGTGTGTGTGTGTGTGTGTGTGCGTGTGCGTGTGCGTGTGCGTGTGCGTGTGCGTGTGCGTGTGCGTGTGAACCAGGGACTGTACAACTTGTCAAACATAGTGTTGTTTGTTTAGAAAAGACAATGGAAGTATTTAGAAATCATTTACATTGGGTTTATTATTGAAAGTAGCTTGGAGATAAAATATCATTATCTTTGTTTAAAGATGTATTATGTAACTTTCCCACCTAGTGTTTATTTTTAATGGTTAATATATCTATCTTGCATGTATTCAATTATAGATTTTTATTGCTCAAAAATTCAAATTTGTCCTGTGGATTTCGCCTGCTGTCAAGTCACTTGCTTGTCTCCATGGCTGGATAAGTTTAATGCCATACTGTGGAACATTCCAATCAAACATCTTCATAGAGACAAGCAGCAGGCAGAACTTCCACCAGAAAGGTTACACAGTGCACCCTGAGACTGTATAAAGAAGTGGACTAAGGGAATGTGACGTCACCCATAGTGTTCCATATTAGGAATAGGAATTTCTTTACGGACAAAACAAAAGCACCAGGATCATGTAGAGCAGGTTAACACGGACATTAAAAGACCAAAATGACAAGGCTCACTGTAGTCACATAGTATGTTGTGTCTTTTTGCAGAGTTCATTCTGGGGTCATTGACGATACCCCAGTTTTGATAAAGTCTTGATTGTGGATTCTACGTGTGTGTGTGTGTGTGTGTTTGTTCCCTCTCAGGCTGACCACATTTGTGATGAAGTCCTTTGGAGGAGCTCGACCGTACATCTTTGTCCAACCAAAGCACATTGACGAGGCAAAGGACTGGCTCTCGCGTCACCAGAGGCCAAACGGATGCATCATGTCTGTCGGCAAACTTTTTCATAATGGCATGAAGGTACAATGGCTCGTTTCTGATTATTGTATATTTCTATTTTATTTGGGGTTTCTTAGTGGTGGGGCACTCGACCTAATGAGTACATTTTCTTTTCCCCTATTGAGTGTATAGTGAAAGCAGCATTTGGCATTGCTGTGCATGAGATCAGAAATTTGTGCATGTGAATAGTGATGCTGCAACAGATTTATAAGAGCTAGGAACAAGTTAGATAAATTTAAATTAGTGATGGTAGGATCAATACCAAACTGTAACTGTGGAATGAATTAAAAAAATATCAATACTTAAAAAAAAATCAAATTATACTCATTATTTTTAATATGTTGATTATATTGTAGTTTATCTGCACATCTATTTAATTTTTGGATCAGTTCAAGCAGGGGTGAAGATAATGATAGGTAGTGGATGGATATTGCGGTATTTGCCATATTATTACATGGTATCAGACTGAAACAATAATCACCGGTATTGTCCATCACTAATTTAAATACACATACTTCCTCCTTTCGTGGTTTGAACATCAGTTCATACAGCTTGAAATAAGATTGTCAAAAGCTGCTGTGTATTGTGTTATGAATAATTAGTAGAGTAAGACTGAGCTCTGGAGTACCTCGCCTCAGGCCCAAAGGCAAATAACACAGACTCAGTGATAATTGGCCAGGCCCAACAATGCTCTATAAAGGAAATATGAACTAGGCTGCAACCTCATGACTTCAAAGACTGTTAGACACCATGTAGATCTTAAGGCAGTTACCCTTACTGAGATCCAGGACTATTCATGTTTTTGTTATTTTTAATTGACTTATTTTCTGTTCTAGGGGGGAGTGAGTGATGATGTGTCCCTCACAGCTTACATCACAGCTGCACTTCTGGAGCTGGACACAAATGTGACTGTAAGTAATATACAGGTAATTTTGTATATACTCAGGGAAATCTATCTTACACATGGTCTTGTACAATTTCTTTCTTTCTCTAGTTTAAAGGGCCCATATTACGCTATTTTCAGATTTTATTTCCTCATCACAAACAGACCTGGAGTTGTGTTTTGTTTCATTCGCACATGTTTAGAGTGAGTTCTTCTCTCAAACAGAAAATACTCTGTTCCACCTTGTGATGTCATGCGGTATTACAGGAAGTGCTCCACTGTGTTTTTAAACTCCACACCTTCACTAGAATCATCTGGATCATTTCAGCCCTGGAATTGCCGATCTCTACTGAACTTGAAAACCATCATTGTATGACATCACAAGGTGGAACAGAGCAGCTTTTTAATAATAACATTTAACAGCTCACATCAGTCAATTAAGTGTAATATAGAACCTTTAATTATTATTATAATTTTTTTTTTACTATATTACCTTTTCCAGTGATATTGGCTGCTGCTAGTATAATGATTTTTTTTTTTTTACAAACCCTTTGTCCCAGTGTAAAAACACATTCTCTGCAAAGAAGGAAATAATGAATACATATTTTAATCATAAAAATGCAACCAGTATAAATGCATGGTATAATTATTGTGTATTGCAGTCTGTTGTATGTTTTCTAAAATAACCTCTATTGCATTCCTTTGAATTTAATGACAGAACTATTTAACATGTTCAGTTGTTTAGGTAGAGGCAAAATTGTATATGCCTAAATCTAGGGATTAAGGAAAACAATTCGTATCATCTCCTAGTTCTTGACACCCATATTTTCTTGCTCTGGCCAGGACCCCATGGTGCAGAACTGTCTCGTGTGCCTAAAGGGGGCGCTGGATGATCAAATGGATAACCTGTACACCACTGCTCTGCTGTCCTACACCTTTACTCTGGCAGGAGACCAGGAAACAAGGGCCAAACTCATCACATACCTGCACCAGAAATCCAAGATGGAAGGTGAGAAAAATGTAGCAATTTGAAAAGCAGCACATAATAAAAAAAATAATTTGAATTTAGCTCTGAAAACAATGTCTGCAAATCCCTTTTTCAGAATTTAATTAAGCCCCAAGTGGTCAAATTCAAGGTCATTTTTTGTGCTTGTCCAAATGTCTCCAATTTACATGCTAATTCAGGGAAAACATTGCAACATCCAATTTGCTCATATAATATATTTCAAAGATTTGTTCTGTAGATTGTTCTGGTTCTCATCATTATCTAAATGTATGTATCTAAACTGTATGGTATTAAGAGACATATGGGCATGGAAAACTTTCAGTACGCGTTTCCCACGGATTCTGTTTCTAATTGATATCTTAAAATAGAACAAGAACAGGTTAAAGTATATGACAAAACACACATGGCAATAAAAACTATAATACATATACTGAATATTCAGAAATAAACTGGCAATTTTCTTTTTGAGTTTGTTGAGTTTGAAGTACTGTTTGATTGACAGGTGGGTTGCGGTACTGGGACAGGGCAGGTGCGGCAGGTAAAGGCCTGGACTCTCTGGAGGTGGAGATGACCTCATATGTTCTTCTGGCTCTGCTCTCTGGACCTGCTCTGCCAGAGTTTGGTCTGGACTATGGCTCCAGTATCGTCCGCTGGCTCGCACAGCAACAGAACCCCTATGGTGGATTCTCCTCTACACAGGTGAACCTTTTTAGTTGAAAATCTTATTTTACAATCAAACTAAAACAAATGAAATACAATAAAAAACATAACTGACCTACACAGGTTCTAGACAACAAACCATAGAAAAACAGTGTAATAGTGTAAACATGGGTTAAACCACCTTGAGAACGCCCGATCTTATCTGATCTTGGAAGCTAAGCTGGGTTGGACCTGGTCAGTGCTTGGATGGGAGACTGCTAGGAATTCCAGGTGCCACTGTGGGGCTGCAGTGTCTCTAGTGTGGGGTTGGCAACCTTAAATATTAAAAGAGCCATTTGGACCGTCTCCAACAGGAAAGAAAACACCCGGAGCTACAAAACCCTTTTGACATCTAAAATGAGGATAACACTGCATATCATTTTTTTTTTTACCTGTATACTATGTATAAAAGACTATAGTGTGTTGCATTTATGAAATCAATGAAATGCTACAGAGATCACAGAATTTTATTTCTGCATGTAACAAAGACATTTTGAACTCTGAAAAAAAGACACTTGATTGATGCTTACTTTCAAATGAAATACTCAATGTCTATTTGAGTCCTTCTTGTAGGAAATAAAAATCCAGACTTAAATTATCAACCCGCAGCGAACCGAAATTGCCGTCTGCTTCTGTGTTCCATCATCATTTTATTGCGTGTAGTACCGCGTGTACCAGTCTCATCAGCCGTGAAAGCAAATGAATCTGCCCATGTAGCATTAAACATTCTGTTTTCTTCAGAAACTTTTCTTTTCTTGGATTTATCCATCATTTACCTACCAGGGGTCAAAACGCTCAGTAAATCATGCTGCTGGTGTAGGTGCGGTAAGTCCGGCTGCCAGGTGCTGGTGTAGGTGCCGGGTGTCGGACATCTGCGGCTGTGACGCATATTTTGAGTTACATCTGGCTCTAAAGCCACGGGTTGCCAACCCCTGCTCTAGTGCATACTGACATTGTGTCCTTGGGCAAGACACGTCACCCACCTTTCCTCCTGTGTTGAATTACTCTGGTGTGTGAACAGTTCAGTATTTGTACACCAAACATTATGTTCAAGGTGCGTAACATTTCTAATAGAGGGGCCCCCACCTGTTTGTTTCCATGGAAATGTTATTGCTTTGTCTAGAATGTTTCACAGTATAGATTAAACCTGTTTATCACAAGGGAGGTTACAGCACTACGTTACATTACAAGTCAGATCTATGGAGAGTCGCCCCTATTCACAGAAGGAATGGTATTTTAGTATTAGTATTTTTGAGCAATAGAAACACCTGTAATGAATAAATGCTAGATGGATATGTTTAAAGTCATACCATGGAACATCCCAGGCAAAGCAATAACATCTCCATGGAGACAAGTAGGTAGCGGACCCTCTACCAGAAGAGCTATGCGGTGCACCTTTAACATGCACTGTTCCAATTAAACCAAGGCATTTGTTTTCAGAAGTAATTTTTAAAACCAGTAATTAATTATGCCAAGCAAAAGATGTCACTAGTCAGTATAGGTTTTAAGACTGTGTCAAGCCTAGGTAAATGAAAATGTATGCACCTGGGAAGGCATCTGATGTAACTTTTATGTGTAAATCACTACTTTTTTTTTTTTTACTAACAGGGCTGGGGTTTTTTTCTTTCTTTCCCCTGGGGCTATTCAGGACACTGTGGTGGCTCTCCAAGCACTGGCCAAGTATGCCGCTGCCACCTACAGTGAGCAGGGCAGTACTGCAGTGAAGGTGACATCATTAGGAGGCCTGAGCACAGACTTCACTGTGGATCAGTCCAATCGACTTCTGTACCAGGAGGAGAACCTGCCCGAGGTGCCCGGGGAGTACACTGTCAGGGCAGAGGGGCAGGGCTGTGTACTAGCTCAGGTAACTATCAGAATATTATTAATATGTTATAGTTTATAATGTCACTTTTTCAAATGGAGGACAGAGAGGCCACTATTGGTATTTTGTTTTTAAAATGTTGTTTTTCAAAATGTTCAAAATTATGTAAAAAGTGTGGCAACCAACTAGTTATAGAGTTATAGCCTGATATTTGAAACCTGCTTGTTTGATGATGATAAAACAAAAAGATATTGACAGTTAAAAAAACCAAAACATTGTTATACTAATGTTATATCTACAGATCTCTATGCACTACAACATCCCTCCTCCCCCGGACTTCTCTGCATTCAACATTTCCACCTCCACTATGTCCAAGTGTAATGTCAGCAGACCACAGCTCATCCTCTTTGTGCATGTCAGGTGTGTTCTTTATTTTATAATTTAACTCAATATCCTTTTGCTAAAATACTATGACGCAAGCCACTATGTTCAGTTGTAAGTCAAAAACTAGTCCCAGGACATGTTGCTGTTTTGTGTTTTCAGATATCAGGGCCGCAGAGAGGAAACCAACATGGTCATCATTAACATCAAACTTCTGTCTGGATACGTCCTGGACAAGAGCTCTCTGGACATGGTGAGAGGTTTACTACACTGATGTGCCAATTATCACAAGTTTTCTTTCACCATTCTTTTTTGTTAAACAAAGGGCTACACCCCTATGCTAACCAATGTTTTTATACAAAGTTGAAAAACTAAAGCACCAACTTTGCATTTGAGAGTGGACCCTATACTGAAGAGTATAATCACTAACACTACACACCCAAGTCCTGTCCCCTCAAGTTTTATTATGTTTTTGTATATTGACAGATGAAGGGTGACCAGTCCGTGAAGCGAGTGGATGTAGACGATGGATTCATTAACATTTATTTAGACGGGGTAAGAATGATGATTTAAAGGTTGTATGGAGGATTTTTTGTTTTGTTTCAAATTGTCAGTGATAGCATTATAGAGATTCAGCAGCCTTGTAATTATCATGACCAGAAACAAAGAATGAAAATCCATTCTTTTGCTACCTCGTTATCTATTGGCTGTTAGGTTGTCAATCAAACTCCCTACACTTCTAGCATAACTGACTTGCCGGCGTGCTGGGATTACGTGGTTTACGTACTCTTCTCACACATTCCACAGATGCAAGACGCTGTTTACTCAACCAATGCAGCTGTTCTTAGCGGCTTTTTCGAACTGTAGGTTCCTCGCAGTTGGCACAAAGTTTGTTGCAATGGCAAACAACAATCCACTACCAGTTAGCCGCAAAAGAAAGTTCATGTCTGAGGTTGCTCAAGAGAAGGGGAAAAGGAGTGAAGCTAAACTGATTCTCGGAGATTCCTTCCAGCGATGGCGTGCACTGACGTGTTGGTACCTAAATTACTTCTGGACAGGAAACTTCTGCTTATCATTTGATTAAGTAGTATCAGTGATTAAATAGTTACAGCAGCAACAGCAATTCTGAACGTGCACTGGCTATAAACAAGCAGCGTAAGCATAAGGAGGAGGTGGGAGGAGGCGTTTCTACTTAGGGCACGCACAACATTGAAAAAGGACAAACAGTCGCTGGATTTCTCCTTCCTTGAAAATCATCTATACAACCTTTAAAGACCTGGTGCATTTTGAATTGGCAAAAACGTTTTCAAGTAAGAGCATTTAATAAAAAAACCAATCACTTTTGTAGAAGTAAATATTACCCATTCAAATCATGCCTAAAGATACACTTTGAAACTTTTTTAGTGGGTCTGGTGGTGTAACCTGCTTGTTTCCATGGAGACAAGTAAGTCAAATACCATACTGTGGAACATTCTATGTAAAACAATGACATTTCCATGGAGACAAGCAGCTGATGGGCTCGCCACCACAAAAGTGACTTGTAAATTGTATGATAAAACTTCAATTTAAGTAAAAGTTCTCTCCAAGTAGTTTGTTTAACTCAGTAAATGATAGAGTATTCATGGGTTTCATCTAGGCCTGTCAGGATAACACATTTTGAATCTCGATATATTGCTACAGAGAAACCATAATACTGAAACTATTTTATGCTACTGAGACTAAAATAAAACAAGATAAACCATTTTAAATATACAGACATGAGCGGAAACAAATGGCAAAATGAACCAGTAATTGGCTATAAGAATGACTTATTCAACCCCCTACAGCTCAAATCTTATCTTATTACAACTAAAATAACATAGATCTCCCCAATTTTGCAAAGAAAAAGTACCCATGATAAATATTGAGCCCCAAAATATATTCTTCCAGCTATTATCTACTGAACGATAAATCAATATAGTAATTTTTGTGACATGCCTAACATCAGCTCCCTGTTATATGTAAGATTTTGAGGACTTTTTCCTCATTCTGAAACCTATGGATAACTTTGTTTATTCTTGTATTTGCAGTTGAGGCAGGACAAGATGCGGATTTACAGTGTGACGATTGAGCAGGACCAGCCTGTGAGGAACCTCAAACCCGCCGTGGTCAAAGTCTATGATTACTACCAGACGAGTACGAGCTTTATATTCACTTATTTAAATGTTAACATAAGTGAACAATGTTTACAATGTTTTGTGCTTTATTTTTTTAGGTGATGAAGCAGTCACTGAATACACGTCCCCTTGTGCAGAAAGTAGGTAGTCTTAAAAATGTTCTTCATTCATTCAGCTTTTAATTGCATCTGTAGTTACTGACATGACTAACATTAAACAAGTCCTTTTGGTCTATAAAAACTTGAATGGATAAATTTAACAACTTAGAAGGTTAAATCTGGTCATGCTTTTCTTAAAGGTGCACATAACTAGAAAAGTTATGTAGTGCACCTTAATATGTTTTTATGATTTTCCCTTTTTTTCCAGGTGACAGTGTGAATGAATTGTAATGTCGAAGGAAGAATCACATTCACAAACTGGGATAATCACTGTCGGCAACATCTCATCTCAAATGTGTTTTACTTTGTTGATTTTAATTTGAAAGATGTCTTTTTTATATTTGCCCTCACTTTTAATGTTTTTGTGCCTTGATTGATCTAAACACGTTTGTCAAGTTAAACCTGCTCCTTCAACACTGACACTTCAACACCTCAACATCGTGTATGTTTAACCTGTTAAAAGAAAAAGAAACACAGCTGTATTTCAGTAACAGTTTTAATAGATTTCATCAAATCCATTTTCCTTTGTGTGAAAGTGACGCGACAAATACAAGGTACCTAACACAGTATGGTCCGAATTGTAAAATACAGCTTCTACAGTAATGTCCAGCAAACATCAATTGTACTGAGTGCTAGGTGAGTCTCTGTGCGTCTTCTGCTGTACCGGTAAAAAAAAGTAGATACATCACTACCATTTACAATTTGAAATGTAACGTGACAATAAATTTTCTAAAATGACAAAAATAAGTAAAAATTGTACTTTTTTTTTTTACAATATCATTTAATTTTCATAGTAAGATATTCATTCAGGCATCTGCTTTACAGTATATTATTATTCCTCTTTTCACATAGATAACAATAGCACTACATACGCACAGACAGCCTTGCCAGTGTTCATAGTTTGGTTTGCACACATTTTGATACTGGTGCATTCAAAATAGAGGCAAGGGAGATGCAATATATATATTAAGATCTCTTCACTAGTCTCCTTAGTCACTATCTCAGGCACAACAACCATAAATTACTTTATAACACATGAAACTAAACAACAGTTTCACATGCGCCAAAAATCACAGCGTAATGTCTTCCAAATCAATGGGTCTTTTAACTATCAACAATGAAGAATATTTTAGTTTTTCAGTTGTTTGTCTATTCCCTGGTCATGCTCTTAGGTCTCAACATAGAATTAGATTTATAAAACGTATTTATTTTTAATCGAACTATAGGGATGGGATGAGACACGAGATTGGGTCCACGAGATTGAGACTAAATGAGATTTTGACATTTTATTATAACTAAATTGTGTAGGTACAATTTTGGCCCTTATATATATATTTTTTAATTTACCTTTGCTGTCATTCTAGCGCTGCTTTTTTTGGGACTATGGGCTTTCAAAATGTTAACTCACCAGCATTTCACCCCTTATTTCCTTAAAACAAAAATAAAAAATAAAACAAAACTGATCCAAATGTTTTATGTAGCTGATAGTTGCCTCTCAAGTAACCACAGAACAACTTAGTGTTTTAATTTCTATCTGTACAATCAGTTTTTCTGGGCCAACTAAAACCAGGAAATAGTCTTATTACATCAATGTATATGTCCAATCAGGATATTGACTGAACCAATATTTGCAATATTTGGATATCTGATCCAGCAAATTTCAGTATCTATGTCGATATCCTGTACTAGTATTGTATCGCTGCATCCCTAAATCTCACGAGATAATTTTTCACCTGTGTTCACAATCTCGTCCCATCCCGACCGAACTACCCATAGTTTGGTTCAAAACCCATTCCATACCTACTTCGCCAACCAATTAAAAGCAATGTCCCCGTAGTGTATTCACTGGACAATTTCAAGGCACAGTTCTGAATTGCATTATTCCTTATACTGTATAGTTTATCTCCTGTGGTCCTGTGTTGGACATTGTAGCGCCCTCTAGTGGCAGTGATGATATCTGTTGTCCAGGGGCATGGTCAAGTCAGCTAAAAAAGGCTACTTGGCAAAACTGCTCATGTGGCGAAGCGATGGATATGTATCTTGAGTTGGCAAATGGGCCTAATACAGAGATAGCGACATACTTTTAAAGGTGCACTGTGTAACTTTTCTGGTAGAGGCTCCATCACCTGCATGACTGTCTGTAGATGTTAAAGTTTTTTCCTGGCATGTTCTACAAGATGGTATGGAGACAAGCGGGCCACATCACAAGGCCAAGTTACAGGTCAGATCTGTGGAGAAGTGGGCCCGTTCACAGTACTAATACATGTTTTTACTGTAACTGAATAGATACAAGACATATTTCCTTTATGCCATACTGTGGAACATCCCAGGCAAAGCCATAACATCTCCATGAGACAAGCTGATGGCAGACCCTCCATCAAAATTTGCACAGTGCACCTTTAAATAAATACTGGATATATGGATGAACCATTATATAACCTACAATTCAAGAAAATCATATAAAATGATTTGCTGTCAATAGCCTACTGTAGTAATAAAATGTTTGGTGTTTGAATCAATTAGCATTTAAAAATGAGCAGCTACTTTTATAATGGTTGAAACTGCAGTGTGAACTCCTGAGCTGTAGTGAATCGTAACCATAGACTGTATATAAATGGACATAGCTAACCCGCTAGCTGCCGCGTTCCAAATAGGAAGTGACCATGGGCGCGCTTCCGGCTCCATCGACTCCAAATCACTTTGTTTTGAAAAAAAAAAAAAAAAAAAAAACGTCACCCCTCTCTCCGTAACTGCAGGCTCCTCATTTTGGTCTTAAAATGTTCGTATTAACCTCCTCTACATGATCCTGGTGTTTTTATTTCATTATTTTGTCCGTAAATCAATCCCTATTCCTAATATGGAACTCCAAATCTGTTCCATACCTGCTAGCCTCGGTGAGCTTCATTTGACTGGAGCCGAGCACTATTGGTGACGTCACACTCCCTTAGTCCACTTCTTTAAACAGTCTATGATCGTAACACGTGATTTTTTTTTTACCTGGATAGAGAATATTTTTACAATAAATACACTGGATACACTGCATGTGATGTAGTGAAACAAAGTAAACACTAACTTGGTGCATTGACTCTTCACATACTAGTAAAAGACAGGTTTGTGTCTAAATTGTCCTTCCCGATTACATCCTTTTGATGAACTAAAAGCAATGGTGACAATAGAGCACTTAAAATAAACATTGGCATTGAGTCTTTTGGCTGAAACGACGAATAAAAGTAAAAAAGATAAAATAATACAAAAAAGTAACTAGAATATCTCCATTTGGCAATATAGAAAGGCTTTTATAGTCTTTACATTTGGTTTATATACAGTCATGAGTTGAGCGTGTCTCCCTTTTTGATCCGAACAGAATCACGTACAAAATGTTGTTTAAAAAAAAATGAGCAAAATGAAAAACCTGTGATATTGAAAGTGAATTGAGGAAGGCATGTGTCCACAGTGGGACAGGAAACAGGAAGTGGAGTCAGATGGGACAGATCCGGCTGAGATGTTCTTTAGTTCATGAACTGCGTGTAGCCCTCTGCCCCGGTCACAATCACGTCCATCCAGATCCGCATCGCCTCGGCAGAAGGGGCCACCATGTAGTACAGTCTGTCGTGGGTCTTAACACAGAAGGTCAGGGAAGGGTTTGGGCTCTAAGAAACAAACAGAGGAAAACTATTAATGACAATGTACAGTTTATAGTATAAGGAAGGTTGTAATGGGTGAGATACGACAATGTAGTCAAAACAACAGTGGGAGAAGCCATGCATTTGACACTCAGAAAACAGAAAAACCATGAGTATTTAACAGGTACAATTTTTTAAGTGAAAGGCACTAAAAGGCGTCACCCTGTAGAGAAAGGATTTTGGATTGTTACAATATTCATTACTAAAAATGAATATTAATACTATAGCATGAAGTCAGTGTAAGCTCTGTCATATTAATTGATCAAATGAAAACTATTTTGTGTTATTATACGTGTTTTATTTTGTATTCTGTGGGAAATCTTTTCTAATTTTTTAATTTCAAGTATTAACTACACTTACAACTACTACTATACATGTAGTTGTAATATACATATGAGCAGTAGGACTCATTAATTAATTTCTATAATTTGAACGTTATTGCATCACTGGCAAAAGTATTTATAGCATTTATAGATATATTTTATGGATTAATATATCATACTTCAAAAGCTGTTATCGGTGGGTCCATATTCAAGTCAATATTCAGTACATACTTCAGAAAAATACATTTTAGCTTGCTAATTTGATCAAAGTTTTCATGTTTTTTTGTTATGCTAAATCTCAAACGTAGTATTGAGTGTTTCTTTATATCTACACAAATGTTCCTGTGATCTGTGTTGCCTGTTCCTCCACTGAACCTCACACATCTCTTTAAACGCGCTCCAACTTTCCCCTCTGTTTTGTGACATTGGAAGTGACAAGTAAAATCAAAAGGTTCAGAGTTGATCAGAGCCGCACAGTTGAGTCAAAACTCAGCGACAGGCCGTCAGTTACGCACACGCAGAGCTACGGAGAAGTTTTGTGATGTGAAAATGTCAGTTTTAAGGCTGCAAAGGCAAAGATCAGCAGAGATCATAAAGAAAGAAATACAGTAAAGGAGGTGTATGACGTTTTATAAAGGGTATGGATAAAATGGTGCAACGATGAATAAAAGTACACAACATTAAGACTTTTTTTTCATATGCAGAGGTTGTGTGTTAAACAAACTCCAGGTATGTTTGTGATGAAAAAACAAAATTTGAACATAGATCAGAAAATAGCGTAATATAGAGCCTTTAAACTGAATTGAGAAATATGGTACAGTAGAATAAAGTGAGGATAATTAGACATAGTTAAGTGTGAATCACTTTTGCTCTCAGACTGACTGTAAGGGCATTAGTGGTTAATTCTGTCGGATTTAAACTGACTAAAACTTGTTCTATTATTTTCTGTAGCAGCTTCAATCAGACCACTGGGACAGACAGAAGGATCGGGGGGGATCAGCTCACACTACTGGAGTAGGGTTTAGGGACTTAATACATTTCCTTTACAAGCCTCGCTCTTCCCTTTTTAAACAGGGAGAGACTGGGGTTACAGGAGGATTTTACACTGCAACGGCAATCAACAATGGATTTTTAAAGTAACAGTTGTATTTGGAAGACTAAGTTGACTTTTCTGTCATTTTTGTCTTTTTATTTTTAGTCTTTTTAAACAAGGAAATACTGGGGTTACAGGAGGATTTTCCAAACACTGGGTACAATTACGTGGTCAGTCCTAATCAGATAAGAGAATAATCAGACAATAATTAGATCTGATTTTTGGTGTGTGTTTACATGCACACACAAAAATCGGATCATTAAAAACACTTGGTGACATGTGCAGGTTCATCAGTGGATTTTTACAGTAACTGTTATATTTGGAAGACAAAGTACAGTCAGTTTTAGAAGCAACTCTTTAAAGTCCTATATTACGCAGAATTGACTCTTGTGAGCTTTAAACCATCTTAGAATGTTGTTACCTCCTCAAAAACAGACCTGGAGTTGTGTTTTGTTTCATTCACACGTTTGAGTAATTCTTAGTCCATCTACATCTCCAAAGCTCAAAATGCTCTGTTCCACCTTATGATGTCATGAAGTAGTAGTTTGAAAGTTAACAGTTAGTAGAAATTGGTAATTCCAGGGCTGAAATTATCCAAATGACTCTAGTGAAGGTTTGTGGAGTTGAAAACCACAATCGAGCACATTCTCTATTACCACATGACATCACAAGGTGGAACAGTGTTTTCTGTTTGAGAGAGGAACTGAGCCTAAATATGGAGAGTTTGTGTGTTAAACGTGTGAATGAACCAAAACACAACTCCAGGTGTGTTTGTGATGAGGAAACAACATTATAACATAGATCAGAAAGCAGCGTAATATGGAACACTTTCTCTTTCATTTTTGTCTTTAGTTTGTCCTTTTTTTATATAGTTTTCCTTGTCAAAACCTGCACAGGTGTGAGCAGTCACATCAACACACATCAGATACAACTGTTTACATGACATTTCAATAATCTTATATCTCCAGAAATCAGATAATGATCAGATTTTTGGAACCCATGTAAACAAAGCCACTGTGGATATACATACACTGGTAAGATTCAAGTTGAACGGTCCTTTCTGTGACAGTGGCCAGCCAAAGCAATGAAAGTGCACAAGCAGAGAACAGAAATGTACAGTGTTTAAATAAAAATAAGCAAAGCAGGTGGGTGGAGGTGTGGAGGGGGTGAGGAACGGGCAGACAGGGGCGTACCTTGGTGGCACTTCGCAGGTGGTCATAGTAAACCTCTTCAATGGCCTGAAAGTAGATCACGCCCTTCAGCTTGGTCTCGTGTTTATCTGTAGGAAAACACAATACAAGAAGGAAGTGTTAAGATTATTCAGTTAATTGATCATCATAATTATTTAGGTAACAACTAATAAATAATAATTATGAGCATGACAAGCAAAATTAGGTTATTTCAATTCAATCTATAGTTTTCATTCAGAAAGCGTGACTGCATATCTAATGCTAATCATTCTTGAAAAATAGACAACAATAATAAAAAAGAAAGTTAAGGACTATGACTACACGATTTTGGGGGGGAAAATCAAATTGTGATTTTTCTGACAAATATTGCAATTAGATTTACCATATATATGTTTAAAAAGTAGAAATCTGCACATTGCAACTCCAGGAGCATTAACGTTTGAGAGAAAGCAGAAATATGAACTGGTAAACTAATATCCCATGAATTTCAGAACATGTTTGTAGACTACAGGTAAAACAAGATTTTTCTATAAAAAAGACATTAGGTATTTTGTTCTTGGCAAAGTGTTCTATTATCTAAATAATTGCAGTTTGCGATATGATAATTTCACCAACTGAAATTGCAGTTTTTATATTGTACAACCCCAAATATCATTATTGTTTACACACAAAGTCAATAATCATGAATAATTGTTAAAATGTGTTGTTTCTTTTTAACATAATCATAAAAAAAGAAATTTGATATTGTGACACCCCTAAACACATTATTATTGTTCAAATGTGAGAAGCCAAACTCTGTCAGATCAACACCACACTGTTTGAATGATCGGCTAATTTCAAAACACAGGTCCAACTTTGATCTTGACCAATTTATAGTTTCTGATGATGGATGGAAAAAGACAAGCACAGCAGTTTTTGTCTGTTTTTAAAACCAATGGGGCTCACATTGTATTTTCAGACTTGACTGCATTCTTACGCCGCTGTGGTAAATGATTGCAGTTTGTTTCATCAGCCTCTGCAGAAGCGCAGTGAGGAACCGGTGGGGAACTCAACGCCCCTCTCTACCTCCAGGCACAAACACTGCACAAGCCAACTTAAGAGCAGTAGGTAGAGACGCGGCACCACTTCATTTCGAGGAATAATAGTTTCCTTTAAATGTGCCGCTATTATCCGCTAATGACCTGTTTAGCATTCAAACAGCCCTGTGTTTGCATCTCATTTGAGCGCGACTAAATGAGCCAAAGTGAGGCAGAAGTTGTGTCTTGATTAGCAAGGATTAGCAGGGTTTACGCCTGTCACCATAACACATTTCGAGGTGATATTGCTTAAAGGTGTATTATGTAACTTTTTGGTTGGGGGTCACCTGTTTGTTTCTATGGAGATGTCATTGCTCTGCCTGGAATGTTCCACAGTATGACATTAAACAGCTCTATCTTACATTTATTCAATTACAGGTGCTTTTATAGCTCAAAAACACCTAGAAAAACAGCCACTCTGACTGTGAGAGGGGGTGTCTCTCCACAGATCTGACCTGTAACTTAGTCCAGAAAAGTTACACAATGCACCTTTAAGAAAATCTAGACGATAAACAATAATATTGAATCTGATGGACTTATTCATGAAGAAATAATAGATGGAACAATAATTTCTGGAGTCAGTATTTATCATAGGTACCTTTTCTTTGTATTAATGTGGAACTTTTTGTTACGTTTCTGTATTATAAAAAGATAATAAGATCTGAGCTGTGGAGGGTTGAATTAATAACTTGACTATGACTCATTAGTGATACAAACTAACTACTAGTGTTTCATTCTGCTCTTTATTTATTGCAGCTCTTTTTTTTTTACAATATTATAGATTTAGAAAGTATTACATACACACACACACATACATATACATATACATATAAATAAATAAAATAAATGAGTTTCAGTGTTATCGTTTATGATCTGAAGCAGGATTAACCCAGTTTCTAAATGTACAATATTGTTAAAAACATGAGCTCCAATAAATAAAGAGCAGAAATTAAACACTTTAGTTTGTATCTATAACAAGTCATAGAAGTTACTGTTTCAACCTTCTACAGGTCAAATCTTACTGTAATACAAAAAATAACAAAACGTTCCTCACAAATACAAAGAAAAAGTACTCATGATAAATATTTACTCCAAAAATATATTCTTCCAGCTTTCATGTATTGAACAATAAGTTGAGATAGTAATTATCATGACAGGCCTAGCAGTGCTCCTGACTCTGGTTGTCACCTCACGTTAGACTTAACTCAAGGTCAAGAGACAAGGGCACACGGCGCATCTCACCCCGCTCCTGGGAGGACGGGCTGCGGAGAGCATTTCAACTAGCACCAAAGAAATCTCAGAACACCTCCTCTGCCCTGGCTCGCTTTCAACAAGGTACGCTTTAAGCAGCTTTAAGCGGAACCTTGTGAGGACTTCAAAGGGCTGACAGCCAGTGTCCCAGAGCTCCGTGTGCAACATCAAATTACACCAGTGCACGCTCCACACATGAGGCGTTCAAGGTCTGGAGGACGCATGTTCAACTCACCCGCTCAGACACTTTCAACTCAAATATTAACACATTCAGCGTTTTACAGCAAATACACACTGACGCTACAGAGTTTACCAACATTTATATAATTTATTTATGGGGTGGTATGATGTGTTATTTATGCACGTCATTTTTTTAAAACAGAGTTTCATTTCTGTTGTAGTATAATTTTATGCACCTTTAACCACGTAGGTCATTCATCTTTGAGTAATCCTGTAAATTAATCCAGTAAAGTATATTTTTCACCTACCTCCCTTATCTCTGATCACTGCTCTGTATTTATTGTCACTGGCCACAATAAAAACACATACATGAAAATCTGCTGTTTGCTACAGTGAAATGATACTACGGAGACTCTCAGTTCTGCCTCTCTGTGGTGATTCAGGAAGTGTTTCACTGTGTTTTTAAACTCCGTACACCTTCACTGGAATCATTTGGATGATTTCAGCTCTGGAATTGCCTCTTTCTACTGAACTAAAGGTAAAAGGTAGCCAACTTTAAACTTGAACTTGAAAACTACCATTAAAATGCATACATGTATCACTGTATTCATTAATGTGCTTACCAACATAGTAGGAGAAAGTCCGTTTAAGGCGATCAAAGACGAACCAGCGTTTCTTCCAGGACTTGATCTTTCCGCCCATTTTGACCAGGTACCCTTTGCACATCTTCTCCGTGACAATGACATGGAAACAGGTGTCAACGTTGTGCCCAGACGACTCCACATGAGAGCGCAGGTCAAACTCCTCTTTTCGGATTGGTAAGTATCGGGTCATTGGGCGGGCCTGGTCACAAATAAAATCATATAGTTTAAAACATAGTGGAAAATGGATATAATTTAAGGGAGTAGATCTAATTTAAAGCAGAAACCGAAAGAGATTGTGTCAAACTACTAAAAAGGTAAATATTTAAGACAAAGTGTAAAGCAACTAAATCTGAAAGGGTCCGCCACTTGCTTGTCTCAGTGTAGATGCTATTGCTTTGCCTGGAATATCCACTAGCAAACAAACCTTCAAATACTTTGAAAAACATGCACTCTTTCTGTGGACAGGTTTGTATGTCCACAGACTCGACTTGTAGCTTGATCTGTGTCTGTCTCCATGGAGAAAGATACAGTATAACATTTCAGGCAAGTCAATAACATCTCTCTGTACTGCAGTCAAGCAAGTAGCAAACTCTCGAGCAGAAAAGTTCAGGAACATTTTTGCTGTCAGATAAAGGACCCCAGATTTGTTGCAATGTATTTAGTTTCATGTAGCATGTATGTGGAAATTGCGAAAAATGGATAAAGCCTGTATTAAGTTTGGAGAGTTACTAGATACTTTTCCTGACCTGAGCGAAGTTCTTGGACCTCATTTTGACCTCCTTCTCGATGAGCTGTTCACGATGGAGCGTTTCGTCCTGGAGTCTTTTCTCTGCTTCCTCTCTCCTCCTCCTCTCCTCCTCCAGCATCTGTCTCCGAGCAAGGTATTCCCGCTCCTAAACACAATTAACTTACATTACAAACTCTGTGGTTTTGATAAAAATAATATCCAAGTAATTTTATAAGGTCATAGTGATTAAAAACTGAACAGAAAAAGTTAGGACTGTGCAATTAATCAAATTTTAATCATCAATTATACACAGTCAATCCTTGGTCAGTAAAAGTAGTAGTTTGAAGCAGACTTTAAAGGAATAAGTGTGATTATATTTGTGTCAAATGGCAATGATTAAAAATGTATTTAATCACAAGGAATAGTAAATGCTCTGTTCCACCTTGTGATGTCATAAGATAAGATAAGATAATCCTTTATTTGTCCCACAATGGGGAAATTGCAGTGGTAGTATTTTTCAAGTTAACAGCAACCTTTTATCTTTAATTCAGTAGAAATTGTCAGTTTCAGAGCTAAAATTATCCAAGTCATTCTAGTGAAGGTGTATCAAGTTTAAAAACACAGTGGAGCACTTACTGTATTGCCACATGACATCACAAGACGGAAAAGTGAGTTTTCTGTTTGAGAGAATTTAGTCTACGTAAATCTGCAGGGTTTGTGTATTAATTTGTGAATGAAACAAAACACAACTCCAGCTATGTGAAGAGGAAACAACATTATTACATAGATAGAAAAAAGTGTGGTATGGTCTCTTTAAATTTGCTATAAAAATGATGAATACAGGAGATATTCAGTGTTAACTTTCTCCTGCTGTCATCAAAATAAATTGCTGTATTGACCTGCTCGTTGCATATTGTAAATAGCAGACTTGCAGTGGAGTCATTTATCTTTTTGTATAGATTTATTTGAACTGAGTGTGATGTCCCTTTGAATTATAACTCACTCGAGATTCAATAAGTCTGGCTTTTTCAAGTTGAGCTTCCTTCAGCATCTTCTCCATCTCCTCAATCTTTAGGGCATCCAGTCCTCCAACACTGTAGATAAAAACAAAGAAATTATGACAAGAACTATTTCTCTTGTTTTAAAATGGCAAAAGTCACTATAATATATTCAAAAACACAATGTATAGTAATTATTTCAAACCATTTATAAATGCCATAAAACATAAAGGTGCACTATGTAACTTTTCTGCATGTTTCCATGGAGATATTAGAGTTGCTTTCTTTAGATAAATAATAGATGATGAAGTTTAATGCCATGCCGTGGAATATTCTATTGCCATGGAGACAAGCAGATGATGCTTTTCATAATCTGATATTAACATCTGTTACGTTAATATCATACAGTGGAATATTCCAGGCAAAACAATGACATCTTTATGGAGACAAGCGGGTGACTGAAACTTTAAGATGAAAAAGGTGTATTTGGTAACTACTAAATAAAAAGTAAACTAAAATAAACAGTGAAATATAAGAATAAATATAAGAAGTGTTAAAAGTTTGGGCATTTTGTGGCAGAAACTAAAGTGCTGGTACAAGCAAAAATCAACAAGAGTATCCGTGGCGACGATGTACACCTCATAATGTGTTATTTGTAATGGACCAAGTGACAATCTTATTTATTCAGAGGGAAAGCTTTGAATAACCCTGTCCACTTTACTTTAGCAGTTAATCATTACATTTTTGACATTTCGACAGCTGTCCATGTGCCAGTTTTCTCAGCTATTAAAACTATGTAGGCGGTGGAGTAATGTCCCAAAAACTACTTACTCATAGATTTATTACTAACTGTGCCTCCATTTAAACTTTAAAAACCGACACTTAGTCATTTTGCTTTCCTCCCGTGGTAGCTGTCAGTTAACTCAGTGCCACATTTATAAATTACTACTAATAGTTGTACAATGGATCCTGAGGGAGCTGTGAAAAGCAGTTATGAGTGAAATCTGCTGCAGCCCACACACTGTCAGTTTAACGCCACACAGCGATGCCACTTGAGCAGATGGCACTAAACAAGCTGATGTTGGCACAAGGACGCGCCCTGGACAGCAGAGGGTTATCCTGTGTTAAATATGACAGAAACACGGATCAGCCAGAACAATATGATCAGGTATCTATGTTCAATACCAGGGATTTTAAAGGGCCCATATTACACTGTTTTCTGATCTACGTTATATCGAATATCAGCGCCGATATTGACAATGATGGTGGATCAGATATCGGCCCCAAGATATGAGTTCAATCAATATGCCATTTTAGTCTGTAAATTGGTGTATTAAGACAATTTACTAGTCAATGTGGGCCCAAAATACCTCATAATATTTCTATTTTTCAGAGCTATCCTGTAGTTACTTTAAATGATAAAAAACAGTTACAAAATACATTTGGATCATTTTTTACCATACCATACTCTCTGCACTGGCATCAGTTGATATTGGGTAGCGACAGCTACTTAAAGGTAGTAGAAAAAGCTGGATTGATGGATCTCTAATACTTACTAGTCAAAATGAAATGCTTAATTGCTGTTCTTTATACCTACACTTAAACGTTGTATGGAGGACTTTTTTTGGTTCAAATTGTCAATGATAGCATTATTGAGATGCAGCAGCCTTGTAATTATGATGACCAAAAAAAAAAAAAAGAATGAAAATCCATCAACTATGGACGTGGTGGGGCCAGATAAACATAGATAACGAGGCTACCTTGTTATCTATTGGCTGTTAGGTTGTCAATCAAACCTTTGTCATCACCTTTTCTCCTTCCTTGGAAAATCCTCTATACAACCTTTAAATGCACAGTATATCTTTACCTGGACACGTTGTCAGGTGAGCAGGCTGAGTTGTTGCCTGTGGAGATGCTGGTATCCATACTATCTGAGCTCTCCAGACTGAGTGTATCATAGGGCTGTTCTCGGGTGGCGGGCTGGTGGTGCAGGATGGAGTGGTGCACGCCGTAGGACTGCAGGGGCGAGCAGGAGGGGGAGGAGGGGGAGGGGCTGAGGAGCTGAGGTTGGGACCCGTGTAGGGCCTCCCACTGGCACTGGGCCTCCGCTGCAGCGCGCTGCTTCAGCTCAGCCAAACGCCGCCGCTGTTCCTCGATCACCTGTTGACCTGGAGACGGGGGAGAATGAGTGGGTTTGTAACATGTGAATATACTGTATCTAAGGGCATAACGAGTCCTGCCCCTCCAGTGGACCATGTAACTTAAAATTTGTAGAGATCAAATAAGATAAACTACAAAAAAAGGTTCACCTAATTATTAATTCACATTACTACAGCTTTTATAGTCTTAAAAGGCTATACATATTAGCATATAGTAAATGTCATTATAAGTTATAACAAATATGATTTTAAATTCTATCATAATTCTTGGGACAAATGAAAAAATAACATTGAATCCTTGTGGCAAGAATGCAATGAGTTTCGGTCACATGACTCTTATGAACACCATTTTATGGATTTTTGACAATTTAAAAGTTTTAAGATCTCCTGAATGTAACCAATGAATAGTGTGTGTACTAATAAGAGTTGTTAAAGAGAGAAAAAAGTTGAAAGCAAAAACATGTACAAAAATATATTTGTCTCCACTCCCCAACACAGGTCCACCAGAGGGAACATGACAAAGCATTTTACATTCACCGAAAAAGGATTAAACCAGATTAAACCGCCATGCGTTCTGCAACTGCAGCGTCCCACACAAAATAATTATCACCACCACCAAAAACCCCAAACCACTGTCCATGCACCGCACATAACAAAACATATGTGCTCCTTTAAAACATAAAGTTTAACATTTGTACAGAAATTTCACCACCTCCAGTCTGCACCAGTACCAAGCCAAGATCAATAACTGCTAAGGAGGAGCGCACTGACGGCTTCACACATGCAAGATTTATCCCTGTGCAGCTAGACTCTTCATAGAAGATTGATGGAGCAGAGAAAGAGCGCGTTCGATGCTTCAGACAAAAGAAAGATGAAAAGGGTTTTATTGGAGAGAGGAGTTAATGACACGCCAGAGAAGAGGAGGCACAGAGAGTTGGGTTATGGAGTTTGAAAATGCACTAGCCTTGTGTCAAGTACTAGTAAATGTTAGCTTTGATGGAGAAATCAATACAGGTAAGCTGCAAGTAGGGCTTAAATTTCAAATTGGGCTGGAGTTTCTTTCTAAGTTCAGTCTTTGGTCTTTTGGCTATGTTGAAGATGTCTTATTGGCTTTTTCATGTTCTCAAAAGTGCGAAAAGGCTATATAGTTTAAAGGAACGTTATATGGTATGTTTTATCTTTATATCTTTAAAAGTGCACTATGTAACATTTCTGGTGGAGGATTCACCACCTGCTTGCCCTGGAGAAGTTGTCATAGCATTGCCTGTAATGTTCCACACTATAGCATTAAACTGATCTATCTCTCTGGAGACAAACAGGTGCAGCAACGCTGGATGCTGTTTTTTCAAGTTATTTTTTAGCCATAAAAAACATCTATTGTTGAATCAATAAAAGATAAGTCTAATACAATGCTGTGGAACATTTCAAGCAAAGTAATAACATCTCTATGGAGACAAGCAGGCAATGGACCCTTGCCAGAAAAGTTACACAGTGCCCCTTTAAAAACACATGCAGTCTCAAAAGAGAAGAGTTAGAAGAGGAGCGATCATTTTAATGCAAGACAATGAGTAGAAGTTAATGTCAGATGTAGGCCAGTCACGATAATTACTATGTCGACTTATCCTTCAATATATTTTGGGGCTCAATATTTATTGTCTGTACAATTTCTTTGTAAAAATGGAGAGGTTTGGGGTACTTTTTGTTGTAATGCAATAACATTTGTGCTGTGAAAGGTTAAATTAGTGACTTCTGTGGCAAATTATTGGTTCGTTCAGTTACTTATTTGTTGCAGCTCATGCCTTTTAATGATACAGTATATTTAAAATGGTTTACAAAGATTATCTTGCATTAATGTTATTATATCAGTGGCATAAAATAGTTTCAATATTATCCTTTATCGTCTTATATCGTACATCAAAACGTGTTATCATGACAGGCCTAGTCAGATGTTTCCCAGTGGTTAGATGGATGATGCAGTGTAGAAGAGTGAATGAACAGATGTCCCTGTATCTGTCTACCTGCCACTTTCCCCTCACCGACGCTCTGTCTGCAGCTCAGGGGCTCTGTGGGCACCGATACAGGAAACACAGAGACAGAGGTGAGCAAAGCCTAAACATCACACACACATATGGGCGACCCAGCACCCGTGGGTGAGAGCAGACACCTTCACACATTCAGTCTGATCCCTTTAGTGAAGCTCCACATCTCTGTGTAGTGCTGTCACTCCACACACACCTTATATATTCAAATCACACTTGCATTACAGAAACTACAGAAACTTTGTACAAATTCAAATATGCACTTTAAAGGTGCACTATGTTACTTTTTGGTTGGTGTCCGTCACTTGCTTGTTTCTATTGATATGTCATTGCTCTGCCTAGAATGTTCCACAGTATGACATTAAACAGTTCTATGTTTGATCAATTACATGTGGTTTTATAGCTCAAAAATACCTAGGAAAACAGTGGCGTTGTCTCTCCACAGATCTGACCTGTAACTTGGCATGGCCTCCATGAAGATAGAAAGGTTTAATACCATATTGTGAAACATTCCAGACAAAGGAATTACATCTCCATGGATAAAAGTATTTGACAGGCCCTCCACCAGAAAAGTACACAATGCACCTTTAAAGCCTACACACAATGATTTTCTCGACAAAAACAATGAGGAGAGGTTCTCAGAGATTCGTCCTCTGTGTGGGTAATGCAAATTGAACTGACTGAAATGTTGGGGTTACAGAAGAGGACATTTCAAAAGCAGGTGAGTTACCTTTCTGCTGCAGGGCCAGTTGTCTCTTGGTCTCGATGTCCTGAAGAGTCGCTGCCAGGTTCCTGGGCAAACTGCCAGTGCTGTTAGCAGCCAGCAGGGGGCTCTGTGGGGTCAAAGCCAGAGACACAGTCAGTACCATAACATCTGTCTCTGTGATTGTAGATTATACTGTATTTAAGAGAGGGTGGTCCTGGCTGTACCTTAGAGCTGGTGTTTCGCCCCAGTGTGGCCGCCCCGTGGAGCAGGGGAGAGGCTGAGCCGGACCTGGAGGTGAGGAGGGGCTGTCCCGGGTCACTGTCCAACTTTGAGCGAAACACCTGAAGAACAGATGAACAAAAGAATAAACATGCTGCCACTATTCTGCCTCAGTGAAGAAGACGGAATGATGCCAGACTCCACATCTGTTACAGCTGCAACCTGCTGAGAAACCTGTTAAAGCACATTTAGGATTACGCAGTCAAACGCTTACATAAATGGAGTTTCAATCCGCTGTTAATTTTACTCTGTGAATAAAAATATCAAAGATGATGTAGACACACACCAGGCCTTTTCATTAAAGAGCTCTTTGATCAGACTTAATTCTGTCTTTTTATAAGTACTGTAAGCTTCAAAGTCACTACTTCAAAGTGTTAGACATGCACTTATTTCAACTGACGGCAGTTGGTTCTGACGACTCTCTGCTGAAGGCAACAAACCCAGCTTTATTTTAACACCAAAACAATTTTTCATACAAATTACCACTGTTAAGTGGTTTGTGCACATTGTAGCCACGAAAAGGAGTCATCCCAACAACATATCTTATCCACTATACTTATGATTTCAATACTATGATTCTTCCACATAGACATACCACTTGGTTACAAACACACACACACAAAGTGAAATGTTGTCAGTGCGCGTTAAAAGATTGAGGAGAAGAGAAGAGGAGCCAGTACCTGCAGCGCCGCCCTGCGATTGGACAGAGACTTGGCTGGAAGAGGAGGGGGCCCGAGCTGACCGGGGCCCGCCATCAGCTCCCTGTACCACTGCTCTAAATCTACCTTAGGAAGGCGCGGCCTAGAGGACTCAGATGGGTACTGCATCATGAAGAGGAAATGAAGGACAGGCAGAAATGGGAAAGATAGATTAGAAAGCATTCAGAGAACATGTATTTAAGGTGAATATTTCTGAAGCATGGTAAGCTAAAATTAACGTTTTAGTGAAAATGACTTGATAAAATATGTGCACCATATTAAGGTTGTCAGCTGCATTTTCTTGATACCCTCGAGCAATCCTCTCTATTTTACATTTTGTTAGACTTAGTCTATTCAACTTCATCAGACCACTGCTTTTTTGCATACTAAAGGCTTATCAGCACTAAAACATGTATAGAAGGTTGTCTCCAACTGCACCCACAATAGGGGCCACAGTAGTAAGACTATAGCATTAAATGATATTACATTCAGAGGCAGAGAAATCTAAAAAGCATTTATGGTGACTACATAATCCAATTTTGTGGTATAATGAATTTTAGTTTTGGATGTATTGTTAAGTATTTTAAAGGGCCCATATTATGCTATTCTAATCTATGTTATAATGTTGTTTAAAGCTCACACGAGTAAATTTTGTGTATATCTATATAGGACCTTTAAATAGTGTTTGTATTCTGTCAAGTAACAGCATATAAGCTAGTGAATAGTTTGAAATGCATGTTGTATGGATTGAATATGTGCTAAATACTAAAAGAAAGTCAAAGAAATTAATGAGGAAAGGAACAATTTATAGCAGTTAGAACACCAAAATGTATAGATTAATCAGGACTGTAGCCAACATCACCAGCAGGAAACAGGACACACACCTCAACAGAGAGAGAGAGGGAGGAGCCATGGTGAGGGGGGAGGCACGGGTAGGCGGGGTCTACTGCTCCAGACTGCAGGGGCTGAGGTTGGCGCAGCGGAGAGGTAGGAGACGACTCCACTTTGGGCATTCCATACATCTGATTTAACTGTCCCACTGTCACATACTCCTTCAGCAGGGGCAAGAGAGGAGAGAGGGAGGGGGAAGAGAGGGAGGCAAGTGAGCGAGGGAGGCAGCAGGAGAGCAAACATGGCAACAACACACCAAGGCTTTGAAGGGAAAAACATGCAGCGTCACAGAAACTCAAGCAAAAACAACATCTGTGCAACACTTAACTTCATCTGTCTGGATTTAAACAACAGAGACAGATGAGAGTAAGCTTCCAGTCACAACATAGCTATTAAACATTTTCAGCTCAATTTCACTGAAAATGAGCACAGTTGAAGTGAAATAGAAAGCATTTTGGAGCAAGCTTAAAAGTATTTGATTGGCTTATGACATAAAATCGATGATGTAATAAGGATTTCTTTGCACGTTTCACACTTTTCTTCTAAATAGGAAGAATTTTAGATGTACGTGTAATTCTTATGCAAGCAATAAATATATTTTGTAAGTTACACTGAGTTATAGATTTTCTCATATTAAGTACATTTGGTGTTTAATATAGCTGTCCAGTATTCAAACTTGTGAGTAAAAGTAAAGTCCACAGTTCAGAGAGCAGGCCAGCAGAGGGAGCAACACTGACTGTAGAAAAAAAGATCAGAGGAGACACGCTGGGCCTGTCCTAATAATATTTCCTTGCCTCCTCCACGCCTCAAGTCCTCAGCTGTCAATCACGTCTACTGAGAGGAGAGCGGCAGCAGGTTGTGTTCAGGACATTTTAGAATTTGGAGTCATAATTTGAGGGCAGTGAGCTCGTTTAACTCAATAGGAAGTTTTCAAAAGAACAGAAATTCCATCAATATTCAAAATGGGTCCACACACCTGCAACTTTTGTCTTAGTCCTTTCAGGTAACAATATCACACATTACACATTTGTCAGTGTGTAATGCCACACTTTTGGATGCTCTAATGAAAAAATATTTCAAATTTTGTTATTGTGAAAACAGAGAAGACTTTTAACTTTATGCCAGTTACAATAAATCGGGTCAAAACTTACTGAGGACTTTTCACCATTGAAAAGATATAATATTGTGTTAAAGGTGTATTGTGTAACTTTTCTGGTGAAGGGTCCGCCGTCTGCTTGTCTTTATTGAGATGTTCCACAGTATGGCATTAATCTAAAGACAAGTACGTGGTGCCACCAGGCCAAGTTAAAGGTCAGACCTGTGGAGAGTCCATCCCACTCAAAGTATAATTTTCAAGGTATTTATGAGCAATAAAGCACTGATAATTAAATCAATCAAGATGGATGACTTACAGTGAAACATTCTGGGCAAAACAAAAACATCTCCATGAGACAAGCAGGTGACAGACCCTTCATCCGAAAAGTTACCCATTGCACCTTTAAGAATTGCTACATGCTATGGCGACTGTACTTCTCTTCTCAATGGGCAGGATTTACAAGTGAGGAATCAAGAAGTGGAGAAAGGAAAGAAAGACATTTGGGACGACACACAGAGATACAGTCAGTGCAAACAGGAAGTGATTGTACCTCGCAGGGAACGGCTAACACAGCGTTTATGGCAAAAGTTTGACTGTGGGGCCGCCTGCTGTCACTGCCGTACATCTTATACACATCGGACAGCTTCATGTACTCCTGAGCACCACCAGAGTTCGTATGGTCAGATAACACTACTGCAACACCATTCAATCCACACACAAATGCCACAAGGCCAAACTGTGTATCCCAGAAAGCAACAACACAACAGAGCCAAGTGCAAACAAAGCTAGTGGTAGACACACACAAGGCACTACATAAAAATCAGTGATCAGTGATGTAGTGTTGAGCAAATTTGGGTCAGGATGTTGTAATTGTTATAGTCCATGCATTTTGTTACTCTTACTACACACTGATTAATTTGGGTTAGTCTATTATAAATTTATATAATGGTCTGCCTACACAAGCTTAATGGCTGCCATATTTCACAACAGAATCAAAAATCACCGAGTAGGTACAATTATCTACTAATACAACTAAGTCCTTTTATTGTCCTTTACAAAATGTGAAATGGTGTTATGCCTTTCTTTTCAATAATCAATATTTGAAAAATCTAATTAGTTTAGCATCACAATACTTGAGCAATTAATTATTTTCTCATGCAGCTCCAGATGGATACATATTGGATGCAAATTATGAACTTCAAAAATACATTTGGTGTCTAATTCAGTGGATAAGCTGCACTGAATTTGAAATTTCGGTCTGAGAATCAATATTATAAAATTCTATAATATTCCTCAAATTTATCAGAAGGCATCAATATATTTAAGACAAGACAAACATAAAAGTTTGAATTGCAAAAACATAGTGGATGGTGTGCAGGCTTGCTGATAATACATGCTTGTGTGTACACCACTGAACACTACAAAGCCCATTGAGAGACATATTTTTACTGAAGCTACAATTCACACGAAATGTCTGCACTTGAATAAGCACTTGAATAAGCACTTGAATAAGCAAAAAAGCGACTTGACATTAAGCAGAGGACCACATGTGCGATCACAGCCACAGGACAGCGACTGGGACAGACAGGTGTATGCTTCATGCAGCTCAGTTTTACCTCTGTGGGGCTGCTGGGGTACAGCTGACACAGAGGGAAAGGGAGAGAGTAGGAGCGCGAGGCCCGAGAGAGAGAGGGCCGACTGGAGCGCACATCCTCCAACAGGACAGCCTCATTCATGTACAGCGCCCCCTGCTGTAAATAAGGACTTCAATTACGTCATCTCAAGCCCTTTATCTGTGCTGTCACAGGTGATAGACCTACCAACCTACTGTGTTACGTTCACACATTACTCTCATTAAAATATTAGTGAGTTTTTAAATAAATGAGTCACAGTTGGTTAAAGATCCTAAAAGAGCAATCAGTTGTCAGTCAAGTTAAGTTTTGTTTAATCTGTTTTAGCCCTGGGGCGTGTTACCTCTCTCATTGCAGAGGAGGACTTTGGAAAACTCTTTCCTCCAGTCAGGCCTTGGTACCGCTTCTCCAGAGCAGACAGTCTGTCCTTTTCCTGAAACAGACACATCTCCATTAGAAATGCACAGAAAAGGCCCAGGAAACAGTAATGTCAAAGGTAAGTGCTGCTGTCGGTTGTTGAATTACAAAAAAGAAACACACGTCATCTAGCGTCCTCTCAGTTTGAGGTTTAGAAGCTTTGTACCTTCTGGAGCATCTGCAGAGTCAGGGTCCGATCTTTGGCCAGTCGCTCACACTCCTGAGAGGCCTGCAGGCCCAGCTGACTGGCCTGGTTTTCCAGAGCAGAAACTTTTTCCTAAAAAAAGAACAAACATATTATGTAAAATTCCAAGTAATGTTAATAGATCCATAAATATAATATAATATGTGAATGGTGGTGAACAGAACTTTATTATGCCTCTAAGAACTACTATTCAATTTAACTTATTTCTGACAATAAAACTATCATATAAATATACCATTTATAAACAGATTTGCCTGTGGCAGATTCAGCTCGACACAAAGCCTGATTGTTGAACATGAGACAGGTCAGTGAGTGAGTTATTCCCACCTTCCTCTTGGCCACACTGGCCTGGTACTCGCTCCTCTCCTGCTGTAGCTGCTGGCTCATGGTCTCTCTCTCCTCCTCCAGGCTGCTCTCGCGCTCCAGCTGCTGAAACTCCAGGTCCTCAAACTTTTTGGTTCCTGCCTCCAACACCTCTCCGTCCTAACGAGGCCGCACACACAAACCCACATTACACCAGACTCTGGGCAGACACTAACTACAGCCTGTTTAGCCAAGCAGACAGCCATTACGGACATGCTTCTACTGGTACATAGTTCTGCTGGTTTGGGGCTAAGGAATTTGATAACTTGTGAGGAACTACTTTGTTAAAATATTTTTTTGCTTTCTTAGAAGGGACAAGTAATCCTATAGCTACCACTCTTTTCCACTTTAAATGTTTAACTCGGGGCAGATACATACATTCCAAGTCTTACTTTATGGATATATTGTAGGTCTGGAAGTGTAACATGTTCCCATACAGATGATAAAGCCCTATGTATAACAGCATTCATAAATCAACTACAAAAACAAGGCTATTTTCTAGAAGAGAAGTCACAGGATGAGAGGGAGTGACATTAACCAATGAATCTAGTCAGGGCTTATGTTAATTGATTAGTGAGCGGTTAAGAAATTATTACACGAGCTACAACAAACCACAAACAAAGCACAAAAAAATCACACATGCACCATTTGACCAGTGAAAACAGCAGCTGACAGGACAGGATCGGGGGTTCGTGCTACAGCAGAGAATAAGTGAAAGGGGTCTTAGCCTCTTAGTCATATTCATAGTGACAACAGCACGTTTGTGAGAGCATTAGGAGGCCATGTGTGTAATGTGTGAGGACCCATGTCCACAGGGCTCCAGCGTAAGGTTAAAGGTCGCAGTAGCACCATGTGACCAAGGGCTGGAGCAGAGAGCTGACAAATGTACATGCTCTATTCTAATGAAGCCAGGCTGTCACGGAGCTAGACTGCTAACACAAAGCACAGAGATATGTGGTTTTTGTTGCCTAAAATATGTTATTTAATTGTATCTTTATCTGTTGTATTATAGCAGGTTAATTTGTTTACAGTAACACATAAAATACATTTGTTAACACTGTACCGGTAACACAATGCACAGTGACTTAATGTTTTTGTTCCTTACATTTTTTGAGCCATTCCACAGTCCATATCCATATATACATTTCCTGCTTTAAAAGGTGCACTGTGTAACTTTTCCTAGAATGATCCACAGACCAAATTACAGTTCAGATCTGTGGAGAGGCCCTCACTCACAGTAAGAATGCATGATTGCGAGTTATAGTACACACGCCTGTATAAATGCCATGAAATATCCCAGGCAATAACATCTCCATGGAGACAAAAAGGTGATATAGGATCCACCAGTAAAGTTACAGTGCACCTTTACGTACTGCATATGCATATGTATATAATGCATATCTTTTTTATCTTCACATTATCTTAATTGTAGAGTATAGAGTAATATCAAGGCTATGGGCCACTTCTTGAGGACTTTGGGCTTGGTACTTCTGCTCGACTGACAAACCCACCCTTTTGAGCTGTTCCTGCAACTGTTCGCGCAGGGACTCGGGGCAGTTATGAAGCTGGTTCTTGAGCTCCGCGTAGCCCTCCTGGAGGCTCTGCAGGGCCTGCCGCTCGGCCTCAACCTTAGCCCTCTCCTAGAAGACACCACACGCACACACACACAGGCACACAATGGATGGACCGGGAGAGAGAGAGAGAAAACACGGCTCAGTACACGCCATGCAAAATCCAGGCTGCAGGGTTAGCAATAGCACACTTTTATGGCACTATAAAGGGTCACAAATTAGAAATATCATCTCTAAAGTTAATTATTTTCAGCACGGTTCGAGCTAATCAAAAATGTATTTAAGCTCCGTTGGGCTGGGAAGTAATGGTCCCAATTTGGTAATTACTTTGGATAATAATGCAGAGAGACACAAAAGGCAAGAAAGGACACAATCTAAACAGACAAAAGCATCACATCTCCTGAGTGCTGTCCTAGTTTTATGTTTCAAGCAGAAAAATTACAGCAAATAGTGGCCTTAAATAACTGGACCAAGATCAGGTGAAAATTTATATTAAAACATATATCTCTTAACATATTAGCTAGTTCTGACTCAACTTCTGGATTGTAACAGGGATAAATGAATGTGCCAGGAAAATCAATGGTGACCCCGCAATACAAATTAATTAAAGGTCCTATATTACGCAATACTGACTTGTGATCTTTAAGCCATGTTATAATGTGGTTATCTCCTCAAAAACATGCCTGGAGTTGTGTTTTGTTTCATTCACACATTTGAGTAATCCTTTATTATTAGGTTGTCTACATTTCCAAAGCTCAAAATGCTCCGTTCCACCTTGTGATGTCATGAAGCTGTAGTTTTCAAGTTAGCAGCTACCTTTTACCTTTTATTCAAAATAAATAAGCAAGATTTGTGTTTTTAAGCATGTAAAAGAACAAAAGACAACTCCAGGTATATATACGGATTTGGAAACAACAATATAGATCAGAAAATTGCGAAATATGTGTCCTTTGAATGCTTTAATAACAGATGAGCCAAATATAGTATTCCGGTAATACAATATTTCAATAAGAAATATTCTACAAAGGCACAATTTAAGTTATTTTGGGTACGAGCATGTATTTATATGTGTGAAGAGTAAACACATATTACAGAAACATGCTGAGAAATTGCTTATATTTCAGCTAATTTACTTCTTATAGATCCTACCATCACATAGCACCAACCACTGTAGAAGACAAGCAGTTTTTTTTATATATGCATGCAGGTTTTAGCTATCCAGAGGCAAGCAGAGATGATTGTGAGAACCGAAGAAGCAATGAACATCAGGGGTTAATGGATGCTTGTTAAAAGGACTTGAGAAGTAAAGTCATGCCAGATAAATCACCCACAAAGAGAACCAAGACCTTAGTTTAATCCTATATACGGCTCTGATTTTAGGTGCAACTCCTGACTATACCAATATAACCAACCAGGAAAAAGGTAAGAGATCAAAGGAGGCTTTTAGAAGTCAGGCAGTGAAGTTCTGTGTGGAATAATGTATGAATGAAGCCTTTGTAGATTCAGACTTGAAGGTAACAAATGTGATATCCGCCAAGCTCTTTCCTTTGGCGTGTCTACCTTGTCTTTCTCCCTCTGAATGGCGCTCTCCAGTTCGTCCATCTTGTTTTGGAGCTGTGAGATGATGTCTGTTTCAGCCTCAATTTGGTCGAGTTCTGCCTGTCTCTCGCCCTGTAGCAAGGCACGTTCCATTTCCGCCTGTGCAATTACAAAACAATAAGAAAAGACATTCAATTACTGGCATTAGCTAAAATAGTATAGTAAAATATCATAATTTTATACACATCCAGGTCCAGGTGTTATTGCTTTGTCTGCATATTCCACAGTATTCCACAGGCACTGATCTATCACACATGTATTCAATTATAGGTGTTTTTATTCCGAACAGAAAGTTTCTGCATTATTTATTGTAAGCGGGGTCGCCTCTCCACAGATCTGACTCGCAAACTGGCCTGGTGGTGTCACTTCCAGTTCTAGTTTAATACGTTACTGGAGTTAAAGCTATAATATCTCCATGGAGACAGGTGGCAGACCCTCTGCTAGAAAACTTACATGGTGCACCTTTAACTTTGAGAGAAGACTAAAATATGAACTGTTAAACTAATACAAGAACCCCATGTATTTCAGAATATGTTTTTTTGCATCTAGAGGAACTTTTAGTTTTTTTCATAATATTAAGGCTTTTGATATTTGCAACAGATCTCATTTTAATCATTCATTGTTATTTAGTCCCCATAATGTTTCCATCATGTTACCTCTTGTTTGGACTCCTGTAGCTGCTGTTCCAGTTCATTCAGCCGTGTTTTAAGTTCATCGATCCGGGACAGGACACGCACCCGCTCCTCCTCCAGGTACCCCAGCTCCAGGCGACTAGAGCCAGGCGAGTCCTCATGCTGCAGCATCAAAGAAATGTCAGACAAGAAAGTCACAGTGAAAGGTGAAAGCAACAATACAAAGATCATATTGATGAAGCTGCTGTATGCATGATGAAACCCTCCTCATAGATGTTTATTATGAGAAACTTATGTAAGATGTAAGACATATGTACCATGCATCATGGACAATAATGTGCTATTTCTGGCCCTCATTCTGTTGTAATTTCTTCTACAGATCAAACTATTTCCAGGTGTTGGTATTGGTGGTTTATCAGAGCAGTAAGATTGTCTTGTGTATTTCCACTGGACATGGCAAGCTCAATAATGTAAATGTGCTTTATCACTAAAATGAGTAATTGTATTTATTTAAATGAGATTTTTGGAGACAGAGCCAAGCAGAGCATTGCCATGGCACATGCAGAGCTCCAGAGCCTCTGACCTGTCTGTCTCCATTTTGCAGAGCAGAGCCTGCGCTGGGCCTGGGAGACGTCCTCACCTCCTGATGGGTGCTCTCGGTGCTGCTGCACTCTTCCTTCAGATTCTCCTCATCACTCTCTCTTTGTCTCTGGGCCAGACGCAGAGTAGACGAGGATGGTGTCCCTCCCAAAATGTCCACAGCGGGCCTCCCACATGTCCCCTCTGACAGTCCTCCGGGAAACCTGCCGGAGTTTAGGGGGTCGGGCCCATCTCCTTTGTTGTATTCTGCGCACAGGTTTAGGATGGTCTCTAGTCGCTGTCTTTCCTGTTGACACACAAACAAACCCAGAAGATCAGAGAACAGTCACACAGGGATGAAGACAAATCTCTCATAACAGACACATAACTCTGGGCTGAGAAACTAGGCCACAGGTTCAAAGCTTGGGCTCTCAGACCCACAGACCCTTCTGTGCCAGTCACAGCTCTGTTCTGATCAGGAGCAGACGTGGAGTCTGCCAGCAGCACTGAAACAACACAGAACTCAATCTCTCATATGGGGCACAGACTCAGACTGCTCCAGTCTGAGGCTGGTTGTCCAGCTGTCACTGTGTGAACCTCCTGGTAGACCGCATTGCTCTGACCTTTGGCCTGCCAGCTGTGCCCATACAGAACCCCTTGAAGTCTCAGCCGCGTCAAGCTGAGAGCAATATTAGCTACTTACAATCTGCCATTTTCCCAATAACACATTCTTAGCATTTTTGTAACAATGCATTTTAATAAAGTACACCGCCGCAGAGTTCAGTTTCACTCGTTGTGTTAACATTGAGTCATTCAGGAGAAAAAGCTCTAGAACAAAAGCACAGGGTTATATTTTGTATAAACACCACTGGAAATAGAAAAGCTTCTGATAAGACAATGCATTATATTGTAAACAGTAAACTAATCTTTAGGACCATGAAAGCATTGTTCCTTCTCGATCCTCTTATGTCTGAATTATATTTAAATCCAGCTCTTGTCGCCAAGGAACACCAGAGAAGCTGAAAACTCCCACCCACAAACACACAGCCTGCAGTTAGCAACATTTCCCACTGAAGGAGCATCTGCCTGATTAGCAGCTAGTGCGCCACCATTAGCTTTAGCCTGTAATCTAGGAGCAGTGGCTTTTAACTGTGTAGGTGGGAGTAATAGACCCCTTTAGGCTGATTTCTAAAAAGAGTTGAACTTTTTTGGCAGCTTCTAACTACCCAAGTGTCCTCCCACTCCCCACATCTGTTTAGCGCCTCCATTTTTGTCGAGAAAGAAGATTAAAAGCTACAAGTGTCATTGTCTGCTGTGATTGCCAGGTTGCCCATGGCGACAAGGGAACCCAAAGTGACTGGATCAAAGAAACATTTTATAGCTAAATATGTTTGGCGACAACATAAATCAACACCATGCACCATCAAATCTGCAGCCAAGTGACAGATGCCAAGTGAGCTAAAATTATGCTTTCTAAACAGTCAAATATAGATTTGATAGATGTTTTCTAATTAGTTTTATAAGCTATGAGGTTGCAGCTTCAGATTTTGATTAAAGTGGAAACAGGTCAGTGGGCTAATCTATGAAATACTGCCCATCTAGTCTCCATGTGCTAAATATAGTGACTCAAAATACAAAATCTAGAGCTACACGAGCTACAGTCCTCATGCTAACATTTGAAAGAAGACTGAAAGATGATATACGATTTTGATTCAATTATTCTCACTGTTGCAGAATTACTGATAGCAACAAAATAAGATATTCAATTCCAAAAGTACTCACTCGCATGTTGGTTGTCTGTGTTCGCTCAAAGATTGCAGGACACTGAGACTTGAGCCAAAAACAGTTGTACAAATACTGCCCCTTTAAAGCTGGATACACACCCCAGTCACTGTCATAACAACAAACGCCCATCCCACCCAAAGAGAGGGTCTGTCAACCAAAATCTACAAGATCTTACATAATATAGGCCTATTTGTTATTATTACTTTTTCATAGTAGTATCAGACAGGTCTTTCTTGACTCAACCCATCATAATATTCTGTACAATCATTAATCATATTGTGACATTTTTAGCAATTCACACATATTTCAGTCACCAGAACAGCATTAAGATAATCAAGCCTTCATAAGTCCAATAACAGCCAAACTGCAAGGTCACATTCAGCTTAGACATATTTTATGACCATAACACGATGTTCTGAGACAACCACATATTTTTAAAGGAATGCACAGTTCCCACGCTCCATGAAGGCATCATCCTCCCACAGACAGGCTCCATCCCTCGACTCAGGGGTGTAGCACCAAATTCTGGGCCCTGGGTACAAACCCTCTTGGGGGACACTGGGCCAGGACAGTTCTCTAAATGAATGACTTTGTGAGCGCGACTCCCTGCACTGAACCTTGAGTAAAAACACCCTTTATCCCCCAGTCTGACGCCTCTGCCTCAACCATCATTTGGTCGAACAGTGAGTGCAAGAATACTGTACACTTAATCATTTAAAATGTGGATTTTTTTGAATATATTTATTTTTGCATTACTACTTTGTCACACTCATTTGACTGGATTATCATTGTCACATGTTAGAAGAAAAAAATGGGCAGAAGATTATCAGTTTGTATTTAACATTTCCATTAACATTGATTAAATGCGTAAAACTTTATTAGAAAAGGACGATTTTTAAAGTTTATGTTGTACGGTGTAAAAATACATGTAGTACAATTATTGCATCTACCTTGCCCGTAATGAATAAATGCCAGTGTGAACAATGTATGCCTCTAGCTGTCAATTCTGCTCTTGCATCCTGCATACAGGATACCCTAGACATGGGCAAAGAAACTAGGAAAGCAAAATCCAACACGAATAAGATGTAGAAAATGGACAAATAAATAATTAAAAACTTTTATACTATTATTTGGATTAAACATATTACTAAGAATTGTGCCAATATAGGAAGGAAACATCTTTATTTGAATGCATCAATAACTGTTAGCTATTCATTTTTAAAGAATACATATGATCCATTCACTTCCTGTCAATATAATGCCCTAAACATACTAATTTGTCATTTCTGTATTTTATAACCGCAGTCAGCGTGTCTTCTTTTGCCCCATGGGACCCTCTATCTCCTGTTTTCTCTTATGCCACATTCTCCCCCCTCCACTTCCCTCCTCCCTTTTCCATATACGCCCGGGGCATTTCCCTGCCTCTGCACCTTTGATCAGCAGTTCATTTTACCAGTGCACTCCTGGCTTCATTGTTACCACATCCGTAACAACTACGTCACACAAAATTTCATGTATATAGTGTGTTATGCGAGTAAAGCAGTGAAGTTCAACAAAGGCTTATTATTTATATATAACTAAAGGGAAATTTGGAATTAGCGTCTCCAAAACAAACCTAGTTCAGACTGGGATCCTCTGAGGGTTCAAATGTTCATATCCCATAAGGATGATAAAAGATGTTATAATCAACTTCCTAGTTTCCCCTGGTGAAGATACAAGTGCCAAAAACAGGAAAAGCGAAGAGGCTGCATGTATTTCTCTTGATAATAAAAATAAAGCCGGTGGTCTTCTTCAGATGTGACATGCAGAGCTTAACTTGGCACAGGAAGGCGTTGACGTTTTAGCATCTCCACTCTGGCCCTAAGGGAAACGCTCTACTCAAATGAAGATGCAGTTATCGCGTCAAAGACTCAGAACCAAAAGACATGCACTTCAAAGGGCACGTGCACTGATTAAAGCTGGGATAATGCTCCAACATCGACATTGACAAAACAGTGTGCAGAATAAAGGCAGGATTAGCAGCGATTGTTCTTATAGGCCGAAGATAAAGCCGAGAAGCAGGGAGCAACATGTGCAGCTAATTGCATCAGCTTTGTAAAGTTAAATACTTTGTCAGGCACAGAAATATTGGATTAAGTATCACTGTACTCCCAAAAGAAGTCAACAACTGCTCAAACGTGTGAATGAAACAAAACACAACTCAAGGTATGTTTTTAAGGAGGTAACGAGATTATATCATGGCTTAAAGCTCAGAGGGGTCGATTTTGCTTAATTCAGGACTATTAAAAACATGTGGCGTCTATTGTATTTTTGCACTAGTTGTAAGTTTAAACTGCAGAAATATGTTCCATCCAGTTTGACTATCATACAAAATCCCAGTGGTGATTGCAATATATGTAGCGTTAGCATGGTAAAAGTAAACTAGGTTATCTTACATTATCAACACATCAAAACTGGAATAAATCCCAAACTAAATCTGGACTACAGGAGGACTAAACCAGTACTAACAGAACCAAACAAAATCTACATTAGGACTCAAACTGGGCCTAATCAGAAAAAGACTCAAGTAATAATATTATTGTAAATTATAAATTATAAACTGAATCACAGCCCAGTTTAACAATGACTCAACCAGATGTCATCTAATCAGTAGGACCCATGCAGTGTAACATCAGGAAACTTCTATTAAATCTCTACTTTAATCCTTTAAATTGCTTCTTAGGGCACGCACTGACCTTTGGAACCTTTTATGTCATAGTATAACATAGGTAACATTTATTATTATTCAGCAGTGACATAGTATTTTGCATTATCTTAAAAAACCTTGTACTTCACACATTCACATTCTCAGAGTAGGGTCCCCTATTGACAGATCTGACGTGTAACTTGGCCTGTTGATGTTGTCTGCTTGTCTCCATGGAGATAGAAAGGCTGAATACCATACTGTGGTACAATCCAGGCAAATAACAATAACATCACAATGTAGACAAGCAGAAAAGTTACATAGTGCACCTTTATTTTCCTGGGCACTGTCAGACCAGCAAACAGTTCTGTACATTGTACACATAAGATGGTTGCACACATGTATGCTAAAATAACAATGGCACAAAAATAATTAGCCACAACTTTTTAGATTTCAACACACCACATGTTTAAATAATTGTGAAATGTACCTCCCACGTAAAAATCTCTAAATAAAATTTTATAGAACTAGAACGTACTGTAGAGCTTGTTACCACAACATCACATGGCCCTCTTTAAACACTAGGCACATTATGAACACAACAATTAAAAGTCTATTTCAATTACTGGCAATTTTTTTAATATTAGCCCCACTAGACTATTTTGACTTTACCTTGAGGAGGGCTGCCATATTGTGGAGATACAGCGGCTTGTCTCTGGCCATAGACATTACATAGAGCATGGTCTGACCCCGCCTCAGTACAGGTAAGGTCCTGTTTCCGCTCTGTACATAGAACTGCTCCATCTCCTTTCAGTCCTCCTCTGAGACCACAGACTGAGGCTACTGTTGGGTACACAGCTCTGGACACGGGTCAAGTCTTGTGAGAAGCCCATGTGAAAAGGGGGCGGAGTCATGGGGTCAGAACACGTCGAGGGGCGAAATGAACTCAAGTGGGAGGCAGTTAACTAAGAAAAGCACTGGATGCACTGGATGCCCTACTTTAAATAGGGCTATAAGTTCAATCCAGGCAGGAGAGCTACTGTATGAGCCACTACTACTACTACTACTACTACTACTACTACTACTACTACTACTACTACTACTACTACTACTACTACTACTAATAATAATAATAATAATAATAATAATAAAGTTAATTATTCAAACATGCCTGTACTGTCATGGCAGTAAAATAAAATGAAGACGTGAAAACATGGTAAATATGTAATGTAATAAATATTAGATGAATTAGTATCCCATAGCTAGCCTGCCCTATAATTACAATAATATACTTAAAATGTATTTATGTATAATGTATATACATTTGCATTACTATATTTCTACATTTTATTTTTACTTGTACAGATACTTTTATATAATTAATTATGCTTTATTTGACACCTGTCTCTTGTTATTTTTGCTACTTGCTACTAGAATTTACTTATCAGCATTTATATTTTTGCTCTTTGTTATTGTAATATAATGTGATGTGTGAGCTGCTGTGTCCAAATAATTTCCTTTGTGGCTCAATAAAGTTTGTCTAAGTCTAAGTATTTCAGTAAAGTTGTTAATTGCTACAATAAACCGTGTGAATACGATTTTTTTGTTTCAAATTTTTCCCACTTCTCTGTTTTAGGGGCATTTCCTTTTTCCACATTGTTATAAAATCTACAGTCCAGCATTATTTCCACTAAAATAAAATCCCAGAATAAAAACAGCTACATTGAGTGATCTGAAAGGAGCCACAGGCTTCAGTGGAGAACTTTAACAGTTAAACAACGCCCTCTAGTGGAGTAAAAGTGAACAGACACCCAACAAGGCTCTGAATCAAAAAGATTTTATGATCAAAATCTTGTCTTTGAGGTCAGTGCATGTTAGAAAGACAAAAGCACAGAGCAATGTTTAAACTACAGCCAAGACTCCCCTAAGGAAACTTAAAGAGAGCTAATGTGACTTTTGTGGCCTGGTTTTGTCCCAAAGGGCACATGCAGCACAGATACAGTAAATATAGTATTTAAGACAATGAGCCAAACTATCCCTGGGACTTCCCTGCACAATTTAGGGCCCTGAATCCCAAAACAAAATCATAGTACTTTAAATCATTATCATTACTGACACAGAGGCAGGGCAGTAAATATTTGTTCCCAATGATAACAATGAACACTGCTAGCCCTGTGCATGTGTCATCCACGTGTACTTTATATGTGTGTAATATGTGCAATACTGTTCAATAAAGGAAACACAAAGAAGACACTTTCCCTGCTATTTAACTCTATTCAAAGTATATTCTAATAATCTACCATAGTTAAATTGTTAGATTTGGATTTAATAGTCATTTATTTTGATTTTGAAGGCATTGTAATCCTCCTGCTGTTCTTATACTCTATGTTGCAACACTGTAATTTCCCTATGGCCCTATAAACAGATATAAACAGATTGGCCATTGCATGTTTGAGTGGTCTGATGTAGGTTTAGTGGTGGTTATATTTGGTTCTCCACATGAGGTCAGGATACGTGCACAGTGTTGAGTTTGAGAGAATATATTTGGTCTCCTAATCCATCTGGACAGTAGCAGAGATGTGAAATATGCAGCAAATATTTCTTCTAATGTCACACATGTCCACATTTCCAACATCCGATCTGACAAAGCAGAGCTGAGATAGTCTGTTGTGATAGATATATTTTAAAATTTGGGGCATAAGTGTTCCAAATCAAAGCTACGGTTGCACAGCTGGTTGAGTTTTAAATTGTGATTTCAAGGATTACTTTATTCATCTCCAGAAATCTTGCAATCAAAAATACAATTCATTTAATTCTGTTTAGAATGATATGAGCCTTCTTTGTGCCACTTTGAACTCAGATCAAATGCACCTTTCTAATCTAAAAGACTTTTAACAACAACGTCTCAAAACATTACTAGTAGAGATATGATATAAGACATATTAAGTACATTCTCTGCATGTAAATTTTGACGAAGTAAAAGTAATCGTAATTTGCTGATAAGTAAATCAATAGTTTAAAACATGTGCTAATATAAAAGAGTAATGATGTAATGTAAACATGTTTTTCCATCAATTTTAGGCTTAACATTGTGAGAAAACTCCATTAGACTGATGCTCATGTGGTTGGGACTATTGGGTTCATAGGTCACATGTTCAAGCAGGAAGTAAAGCTACACTCTCACAGCAGTAACATGAGGCCTCTGCTGCTCCTCTCTGTGCTCTCGGGACAGAGCCAAATGGGTTTTCGCTGGGGACATTTAGGACAGTAGGACAGTGGGACTTGGAGGGGGCATGTTCCTCAGACTGGACATGTGACTGGACATATGAAGTGGGCAGTGCCAGTCTGGAATAAGGACTGTCCAAACAGATGGACCTGAGGAGTCACTGCAGGACACTCATTAGACAGGGCTCGCCTCCAGCATCAAGTGACATTAAAGAGATTAGGGGAAAAAAAGAGGTTAAATTAGGCTATTCACAGTTCAACACCTGTATCATTTAGTGTGCTGTGACTGACAGAGGAACACAAGCATAAAAAAAACTTACATATGGAATCAAACCATATAAACCAAACTCTATATACAAGAGGGGAGGATAGGTTCATAATAATCCTTTGCTTCTATTTGGACATTGTTCCTTGTGTTTTCTGTTTAAATTAAATGACACAAATTACACTACACATTAAAATAAAACATACAAATAAAATAAATGAATGAAGGGTGAATGAAACGTTATAAAGAGGGAGGTGGAATATAGTTATGGATAAATGAAACATACAAAAATATTATTTTAAAATTCGCTGACCATCAATGGACATAAGGAAAGTTAGAGAGCAATCTTAAAGTAAAAAGGATTAGGTACACAGACTCTACCCAGAGATGTGCTATACCCTCCTTGCAATGTAAAATAATTCAGACATAAATCTTGTCAATATTGCCTCTATTTACCTACTAGATAGTTAGAGCATCAACAGAATGGACAAGCTGCATTGTAAAAATATACTGTTGTGGTGCCACTTTCAAATAAGTGAATCTGATCTGAGCATTTAGAAATCATAGCCTAGTTGAACCATATCTTTTTACGTGTCTTATAATAAAGAAAAAAGGCTCCGGGTGTAGTATAATCACCTTAACAAATAATGAGCCAGAAAACCCTGCAGAACAGTTAACCTAACGTGGTACAGTGTAACCTGTGGCCCTATGACACTATCCCTGGCCTATATTTTATAGTGCAGATTGCATCACAGTCTTTGTACAGCGCACATGAAAGTTGCAGTATTGGTGTTGCCTACTCGTGCCTTGGAGCTGTGTAATCCTATTTGATACCACAACAAGAGGGCTCTTTCTTGAGTAATTTCTTCACAGTGTATACAACTTTGTTTTGTAATCACTTGTATGAATGAATAGCAGGCTGTGTGTGTGTGTGTGTTAAATCATTAAAATTCAGACACTCCGTGTAAATCAAATCTGTCATAACATTGACTCAACTGTGACTAATTACAAGGCCTGAAGCTCTGGTCTCCTCAAGGTCTATACAGAAAACACAGCTCAGAAATTATGGCTACATAACTTATCGCAATCAAATTGAATTTTTTTTTTTTTCTAAATTGTGCGGCCCTTAGCTGGAAGATTATGCTCAAATTCTCAATCTAATCTAAATTCTAACCCTGTAATTTTGAACCTCTACATGTTGAAGTATATGTGATTATTTAGTCTTCTCTCAAATGATAAAGTGGAATGTGTTATAAATAGGCACCACATGGACTGAAATTTGATTTTAAAGGTCTTATCTCACAAAATTGAGCTTTCAGCCATATTAGAATGTTGTTACCTTTTAAAACCATACCTGGAATTGTGTTTTGCTTCATTTTGTTACATGTTTGAGTAATCTTTTATTATTAGTCCATCTTCATCTCCAAATCTTAAAATGCTCTGTTCCACCTTGTGATGTCATGAAGCGGTAGTGTTCAGGCTTACAGCTACCTTTAACCTTTTGTTCAGTAGAGATTGACAAGTCCAAGGTTAAAACTATCCAGATGATTCTAGTGAAGGTGTATGGGGTTTAAAAGCACAGTGGAGCACTTCCTGTATTACCACTTGACATCACAAGGTGGAACAGGGTTTGTGTGTTAAATATACTGTACGTGAATGAAACGAAACACAACTCCAGGTATGTTTGTTATGAGGAAACAATATTATAACGCAGATCAGAAAACAGCGTAATATGGGCCCTTAAATAAAAATATGTATATATAAATTACAACTTACTAGAAAAACAGCAACATATTTTTCAGAATTACTGAACCTTAACAGAACTCACTCCTTTGAGATTTACCATATATGCTCGTGTTTGTCCCTGCGTTCTTTGCTTATTCATAGTAACTGCTCTTGACCTTGCAGGGTTCAGCTGTATGCACATAACTATAGTCAATATTTCCTCTTTGTGTGTCAGCGCTGGTACCAGGCCAAAAGGTTAAAGTGACTCATAATATTTCACCTGGAACAAAGACTTAAGCCTTTGACAGCCTGTTGAGGTAATTTGACATAAACTGAAGTGTTAAGAGTCTTGCGCTGCAACAAAGTTGAAAAAAAAAAAAAAAAACAACAACAAATTGAACCACCCTCCCATTTCTTTCTTTTGAGTTGTGGAAACTCTAATTTACTTTGCTCCACATTCTTATGAAATATGAATAAACACTGTATTTGTATTAAAGGTGCATTGTGTAACTTTTCTGGTGGAGGGTCCGTCAAATGCTTTTCTCCACGGAGATGTTATTGCTTTGTCTTGAATGTACAGTATGGTTTTAAACCTTTCTAATAATGAAAAAATAATGAATGGGTTAACGGGTTTTTAAAGTAAATATGTTGGTTATTATAAAGCTGTTCACAAAGCATGGGACCACATACAAAATACTTTTAGAGCAAATGCAACAAACTACTTGACTACAACTACAATGTGTTCCACAGATTAAAGTGCCAGCTCATGTTATTGATTCATTCATCTTTTACACTCCAGGTCATAGGTTGTGGAGCCAATCCCAGCTGCTATTGCAATGGGGCGTTGGTAGAGCTACACAAAGGACAATGGCCTCACACTATATACTCTTACATTCATTTACTATAGGGAAATTAAGATTTGATTTGCAGCAAGCTACACAGAGCCTAAAATAAAAATCACAAATCACAGGATATGTGGGAATTGGGATTTCTCCAAATTACTGAGCAGCCTGGGAAATGAACCTATAACCTCTTGAGATAGGCTAGCCATTTTACAATCACGCAAAACTCAAATTGTGAAAATAAAAGATAATTTTGCAATTCAAGTTTCAGTCTCCTCTCAAACCTTAATGCTCGTAGACGTGTTAAGAATGTGAACTTTGAACAGAATTGCAATCTAATCACAATCACAAAAATATTAAATATTAACCAAATTGATCAATACAATGTCTGTAGTTTTTTCCTCAGTTAGTATGTATCTGCAATGAGTCATAGAAGTTATTCAACATTTAAATTTTCATATAGCCAAAAAAAAATAAAATAAAAATAAAAAAATCCCAGAAATAAAAAAGTACACATGATAAATATTGACCCCCCCCCCAAAAAATATTGTTCCAGCTTTCATATTTTGTATATAAGTCGATACAGTAATTATCGTGACTGGTCAACCAGTCGATCATTCCAAACATTCAACTTTCAAGTTTAGCTCAAGTAAGTAACTATCTAAACTACATTGCAGAATGACACTTTAGTTGTCAAGTTACAGCTTAAAAGCATTCCTCTGTGGCACATGTGGCACTGTGTGTCTGTTTTATTGGCAGGTCTCTGCAGGAGGTCCCTGAACACAACCTGCCTCACACAGACACACAGGGCATGTCAGCGCGCCCTCAAACCAAGCTGTCCCACACTCTTTACAACACGTTTTGTAATTACAAGCAGGGCGGACAAATGCCTTCCTCACAGCCTCAAACTCACAGAGAGGCTTTTAAAGGACTTTGATTTGGACAGCCAGACAAGTTCACCACGGCAACCGCTCCTCCCTCCTCCCCCGGTCCAGTTTAGGAAACAACAAACAATGCGGTTGCTAAGTGATCCCTGGACGTCCTGGGACCGACATGACAGCAGCGGTGCAGACGGCCAATAGCCCAGATATGGACCTGTCACTCAAGAGGTTTATGGACTTTTATACACAAACATGGAGATAACAGCAATCAGTACCTTTGTTCAAAGATGGCATGCTGATTATTCAACCAATCCACGACTTACACCATGAGTGATATTTTGATATTTTAGTAGTTTAATTTAAACTACTACAAAAATACAAAGTTTACTTAAGTTTTGTTCTGACCTTGAACTATTTTCTGTGTTATGTAGGATTTCAAATATCCATTCCTAGTTATAGCTTCTCTGTATAATCAATGTGTGCCTCTTTATAAAAAAATATATATACACACACACACACACGCACATATATATAATTTTTTCATAATACTGTTACCCTTTCACCTTATATGGCACACGTTTGTTTGCTTTTGCATTTATTATTTACTCTCAATTTTACTGTTGTTGCTTTTTTATAACCAATTTTATAACCACATTGCATTTAGCAATATCAAATCTAACAATAACATCCCTCACACTGTTACCATCAGACAAGCATCCTTTCGGCCCGCAAAAAAAAATCCTTCATTCCAAATGTCAGTGCCTCTCTGAAGTCCATCAGATGAACTCAGGCCACTGCTGGGACAGACAATAAAAAAAGACCTATCTATCTATTTAAAGCCCTCCTTGAGAGTGGTGTTGCCTATTACCCCAGTCTATCAACAATTTGATACTAGCATCATATTACCACATGCTAATCTATGTTTGCTGTATCTATCGTAAATAATTTGTTTCTGAAGAATGAAATGAAAGTTAATATATTATTATATGTACTGTTGACACCTGGTGAATATTCTGCCAACTTTTTCAATACAAAGATTTCATGACATGTCGTGAACTCACCAGCCTCTCCATCTCCTGCTCTCTCAGCCGCTCCTCCCTCTGCCTGCGATGGTATTCCAACAGCTCATCCTCATTGTCACTGATCTCTGTGATACTGTTCTTCCTCTCCCTCATTCCCGGATGAGGCCTTCCCGATGCCGACATCTTCCTGTGCGTCCTGGGACTGGCTGCTGGAGACGACCCCGGCAACGACCCCAGACTGTAGGCGGGGGTCAGCGAGCTCCCCAAACCAGCTTTTCTAGAACTAGCACTACTCTCCATCATTAAAGTAGGAGATGGACTACGTGCTCTAATCCCTTTACTGGTTAATATCTCATCTGGCGTTGTTGCAGTTTTGCGACGCAGTCTAGGGCTTTCAGGAACTAGCTTGCTTAAACATGAAGGACTATCTGGAGTCTTTAGTATGGGGACTGTTCCCGGAAGCGCTCCTGGAAGTACCGGCATGCCTCTCCGCGCCATAGACGGGCTAAGCGGGGGCAAATCTCTCATGCTTAAACCTGAAGTACTACCACCATTCACTTCCATGTTTCTCCGAGTTGTGCGTGGGCTTTCGGGGGGCTGTAGCGTTCGCTGTTGTAAAGGTCCACCCTGGATGATGTGGACAATGGGATCTAGAGGCGGCTGGAAGGTTCTTGTTGGTTGAGAAAGTTGCCTTGATGGGCTAGAGGTAAGCGTGCGATCGGCTAAGCTAGTCTGCTCCCGGAAAGGACTAGCAGGTCTTTCTTGTAGCACTGTGGTGGTCTTGGTCCTGGGATGAGATGGAGATGGGCAAGTAGAAAATTTGGGCATAAGTCTAGGGCTACTTGGCACAATGTTGCGACCATTGAGAGAGTCTTCAGGTGATAAAACAGGGGTTTGCCTTGGGCTATCGCTCCCATCCAAACTCAGTCCTCTTCTGGACGATTTCGGACTTGGAGGAGTTTCTGTAAGCAGCTTTCTCTGTAACCTTGGGCTCTCCTGGACCTTTTGACCCACACCGCCAATGCTGCTACTGCTGAAATTGAGTATGGTCCGTGGCTGTGGGATGGGCGGAGCTTGGGAGGTGAAGTTGTAGCTAGAGGAGCGAACAGGCACAGGTGGCAGGGAGGCGTTCTGGTCAGATGGTCCACCGATGGGGGAGGGGCTGGTGAAGCTCCCACTGCTGGCCGCTGATGGAGATGACAAGGGGGAGAATGGGGGAGAGGTGTTCTCATAACTGGACCCTACAGACATGGCTCCTGGGCTGGTGGGCGGAGATAACAGGTACCGCCCACCCCCATTGACCATGGGAGAGAGTGGGGAGTGAGATGAGCCTGCTGGGAGTTTTTTGGAGTCGGAGGATGAAGGCTGAGGGTCGTCCATGACTAAGGAGTCCATGATATCCTGGAGGTCCTTCTCAATGGAGCTGACGATTTTACTGTGTTCGGACTGAACTTTGTCTCCAGGAGCCGGAGGGGACTGGGCCGGGCTGGAGTGGTGATTCCCATTGACCAGGCTCTCCGTGTCTGAAAAACAACAAGGTAATATTGTAAGAAGACAATATTTAGCTTTTGTTTGTTCCAAACATGTGTGGAATTGTTTGTAAAACTACATTCTGTGTTACTATAACCTTATTGTATATCAAGATGAAAATTTTAATCAGTTCAGAAATTTTATTCTTTCAACAAAAACTCATACATTCAGTTACAGCCACCTACTTTACTTTACACTTTGGGATATCAATTAACATTGGTTTGGACATGTCTTGTTCTTGTTTAGATCTGATCTGACTCGGATCTTGAGTTAAAGCAACACTGGGTAACTTTCTAGAAGTGGCACGTCCTCCTATGAAAATAGAAATCACAATAAGATAAAAAATTATGCACTGGGGGTTTAAGGTAAGGTATACATTATGAAATCTGTCATTTGAATAGGGTGCTGATAAGTGTTGTTACATTTATAGGAAGTAGGAGAAGAAAAAAAATATTAGCATTGTAGGGATACTATTTTGGATAGGGATCAGGAGAAAATGGGCCCACATAACCCAATTATCATGACGCTCGAAAGCAAAGTAGAACACAAGCTGTAATCTAATCTGAACTCTCTCTCTGATGTCAGCGCAGCACCGTCGATTACCGCCACAGAAACTGAACTCCCCAGGGCAGGATCACTGTATAGATCAGGTTTAATTTGGGCTAAATATGATTAGTTTTGAATTGATTTGGTGACAGAATAACACAGTAATTAACAACCCTTCTGGATATCAAGTCAATAAATTAGTAATTACACAAATCCTGCAGTGGTCAATTTTATTCCCTTTAAATTGTTAAAAAAAAACTAAAATATTAGGCCTCCTGAATGGAAATGTCCTATTTAAAATTATTTTCAAAAATAAAAGTAAAATGCCACTGCAAATGTTTGAGAAAGATAAGCCAACACCATCTTCCAGTGCTTTTAATGGGCTATAAGCTGATGATAATGATAAGATCCATGGGTTTCAGAAAGATGAAAAATTAGGACCAAATACCAAATTAATCTAAATATTATAGGTTTTGAATGGGAGAAAGCACTCTAATGTTGCTTATAACAGGAGGCTGAAACCCATGAATAGGCCACTATCATCAGGCCAATTGTGCTTTGTTAGACTAATGAACTTATTATAAATGAAACAAATTTACTGGGTTTGGTACTAGTGTCAAGTTCAAAATAACAGTGGAGGCTATTTGTCTGTCCTCCTCTTATAAAAATGATGTCAGAGAGCTGTTCCAAATAGAACAACATCTATAAAATATGCATTAGGCGCTTGTTCAACAAAGATGGGGTTGGACTCGCTTCCTGGTCGTTTATCTTAAAGACAGAGAGCTACAATGACGCTCTGTGGTAATGACAGGCTGTCCACATGAGCACTGAATCTATGTCCAGGCCAATTGTACAGCATTAGGCGAGCTGTCACACTGATAATAGCCTGGATTTTAGGCGATGGGCTCCGTGTGCGCCAAATGCCACTTCGCGTATCAAACTAAACACAGCAGCTGGATTCATATGTGCACTGTCACCAGCAATGAGGGCGTTGATAAAAATACATGCAAGCGTTTGCTAAGGGAAAGCCCTTGCAATGATGTCATGGGCTACCGCCTCAGCCAGGAGCACTTGACAAAACCACTCTTAAAAATCACTGAAAACAATTATCCTGTCTCAATCAGTGCTCTTACGATCTTTCTCCTTTTTAAAGAAACGTAATGCTAGTAAAAAGTTCGTTTTCCATTCGGCAGCTTTAGTTCATTAATAACCAATGTCCTTTGGCAAGAAGTTTAATTTGTAGGTATTCTAATACGTCCATTGACTCTTATCTGATTACGCTTCTGTATACATGAATGTCACTATTTTGCAAAATAAAACTGATATTTATTATTTACGTTTCAGCGGGATAAAAGAACAGTTATAGCTTTATCGTGTTTGTATTTATTGCTTCTTTCATCATAATAACAATCGTATGATACGCTAATAAACTGGAATTAGCTGCTATGCTTACGGAGTATGGCGCGCAACCAGGTAGTATCGCATCTGTCAGGCGTTACGCTCTAAGCAGGTTACTCACATCATGGAGGGATAAAAAAGCGAGCAGGCCGGTGTCAGTGCGGCTATATGAAACACAGTAATGCCGACATCCTGCGGACAGCGGTGCCAGAGAAGCCGAGGAGTGACGGGGCCTGGCCGGGCTCCATAAACCACAAACCGGGGTGGATATCAGCCTGGGGATGTTGGGGAGCGCGGTAAAGTTAAACACTAGTGAACAAGGTTATTTCCGGTCAAGACTTTCAACGTAAAGTAAGAAATTAGTAAGTTCACATTTTTAAAGAAAATGTTTTAAATATATTTAAAAAACTGAAAATTTCTAATGGTGCTTGGATAGCGAAACAGCCTAATTTACAATCAATGGAAAGCCACATAGGCAAGGCTTTTTACTATTTTCTTTTAAGAGCTATTATGTCTCACACTTCCGGTAATTCTCCTACAATGTGTTTGACTTGACACCGTGTGCAAGCAGTTAAGAAAGTGTCTAATAAGCATACAAGAAGGAAAAATGACATCTGACATAAGACATTCAAATATTTTACTATAAAATACAGCCCCAGCATATTTCACATTCTAAAATACAATATATTGAAAGTAGTTAATTATTTATATTTTCATGCTTTTAATCACTGACAAACACAAAACATTATACCATTCATATAATATAATTAACCTCATCTGGTCAGTATTAACATAAGAACCTCATTCCTTTCTCACTGCTGGCCACTGAGCCAAACCTCCTCAGGAAAGATGCAGGTTCTTAATAAAATGTCAACTAAAATGGAAGCTAACAAAAAGAGGGTGTGTGGAGGCAATAAAGGGGATGCATAGGAGTAACAGACAGTAGAATAGGGGCGTATAAATAGTCCCTGAAAAAGATACCTCAGCCACACTGGCCTCAGTAAGCAGCTCAGAAGCACAAAGCCCTGAACAGCCAGGAAATGTCTAATCGGGGACTAGATCTCTACTGAAAGATGCTGGATAAAGACAGCTGGTCAGTGTGATAGATTTGGAAAAACACAACACAGCCAAAAGTAACTGGAATAGGGCCTACTGCGTACAGAAGGGGTCTATGTTTTATGACAGCATGGAGTGAGAGGACAGAACTTATTAAAGATATTGCATGGGATATGTGCTTGTTTGTTTTAAATGTTTTTTTTTTTCTATGCAGCACTTTGGAAACATTAGAGTTTATAAATATCGAATATAGTGATAGATAAATAAAATATATAGGTAAATACTACTACTTTATGTACATTAAGAAAAAGTACCCATGCAGTAGCTCTATTTCTACTTACACATATGGGTCTGTGTATTTGTAGTCAAAAGTATACACTACAGCCAACACACTTCCATTACTACTATTTTGGTTCAAAGCATAGTGAAATTATCTGTAGTGCTGTTATCATAGTAGTCTCACAAAGATGACAGAGGTAATTTAGCTTCAGATATGACAAATACTATGAGATTAACATGGGAGTGAGGAAAGCATAATTGAAGAAAATGGCACGTTCCTAAACTACGGAAACCTTTCATTAGTGGATCAGGAAGTACGCAGCCACCAGCTTTCCTTCTTGCTATACATGTCTCACAGGGGGAAGCGTCAGTAGCTGCTAAAGCAAGGACATAACATTACAGGATACTGGGACAGACTCTGGTAGGCCTGTCACTATAATTACAATACCGATTTATCCTTCAATATATTCAATCTGGAACAATATTTTTCGGGGTCAGTAATTATCTTGTGTACATTTTCTTTGTACTACTGGGATTTTTTTTGTTATTTTTTGGATATATGATTACGGTGGCATATTGCTATCACTCCCCAAAAAATATTTCAGCTCAGTATCCCGTAATTACGTGAAAAGTTTCACGTTATAACATGATATTTATCATGTTATAACGTGCACAATGCACGTTATAACATGCACGTTATCATATAACATATGATATTTATCATGTTATAATGTGAAATTATATAATGTGAAATTATCACATTATATCATGATGTGGTATTTTCACATTATAACATGAAATTATCACGCTATTACGTGATATGAAATTATAACATTATTTCGTGATAGGCATTTATCAAGTTATTTCATGATATAATGAATGATATGTTCACATAATAACATGAAAACGTCAAGTATGGTTTTACTTTCATTTCATTACATGATCAGCCACAGCCAAACCAGTCACGTTTCCCTCGGCTCCTTCAGGGTTGAGAATCTTCAGCAGAACATGAACCGTGGACTGAGTCAAACCAAGCCATCTTGGATGCATTTCAAAAGCATGAATCTGTAGCCATGAAACATTCCGTATTGGTTTAGTTCCTCATGCAGGAAGAGTGCAACTTCCAGCAAGTCAGACTGGGCTTTTCCGCCTGAACAACCCCAACAATTTCAGTCGCCTCCATAGTGTTGCCAGGCTTATTTGAATCCCATCCATCCTAAGACATGTTAATATTTCCCAGTGCCTCATGCCAAGAAGAAAATAAAAGCAGATACCGCGAGATACCCTGAGGGAAGCGTGACTGGTTTGGCTGTGGCTGATCAAGTAAAACCATACTTGACGTTTTCACTTTATAACGTGAACATATCATTATATCATGAAATAACGTAATAAATGCCTATCACGAAATAACGTGATCATTTCATATCATGTAATAACGTGAAACTTTTCACGTAATTACGTGATACTGAGCAGAAATATTTTTTGGGGAGTGATAGCAATACGCCACCGTAATATGATAAGTATAGTAAGTACTAAAGTGTTTCATTCTGCCATTTATTTATTGCAGCTCATGATTTTATTATCATTTATCATCTATATTTTCTTCAGCAATATATCACACTTTAAAGGTGCATTGTGTAACTTTTCTCGCAGTCAGTGGCTTTTCCACATGGAGATGTTATTGTTTCGGTTGGAATGTTTCACTGTATAGTGTTAAACAGGTCAGATCTGTGGAGAGGGAACCCCGCTCAAAGTCAGAATGCCTTTGAGTCAGTTTTTCTAGAATTTTTGTGCTATAAAACCAGCTGTAATTGAATATATGTAAGGTAGATTTGTTTAATGTTATAACATACACAAACAGGTGATGGACCCCCACCCAAAAAGTTACATAGAGCACCTTTAAAATTAGTTATTGTGACAGGCCTAGTCTCTGGTAGCAATGCAGGCCAAAGGAAAGGTAGTTTTACAGTATGAGGTATCGGCCACACACACACACACATGAGCAGCCAAAAGTTTTGCCCGGAGACGCAGAGGAATGGGATGCTCATAAAACATGCATAGTGTGAATACAGCGCAGGTCCCGCTGAGGATGGTTCAGACCGGGGGGGTACAGAGAGCCTTAGAAAGTCAGGCCTGTGTCAGAGAGGCTTGCATATTGATGACTGCACTCACTGGTTTGAGCGTATAGTATATCAGTGTTTAAATGATTGGTAAACCAGTTGTGCTGTTATTTGAAGAATTTACACTGCATAAAATATTAATAAAGTTCTAATAATTTAAATGATCATCTTTGGGACAGTAAACGAATTAGGTATGGAGCACAGTTCTGACTTGCGTTTGTGCACGTGTTGAGTAATCCTTGTTTAAAACTCAAAATGCTCTGTTCCATCTTGTGATGTCATGAAGTGGTTGTTTTCAAGTTTAAAAACACAGTGGAGCACTTCCTGTTTTACGACGTGACATCACAAGGTGGAACAGAGTGTTTTCAGTTTGAGAGAAGAGCCTAAACATGCAGGGTTTGTGTGTTAAACAGACAAAAATAACTCTTTGTATGTTTTTGATGAGAAAACAACATTATAACATAGATCAGAAAATAGCTTAATATGCGAATCAAATTTGAATCAAGATTCAGTCATTTCTAATCCTCAATCTTCTGTTAGTAAAACCATTTGTTTTATCTCAGAATTCAAGGCAATAAAACAAAATCTTGATTAATCATTATGAGGGGTACATCACCCAGCCCTACCAGTAACGTAATACACTTGTTAAGAACCATGTCTTGTTTGGGCGCACTTCCTTCTCTCACTGTTAAACCTGCAGAGCTCCACCTCAACACCACTACAGAACACTGCGCTCTATTCATTCACTCAGACTGGGCTGAAACTGAACCTCCAGGTGGGACCTGCTCCATGGAGGCCTTATTATTCAAGGGACAAAAGCAATGTGTGTACTTTACAGTAGTTAGAGAATGAGAGTAGGTTTTATATTTTATAGTATCACATATTAGGTAACATTACGTCAGTGTTAAGATTAATCAAACCATAATTGCAATTTGAATGGACGCAGTTAGCAAAGTACCATCATTTTCTACACAAACAATAACATATCCTGTCTTTTTCTGCATAAAAATTTAGATCTGTAGAAAAATGTTCTGAAATGTGATTCTTGTATTAATTTGTCAGGTCATATTTCAGTATTTTTGTATTTTTTTCAGGGTTTAAAATGTGAAAACTTTAAAGACCAAATCCATACCTGGAGTTGTGTTTTGTTTCATTCACACATGTTTGAGTAATCCATTATTGTTAGGCTGTCTATCTCCAAAGCTCAAAATGCTCTGGTCTACCTTGTAATGTCATGAAGCAGTCGTTTTCAAGTTAACATCTCCATTTTACCTTTTGCTCAGTAGAGATTGACAATTCTTGGGCTGAAATTATCCAAATGATTCTAGTGAAGGTGTATGGGGTTTAAAAACACACTGGAGCTCTTGAAATCACAAGGTGGAGAAGAACTCAGCTCAAATATGCAGGTTTTGGGTGTTAAATATGTGTGAATGAAACAAAACACAACTCCAGGTATATTTTTCATGAGGAATGAACATTGTAACATAGATCAGAAAGTAGCATAATATGGGAATCCAATGTCAGTGCTTGTCAGGAAAATCACTATTATTTTTCCCAAATTGTGTAGCCCTAATAAATATGCATGGCCCCATACCTGTGCATAGGCTATAATCTCCAGTGGGGATGCTGCCTCCCTGTGGCATCATGCTCTTCATCCTAAAGGCCTCCTCAGGGTGGTTGAAGCGGAAGAAGGCAGACTGGCCAAAACACAGCATGCAACCTGGAAAACAACAAATACAACAGTTAGAATGTGCTATACATTATCTTCACAATATACAATAAGAAACAATAGAAGACACTAACATCTCCAACCACCAATAATTCACTCATAAACCACATATGGAGCTTGTGTAAATTCAGCCTGAAAGACCTAATTTTGCTCCCGTTTACATCACCACTTCTCCAGAGTTTACCAGCTCAGCCTTCATCACCTCTTTCCAAATACTCCTCCCAGTTTGTCCATTTTAAATCCCTTCATCTCAATGTCTAATACCTTCTCTTTGTGTCTGTCTGAGTCTCTCCAGGTTGAATTCAGACTTAGGCAAGGTGGACAGAGTAGCTAAAATACTCAAGTAATAATCCTATTACATGTTACGCAAGTAGACGTTCAAAGTGTTGGTCCAAGGATTTGCCCAAGTAAGAGTAATTGTAGGTGTAACTGTCTGTATGTAACATCTGGGTTATAATAATGCATGAAATAATGCATGAATCTGTTTTTTTAATAAGTTTGAAAACTCTTTAACACTGTACTTTTACACTTAAAATGTGTTACTCAAAAAGGAGTAAAAATATTACATCTGAGACCAATATGTAAAAACATTGAAGCCAGATAAAAACTATTCTGAGAAGTGCAAATGATTCTATTCAAAGTTACTCAACTATAAGTAGTCTACTTGACTACTTCACCACCACCCTCCTCTTGCACAAGGACACAACTGCAGGGTGGGAGATGGGACCACCCTTTTCGTTTTAAGATTCCTATTTGTCAACTGAATCACTGACTTCCTGGACAAACTGACTAAGATTTTCTGTAATAACTTGCAAACTCACCATCAAAACCATTACGATGTGTACAGTTTGTGTCTAGTATGAGATACTGGGGGCTGGGTGGGTATTTTTGTACGTCATACATCCCACTGGTTTAATGAGCGTATCTATCTGAGGTGCCTCGCCCAACTTCCTGCTTTTATTTCAAGTAAATACCCAAGATAAAGAGTCTGATTTAAAACTGCTGATTTGTTCCATAGACAAAAGAGGGAGCAGATGCTGATGTCCTGATCCTATATAGCAGTAAGAGGATTATACAGGTATACGTGACCTCTATGGTAAACAAATGATCTATATGGAAGACTATTTAAGGCTGGGCACATGAAAAGTCAATACCAGAGAGGCGACTGCATTTTACAGCTGACCATAAAACATTATTGTCTTCTTTCAAATGGATCATCAAGTCAGAGCACTGATAAGATCCCTGTCTGTTATTATACAGTAGATGTTGTCTAGAGGTTTACACTACACAGCCTTATTTTCCACAGCACAATCATGTGTGTTTTTCTTGCCTTAATGTAGAGCTAGATTAAGTCATATCCTTAATTATTTATTGTTAAAAATATATCAAACATCCACTATACTGTAATATGGTGCCAGTGAAGTCAGGTTTCTTATTGGTCAACCTACAATACTTTATTTTGGCTTGGGTACATCAAGATCTAATATTTTATCCAGTCTGACATGTACATACTTTTTACACCACCAGAATTAATTTTGCAGTTTATATTTGACATGTAAAAGCAACAACTGTTTTATTATGTTGATGATATTTTCCCCAAGAAAGGATTTCATTCAAAGCCCTAATATTTAAGTTTCCAGTGTCATGATAATTACAGCTATCCAAAATCCAGTGTACTTCTGTCAGGCTCATCAGTATTTGTACAAACAGGAAAACTGAGATGATGCTGAGTAAGAGTTTTGGTCGAGCTCCTGCTGAAAGGTAATGTGTGTGTCTGTAGCCACGTCTACACAGACAACAGTCGCCCGTAAAACTCCTCTCTATCTCTCTCTCTTTTTCTCCCTCGCTTTCTAACTCCTGCTCATTCTCTCTCTCACTCCCTCTCTCGTTCTCTCTCCCTTTCTCGCTCTCTCTCTCTACCTCTCTCTTTCTCTCTCCCGCTCCCACTCTCCCCTCTCTTTCTCAAATGTTTTATCACTCTCGCTCTCTCTCTCTCCCACTCTTTTCTTTCTCTCTTACTTTATTTCTCTCTCTTTCCTTCCCTATATCTCAAAATGCATCCATTTTCATTTTCATATCTCTAAACACTGCTGTCTCTCTTCCTTCCCCTCTCTTTCATCCTCTCTCTCTTCTCTTCTCTTCTCTTCTCTTCTCTAAAGTCTTGTCGCACACTCTCATTTCTCGGCCAAAATTCACAAAGAAGATCAAGCACTCATTTCCTACCTCTCTCCACTTTCTCTCTACCTCCACCTCTTCTCTCACTTTCGCTCTCTCTTCTCTCGCTCCCTCCTCTGCCCCCCTCTCTCTCTACTTCCCCCTCTGTCTCTCTCTTTCTCACTCTTCCTCCCCTTCTCCTGTCTCCCTCTTGTAACATTCACAGACACACTCCCGCTGGAAGATCAAGCGTTCATTTCCAACAAAAGCCAACTTCAGAAAGCGTAGCTCGGAGCGACGCGTCTGGTACAGTCATGACATATTCATCTGTGGAGGGTGTGAGGGGTTTGGGGAGAAATCTGTGAGCGCCACGTGGCATTGTACTCACAACCTCACCCATGACTCAGGTTTAAACTGCACCTGTGAAAACTAAGAGAGTCTGAGTTTTGGCTTGTTGTGATTCTAAACAGGAGTTACAGAAGTGCTATGGTATGTGGAGCTGTGAATGGGATTCTTTGTTTTATTCATATATTTTATATACTATATACTTTTCATTGACTCACAAGGGAAATAGCTATCACAATGGCAACTCTTATAAACTACAGAGTCTATCTTCTTCAGGAGTTTGAGAAAAAGGACTTTGCAATTATTGTGTTTCAACTTTCCTTCACTAGGCTGTAGTGAAGATATACAATTATATTCCCTTTGACTGGCTTGCAATCTGAATCTATTCAGTTTTCTGTTAACATTTGAGGACTATATTTTCATTCAAAAGATATAATATTTTGTTTTAAATTGTTAATTGCTACAGCAACAGTTGTAATTTTGAATCACTTTCTGTCCATGCCTCTAACAACTTAAGCATTTTGAATGCAGTTAAGCGTTAACCTTTATTTAACCAGGTAGAATGGGAACTTAAGATTTTCTATTCCATTTTCTATTCTACTCCATGTAAATGTAAGTTAAAACACCTTTTTTCTATCTAAATCCTGCACATTATTTAGACTTTATCTTGATGCTTCACTGCACACTTGCCCCACATTGACAGTATAACGCCTCTGGGGCTGTGTTCATTGGTGCAGTACTGCTCCAGGCTGATTGATTCAGTTCTACATCTCTCCTCTGTCCTCTCAGCACAAACCTCCACAGGCAGCTGACACTCATCCACCCAGGGACCCTCTGCCCCCACCCCCATGCCTTACCCCCCACCCCGGAGACCTCAACCCTGCACCACCCTGTCTGAGCACAAGTGTGGGGTCGGCAAGGAAGCAGGAGCATGCGATGAGTCGGCAAATAGTAAAAATGCATTCATTCAGACATAGTGGTTGGTATAAGAAGAACTGAGGGTCAAAATGTCAAGGGCCCCACGCACATGGAAGTAAACAGATGTAAAATAAATTAGATTTCATTATTATTTGAAATGAATTTTTAACGGCTGATTCGGCACAATGCAAAGAGGTACGCACATGACTATATACAGGACAACCTTCTCTGCAGGGCCTGGATCCCGGTGAGAAAAAGTGACATTTAAAGCTGCACTATGTAACTTCTCTAGTGAAGGATCTGCCATCTCCTTGTCACCATGGAGATGTACAACTTTGCCTGGAATATGGACCTTTAAAAGGTTTTTGAAAAACATAGACACCCCAACCAGCAGCTCACAAGCATCTATGTAAAACTATTCACTGTACAAGAATACAATAATATTTTTTTACTCAATTTCTCACAAATTATACCATAAATCTAGTTACTCATCATCACCAATTGTCTAAATTATTACCAGATGGCCCATACTTCTCTATGAGTGTGTTCACATTTACACATTCAGCACAGCAAAACTGAGACTAACCAATGGGACTAAATCTGAATCTAAACCTAGACCAGGACTAAAACTGGATCAAACCAACCAAGTCTATATCAGGACTAAACTGGGTTCAAACCAGGACCAAAACAGTACAAGTCTCAACACACAGTCTTCCTCTAATCTACACAGTGTTATGTATCCAATGAGAATTTCCTACATTTCATTTACAAATAAGAAAAACTCATTAGCCCATTAAGCAAACCAGGCTTCATGCTGGTGTAGGCACAGGTGTAGCCGCTGAACATGCAATATTTCTATCATCAGTCCATCTGCTTTAAGCCTTTGCAGCTAAAGTCCATTACAGGCTGTCTCTGGGTGCCAATTAGAACTCATCAATGCAACCATTACCAGATCTCACTGAGCTAGTTATCGTGATGGATTCTCCCACGGCGAGGGCCATGCTTCAGGGAGCATTTACACGTAAGCGGTACTATTGGTGGATTAATAGTGTGTATGGTCCGTAGTATTTATCTATGTCTACGGGACATTTAGGAAGCAGGGGATGCACTAAACAGGCCATGCATCATAGACAAGAGAGGTGAAGGTGGAGAGCTGGGGGAGCATAAATCAAAGTGTATTTCATTATATAAAGCCCACACGGTGTTGACACAGGAAAACTGCAGAGATTCATTTTGCTGCTACAGCCTGAAAGGTTATTTAGTGAAAGTACAATGTATGGAGTGAGTGGAGCATGTTTACGATCGATACTAAGGGAGGCTGTGGCATTTGAATAAGCGCTTATCGGACAGGAATCAATGGAGTTTGAATTATATAGGAACAACGATTTACAATCAAAGTAGTTACAACCCTTTATGAAAATAACATTGGAAAGCAGCAATGTAAAATGTATGAACTTTCATTAAGAAAAAACATTGACTGTTTCCCTCTTGATAAGTGGGAGATATAACAAAAATGATATTATTGCAGTGGTTGTTTAAGAGATATGCAAAATTAGAATGGTGTAACAAACATCTAAAAGAGCTGATCATCTTTCAGATAAGGGTAAAAAGTTAGCTAGTTAGTTTAGTTTATAATCTAGGTTTTTTTAGGTCTTCTATTAATGTTTGTACAGTATTTGAGTCTCAATCATGACATTTACTTTATATGTCTGTTTAGCACATTTCTTGTGAATGGCCATAATATCGTCATTACAATGATTCTAAAAAATATAAAATAATATTGGCACCTTTTACTTGTGATGCACCATCAACAATCATACTCTATATGAGAGGAGAGCTGTATGTAGTCAACCATGCACCATAAGACGCACAATGAGCCACCAAATTAATTGCACGGTAAGAAAATATTTAACAAAACCATGGTTGTGTAGATCTTTCTTAGCCCATTCTTCATCTTTCCCTATATATTTTTTTTTTTTGACATAATCCTGTTAAATGACAAATCTAGGAAACAAGGAAAGAACCCAAACAGCACTGTTAGCCACACATTCTGAGACTTCTCGTGTGTTTGAGGTAACCCAGCTGTACCTCCAGAGACTCATACAGGTCCCTATGGCAGAGTGATGCAGGAGATGAACCTCGGGATGACCTCTCTCCAGACTCAAGACTGATGCTGTTCTGTTTTAGAGCAAAGCAGAAGACAGCAGCTTCTTAAGGTCAGAGGAGGTACTTAGACATGCACAACTGTTTTTTATGCTTTTTATAGAATATAGGCAACAAGGTAGTGTGGCCTAACTGGCTATTGTAACCATAGTATTGTAGTGTTGTCACTTTTGGTTAGTGTGTTAATGAAATTAATTGGTCGTGCAAAGTATGAAACAGAATAAGTGCTGGAAATACTCAAGTCAATGTGCATTTAGTTAAAATGACAAAAAATAAAACTGTTTATAAAATATAACTAAATTTTCTGCAAACTAAGTAAACTCTACAGCAGCTTTCCTCAAACTAGCGTTTAACTCATCATTGATTGAGGGAAAGCATGAGGTTAAAGTATCCAATTACCTTTCCACTGGGTATAAAACAAAACACAAAATATGATACCTACAAATCTGCTGTAACTGGCAGTGAAATAGCTTGAGTTCATATGTTCATATTCTGTTGGACATCAAGCGACACTTTTCCAAATAAAACATATTTTCTTTTTGCTCTGTGCCCCATACAAATTTCTGGTCCACATCTGGTATGACCACGTTGGCACTATTTTTTATAAAACACAGCGGTATCTTCAGGGAGACGATTTTTCCAACTATCAGCGGTTTACAAATGGCACAGGACTCTCCAAGACTTAAACCAGCTGGAAAAAAAAAGAAACTAGACATTTTCAGCAGAAATACCCCATTATGAGTCTAAAGAAAGTATAGTAGCTGAGCAATTAATTGAATCAAGATTAAGATTGGGTGTTTTTATATCGAGTAAAAGCATGTGTATAAATGTGGAAAGAGGGGTTGGTTGTGGAAGGATTTTTGTTTGTGTGTTTGTTTTGTTTTCTTGGGTTCATTTTGTATAAGCACATGTTCAAAATTTGTTAGAAATTTTACTATTGTTTGTGTTAAATGGCAATGATTAAGTATATATCGCTTATGCTTAGGAATAGTGTGTGTGTGTAGGTGTGTGTGTGCGCTGGGTTAATCAGATTGGGTTTCTGAATGTTGTGAGAGATTATATTCCTGAACTCGGGACGATCGGGTCCAGTCTCCACTTTATCAAACTAAGTGCTCCTCTGTTACTACGGCAACTGCCTTAAGAGAAGCTCCATTTCACCAAAAACAACTGAAGATGGGACATAAAATGAGTGCCAACTAAAAACATCCCTATCCTAAGTTGCTAAAGTTATATTCTACTTTAAGAAAATGTACTTTTTGTTTTATTTTTATTTTAGTAGTCCACTAGTTAAACAATTATTTCTATTGTACATTGAAATTATTACAATTTTGGCTTCTAAACAGAGAATATTATGTGTATTCATGTTGAACTTTGTCTTTGTCATAAAACATCTTTTGGCATGTGTTTAGACTTTGTATAATCCAGAAATACAATTACTGAAATATGGTTATGATTATTTTAATACTCAACTAGTCACAATTATTTAATCACTGCAGTCTTAATGAAAAGTACTTTTTAGTTTAACTTCGGTGGGTACACAGCCATTGTACATACAGTAACACTAACAGCACTATATGGGTGAGTTTTAACTGTACTGGGGTGTGTAGATTCAACTCTAAAAAAATGTCAAGAACAATCAGCCAATCAGTACAACTTTATTTAACCTAGAGGGGACATTTAACAACATCCAGAACACCTTCAATAAGTGAAGAACATGCAAATTCCACACAGAACCGCCCATGTGCCATCCATGTGGAATACTAAATATAAGAACATGTGTTTTGTTTTTTTTCCTCATAGTGCTCAGAGACAACCTGAGCCAGAAGGACAGTCCAGGTCCATTTTCTAATAACTCATACAGTAAGTGGATTATGGAGCACAGTATATAGACAAGGACATGCACTTTAGTGAAGGTCAAAATCTATAGAGACTAAAGTGAAGTCAGCAATTTACAAAATGGGCCCTTTTTTTGGATCCAGTCACTGACATTTTAACATTGCGTTTAACATTGACATGATAAAGTGGAGTGGAGTAGAGCATTAGAATATTGCATGAAGACGTGCTCAGCTAATATAAATTAAATTACATTAATTTTCCTGTGTAGTTAGCAAGTTAAGACAGTAGGAGCCAAAGTGAGGAAAAGCAGGTTAAATGGAAGTTTAAAGGGCCCATTTTACACTATTTTCTGATCTATGTTACAATGCTCTTTTCCTGGAGTTGTGTTTTGTTTCATTCACATATGTTTAATTAACACACACATTCTGCATATAGGTTGAGTTCTCTTTTCAAACTGAAAATACATGTTCCACCTTATTACCTGTCATGTGGTACAGAAAGTGCTCCACTGTGTTTTTTAAGTCTACACACCTTCACTAGAAGCATTTGAATACTTTCAGCCCTGGAATTGCCCATCTCTACTGAACTAAAGGTAAAAAGTAGCTGTTAACTTGAAAACTACAGCTTCATGACATCACAAGGTGGAGCAGAGCATTTTGAGCTTTGGAGATGTGACAATGTAATAATGCAGAGTTACGCAAACATGTGTGAATAAAACAAAACACAACTCCAGGTTTGTTTTTGAGGAGGTAACAAGATTCTAACTTCATTTTGTGTAATACTTTAACTTTACAATACTTTAACCAGAACGTAAATGGATTTGAAATCATTTTTTTTTTTAAAGGACATTTTCAAAAGGTGTTTACACTGCGTTCAACCTTTTGGAAATTGGGTTTTACATTTGACAACAAGTGACATTTCTCAAGAGTCTATCGTGAAAAGACAATACAATCAACTTAATGCCAGCCTTAGCACAACCGATCAGCACAAATCCTACATGGAGATCTGGTTTGGTCCAATCAGAGCTAATGCCACATGTTCCTCCAGGCTGCAGTGGCGTTCAGGTCCATGTGGTAAACCCAGTTCCACTCACCCCATTAAAAATGCATTGGAGCAGCAAATATTCCCCGTCCCTTTAATAACATGACTGCAGTTTTTCTGTGACCACGTCAAGTCTTTCCACTGCGTTAGCCTCAACCACAAGTACTTTACCCTCAGGAGGAGGTCTGCGAGAAGTTTGACTGGAATTACTTCAGTGGAGTGAGAATACTGAAGAGTTAGTTTAGTTTGGTAATAAAATAATGGTCAAAAAATATACACAGCTTTGAGTGATGGGTTTCAGAATGATCCGAACATTTGCCACAACAATTAACAATTAAACCTAAATATTATATCTTCTGAATGGGAAAAAATCCTCAAAATGTTGCAAATAACAGAAAGTTGAAAATATGGATACTACACAAGTTTGTTAGGGATGCTATGGAGGATATGGGAAGGGCATAGTTGATAACATTATTGTAGATATCAATAATTACATTAAAACATGTATTTATTACATAATTTGTGTTGTACTCAATAATATTGTGTGTTAAGTTTTAAAGTCCTTTGTAAATTATGTTGATATTGTATGGTGGTATTGTATGGTAAGATTAAAAAAAAATAAAATTGTAACTGTAATATGTCAACGTCGTTTTGGAAATACAGTAAATCTGAAAAATGTATATCTTTACTCATTTATGCTGACACTCTATGCTGACAGCTGCAAACTTTAAGCCCTTTAAAAACTTTGAAACAACAGAGAACCAGCACAAAGCCGTCTTTATGAGCCAGCAACTATTCTGCTCAGTCTGTCCAAGGCAAACTTTTCAACTATTTTATAAGGCAAAAACCTTTTACTGTTTACTGCACAACAAAAAGACTGAAGAGTGAATATGTGACGTCACTGGAGTGGTGCAGGGCAGAGGACAAAAGCGTGCCCACAAACACATTCGGCAGTTGCTATGGAGACGTGACGGTTTATAGCCTGCGAGCAAAGGCCAAAGAGGAAACCCCCTCCCCAGTTAATCAATGACTTGAGTTTGTCCCAGTCAAACAGATAAAGGTCTAGTGTGGTGAAGGAGGAGGTGGGACTTGAACTCATCTCCATCATGTGGGAGATGGGAGATGGAAATACAGGTTGGAAAAAATGACTTGGAAGTAAGTGATCACATGTTTAAACCAGTGTGACGGCAGCAGTAAGCCTCTGTGCCATTTAGCAGTGGATTCTTGCTAATTCAAATTGATAGTGAGCCAGCAAAAACAGCTAGAAATCGGCAATTCTTGGGCTAAAATTAAAATTATTCTTCAGAAAATTTCTTCAGAAAATAGCGTAATATAGGCAATTTAATATTCCTAATAGCAGCACAGACCAGATGCAGTTTGAAGCAGGCTGCCAGCTGCTCTCCTGTGGATGCCCGTCACAATAAAAACGTTGGTGGTTAGTTGTGGGACGTCTGAGCAGATGTTCCCTCTCCACACCTCCCCACAGAGCGCTGCCTTTGTCGCCGCCACTGTCCTGCTGCTACACATGGACACAGGCAGATGGCTATGGAGGAGGCCTATGGAGAAGTCAAGTGATCTACAAGTGGTGGTTTAAATGTATAGGTATTGTTGAATAATATGTACGATCAAAATAAATGTTTCAAATATGTTGAGGAGCCAGGATAAATTTGTACATTGATGCTTATATAAATTTTGCTTCATTTTAACAAAAAGCAGAGACAAGACAAGACAATACTAATACAATACAATAACTAAAAAATATAGAAACTCAAATCCCTCCCCACATCTACTCTATTTCCCAGCGTGCAACGTGTACTATTATGTATCAGTATAAATGTACATGTTTTTAATGTATTTAGAGAACCTGATGGCACTAATTTAAAAGTGATATGGTATTTTACAATTATTGATAAATGGCTAACAGGAATAAACAAAAAAGTGGTGTTTTAGATTTGTGAAAATCTTAAGAAATAAAAAAAAACTTGTTATCTTACACTATCCGAGCAAATATGGCTCTTATAAATGCGTATAATCTGTCCGGGAGTGAATTAGCAAGTAGAAGAAACATGTCCATTTAGGATCTGTAGAGTAAATAATATATAAAAGAAACCATATTATTTAGATTTTAACTTTTGTCCACTTTTGAGGAGAATCTCCAGATATTCTGTATTGTTAAACCTTAGTTCAAATGTGTCTTGGAGCTCCATATTTATTTTTGGTAACCACAGTCTGCCTCATCTGAGCTGTGACAGTGCCTTGACCTGCTCTTGTCTTAAGGATGTTCGCTCACAGAAAGTGTCACTGACAACATACAGGAACCATGCGTCTGTACACCAGCTGTTCCCACCTCCCCTGCTCCAAACTGCCCCCCCACTGTCTCAGAGATGTGCAGCTCTGACCTGTGCTCGGGCCCCTGGGAGCCCATCACACGTTCAGCAGAAACAACTCTGTTTACAAAGGGCCTCCACATCCTCATTTCACTGAAGGGTCAATGCAATGTGTCACGGCCAACAGATGCAGAGGATGGGAGAGCAGCTATTGGAAAATATGACTATGCAGTACTGTGAAATCATCAGTCAGAAGTATGTTGAAAATGAAATAGGGCATTTAAAAGATCAATATTACACAAAATTGACTCTTGTGAGCTTTAAGCTATGTTAGAACATTGTTACCTCATCGAAAACAAACCTGGAGTTTTTTGTTTCATTCACACATTTTTAAGTAATCCTTTATTATTAGTCTGCTTACATCTCCAAAGCTCTGAATGACATCACAAGGTGGATCAGAGTGTTTTTCATTTGAGAGAAGAACTTATATGCAGGGTTAGTTAGTTAAATGAGATGTAAATGAAACAAAACTCTAGGTATGTTTCGATGAGAAAACAACATTATGACATAGATCAGAAAGTAGCGTAATATAGGCCCTTTAAAGTCCACTACACTTTATTGTCCCTGACACTTCCTGTAGGAAAATTTGTCCTCTGCATTTAACTGGGGCAATCTATCAGGAACAGTGGGCGCTATAATGGGCACATATAATGAGTTAGCTGGAGGATTTTATCTGTTGAGCCTGTTTTGGGTTGATGGGGGGAAACCCAGAGGAAACCCACCTAGACATGAAGAGAACCATGCAAACTCAGAGAGGCCCGGATGGCTCGCGAGTCGAACCTGATATCTTCTTGCTAGAGTGTGTTATGCAATGTACCGTGCATGAATTAACAAATGCACGAGAGTTAGCAAAATAAGCTAACCTAAACCATAACAAATTACAGAGGGCTAATTAACAACTTAAAGATCAAACCACAAAACAGCACAGCATGCTTCATGTGCCACTCACAAAATCACAAAATAACCCTAACCCTAAATGAATAGATATGCATCAGTAATACATTGGAAATCACTAATATAATATGCAACTGATTAAGTGGATACAATAGACCTGGGAGCTGTTTTGAAAATGCTGTTTAACTCTGAGTAAAGCCTCCAGCCTGGTTCAGAGACAGGAATAGCAGTGTAACAGTAGACAGACACAGTACGGTCTGGTCATGCCGAGCTGGATCATGGGTATACGGGGGAGTATCCAAGTGGGTATCCAGGGGGGTATCTAGGGGTAACTGCAGACACGTATATGTTTGTGTCTATTAAAGGGACTCACATGGAAGTTAGGGGAAGTCAGGACCGAAGACAGCAGCATTACAGCAGGTGTCAACAGTTATGTGTGACAGATAGTGTTTTCAAAATACTGACATTTCAAACTTGATTTAGATACTAAAGGAACGGGTCGATGAATGCATAATAAATAAGCACTACTTTGAGAGACAATAGGATGTCATTTTCAACATACAAAAAGCAGTACTTTCTGTGGAATCCCCATGCATGACTATTCTATTCAGGTCCAATTTTGTCCAAGTTTGTCCAAGTATATATTATTTCAGTATTGTTTTTTTGTACAAATGATCTTTAGTAGCATTGATCAAGTTAGGACAAACGTTGTGCCTCTTTAATTTACCTTATCTTAAAAATCATCATAGCAGCAGTGTAATTGTAACATTAAAAATAGAGATTGCTTGTACCCTGAGTCTTTCTGCATTCTTTACTCTTTTTGATGGCGTAATTATGGGTTTTGGCATGAGGTATTCATTTTTCACATCCAGAATTTAACTCTATGATAGCAGGGAGCATTAGACTGTGTACGTTCTGCTATCATAAAAGTGTAAAGAAATTGGACAAAGTTAATAACTGGTGGAAACTAGTTTTATAACAGTAATGCTGATATTCTTCATGAGAGTTCTAACCCAGAATTACAGGATAAGTTATGCCTATTTTAAGGTCCATAAACACACGAATCTGGCAGATGTGTTTATTTACTTGATATCTAGTGGCTTTGTTGGCCCACTTGCCACATTTTGTAACTTTTGCATCACTAGAAACACTGCAAATACGCGTGGGCTGCGGACGAACTCAGTAGCCTATCCGTTTTGACGCACACAACCGGCGTCGGGGATAAGGTTACCCTGTCGTTAAATTAGCACCAAGCGCCGGCTACAACAAATTACAAGCCCTGGAAAGCGAAACACAACTTTAAAACTAAGGGAGAAGACCTCAAATTGCTCCATTGAACTGCTTGGAATGCGTAATACACCGTTTACCCTCGTGGTTAACATCGCCACTGCCCAAAGCGAACCAATTACAAATCACCAAAATAATGACAATAACTTCACCAACTTACTTTAGTAGCACCGAGTGGGACCTCTCCTCTTCACAGTTTTCATCGTATCTGCTCCTTTAAAAATACAGCCACGTGTTTCTCTCCGTTTCAGGCGATATTTTGTAGAAAGGCAACGATAATAATAGGGTTTTGTCCCCAGTAGCTTTTGTTATGATAATCCTAGAAGACCATAGACTCCGCGATGTTCTCCAGATATGTAAATGCTGTGAATGAATGAGTGCTCGCTTCGCTTCTGGGTAAAAACTCCTTGGTAATGTCCAGTTTCATTCAAAAAGTGCGCAAGTTTAAACGCATAGTCCACTGCTTCTCTCTGTTTAGTTTGCCTTTATAAATACTACCGCTTACAGCCTCCTCCGCGCACTCACAGCTGGTGCGCAGTCATCTCCAACCAGGGCGCAGGGAAATTCTGGGTTGTCAGAGGGGAGAAGGGAGAAGAGGGAGGAGGAGCAAAAGGTGGCGGAGATCCTGAGTCAGAGCGGTGCCTAGGGGGGTATAAGAGCGAGAGAAAGACCCGGGACCCAAGCAGCAGTCTGGGGAGAGCGTCTGTCACTTTGCAACAGACCAGGAAGAATATAACTGAACTGTGATCGATAATATTGATTCATTGACACAAGTGAAAGTATTAGGGTCGCTGGAAAATGTGACCATGACTTGAATAAATTATTGTTGTTTAAGATGGATTATTGGCACTGCCTATTGGAGCTATGATTGTAAAATAATAAGATATTTACAGCTCAATATTTACCATTTGAGCCACAATATATTACCCAAATCTTCATAGCACATGGTATGGCGAGAATGTTGTTTTAATAAGGGCTAACTCGTGAATAAAAGTACTTAAAGGTCCTATATTACACAAAATTGTGAGCTTTACACCATGTCAGGATGTTGTTATCTCATCAAAAACATACCTGCAGTTGTGTTTTGTTCACACGTTTGAGTAATCCTGCATTATCACATCTCACAAGCTCAAAATGCTCCACCTTGTGATGTCATGAAGCTGTAGTTTTCAAGTTAGCAGCTGCCTTTGACTTTTTCTTTAGTAGAGATTGTCGATTTAAGGGCTGAAATCATCCAGCTGATTCAGTGAAGGTGTCTGGAGTTTAAAAACACAGTGGAGCACTTCTTGTATTATCACATGACCAGTGTTTTCAGTTTGAGAGAAGAACTAAATATGTAATTATGTGTTAAACATGTGCGAAATAAACAAAAACACAACTCCTATTTGTGATTAAAAAAAAAAATTGTAGCATAGATCATAAAATAGAGGAATATGGGCCCTTTAAAATAATACAGCAATCAAATAGAGTTAAAATGTATTTCTAAAAATGTAATACGAAGCCAGTCCAACATTCAAAGGTGAAACTGTAAATAAAGTTCATATATTGGTTGAAACACTCATACTATTCATTGTTTCCCAGAAAAAATTAAATTAAATTAAAAATCACTGTACAGGCAGCATTCATTTGTGGAGTTTTTCCTCACCCCACGTTTATGACTGTGTTAAAGATTAAAGGTGCAGCGTTGTTTGAAGGCTACAGTTATACATTAAAAAGCTTATATTGTTCCCTAGAGCCACATTCACCTCACTCATAAATCCTCTGGTGTACGTCCCATTTAATTGGCTCTGAATTGCAGTACGCCTAGAAAATGGTTTAAAAGGAACATATAGTAACTTATGCAGAATCTGTAGTGGTATAGAACAAATAGAAGTGATCACATCTTAACTCTGTGGTAACTTTGCAACTTGTTGACAAACATAATCCTTTGGTTAAATTTTTTTTTTAATTTATTTCACCATCTCAGAAAGTGAATCTCTTTGTTTCTACATGTGTTTAGTTGGAATTCCCCATTGCACCTCCATGACTACAAAAGATTAACACTAAATGCTTGCAAAACACAGTTGTAACCTTTAACAATTCAAATCTGTAGCATTGCATGGTTTTCTATAAATTGCCTGCGCTGACAAGTCAAGCCATCAGTACCCTATATTTTTAGATGGATAGAGGAGGTAGCATAACATACAGGCCTGCATACATACTTCGTCACATATGCAGGTAATGTCAAGTATTACTCATATGGGTGTAACCAAGTCTAGATAACTTCCTGTTCTAAAATCACATTCACTCTACAAAAGTGTAAACGAACTGCATCTTTCACAACCTTTTGAGCTCATCTCAAACCATGGTATAACTTTCCCTGGCAGTGAACTCTGTTTTACCCTCTCATTCATTCTTCTTCCACTTGAAACCCTGTGCGGGGCTAAAGTTGGACCCGTCTGGGGTAGAGGGGCCAGTAAAAATAGCCCCAACTCAGGTTACCTATAGGCCAGGACCTGGTTTGAATACCGAAAGTTAGACAGGCAACACACAAGTCCAACAGTGCATGCACATCACAGTGAAGTTTGATGGAGGACTATTTAAAGATCAGGATCATTATTCTAGCTATGAAATACAATCGCATATCTTTGTTAGGAGAGCCCAAAGTAGTTAGGTTTACTTAGGGCTGTGAAATTACTCATTAAAGGAGACATATATGCAATATTAAATGCTATAATGTTCCCTCATCATTATTAGCTCACTCAAAGTTATAGTTTTGAGTGAGTGATTCATGCATGTGGTCCTGTATTTGATGCTTAAGTGCTCAGAAATTTTGCATTTTCACCTAATCTCTATCTATCTAAGATCTATGTATGTCATAGTTCAATCCTAAAAAAGTAAAAAATGTTTTCTTCACTGGAAAATTATAGATAAATGTATGTAGCGCTTTTTGGACACTCAACAATGCTTTACAAACAATAGAAAATAGATAGTAGATTGATAACCATTCACCTCACACTCTGTCTCATGGGTAAACTCCACACAGCACATGTTATTTTGAACAGTAAATACATGATTGAGCACAAACAAGTACATGGAGAATCTGACAAAAAGACCAACCGCCCAATCTATACTACATATAGATTTGTTTTATTATGCATTTCTAACATAAATACATTCAGTAGCATTCTCTCCACAGCCTGTGCTCTGAACATTTGCGGATCTAAACAGGGTAAAAATCAATTCTGTTCTTGCGTTTCCATCAGTATCTACAGTGGTGCACATGCCTGAACATGGCAAACGCACAGAGTTAACTCATTAACACAGAGACCCCAGGCGGTTCTTCTATCGATCCCTGGTTAAAAGCTCAGACTGTGCATTTTGAGCAACAGACCTTCTGGCTCATTTCCGTTAAGTAGGTAAAAATGTATTGTGCTGATCTGTAGTTTACTGTAAGCGCAGTGAAGGCATTGAATAGTGAGATCATGAAAGAAGAATGACCAGTGCCATTCAGAATAAAATATATTTCCGTTTTCTATCCAAATTAAAAAAGAAAATTGAAATGTATTTTAGGAGTGAATATGTTTTACCACATGTTTTGACACTCATTAGCTCATAGCTTCTTCAGTTCTGACAGGGTTCTTAAATATCTGTCTGAACTATACTAACTATAACTATACTGAAACTAGCACACTCTTATTATCTACAATAAGGACTCCATTGAACTACAATAAAATGTGAACTGTTATATTTGAAGCAGTAAGTTACCCGAACCCTGACAGAATCATAGACTGTACAAAGTGGATGAAGGGAGTGTGACATCACCCATAGCGTTTGGCTCCAGTGAAATAAAGCTTAGGAACAGGAATTCATAGTGAAATACAAACAGCAGGATCACTTGGAGTGGGTTAATACGAACATTTTAAGACCAGAATGATGGGGCTCACTACAGCAGTTACAGAGAGATTTTTCGATGGACCTGGAAGCGCCCCCATGCTCACTTCCTATTTGGAGCACAGCGACTTGGATGAGTGGTGAAGCGTATCTTAAACCACACAGAATAACACTATAAAATTTCTCATACAGTACATTGTTCTTACCTTGAGAGAGGCGTACAGGCTGTTTGACCTGCAGCCCATCCACAGAGCAGAGGTTGCCACAGGGATGCAGTGTGATCACCCCAGACCTGTTCTCAATGAAGCAGTGCTGCGTTGCCACCCCGGGGCCCTGGATGGAAATATCCATCGGACCATGGCCTAATGTAGTTCGACCTGGAAGCAGATAGAAAAAAAAATCACTATATAATAAATAAATACAATAATTTCTTAGTCTTTTTTTCTTTTTTCTATACCTTCAGGTAGTGGCAGCAAAGTGATGGCTGTGCTCAGGCGTCCACTTCCCAGACTGACCAGATGGGGGCGCTCTGCTTGGAACTTCAGCCCCTTTCCTGTGTCAATCAGGTCCAAAGGAGTGCTCTGGAATGTAGGGGGGAAAATGACCATTATAATTGATTCATTCTATCTTCCATATGATATTTAAACTATTCAAACCCTTCATGTATGACGTCTGACAGTCCGTGTAACATACAGCATGTAATCTGATAGAGTGGTCACACTATCTGCCCAAACAGGTCACTTCCTCTGTCTGCACTCACACAACTGTCTGAGCTATAATTAGCCCCAAGTGATGAGACCTAATCTGCAATAATTTCCTGTCCATTAGCTAATCACTGCTGGAGGGACACCGATCGATAGAAGTTTGACAACTGAAAATTAGATGTGAGATTGGACAACGGGGGGTATTTGTGGGTTCTTTGTTGAAACGCACACTATTTTCATCTCAGTCTTATTGGCAATATGACAAAATGGATAAGGAAATTAGAAATTAGAAAGTCCCCACACGTTTCCTGTATTACCACTTTGCACCACTAGGGGGACATTTCTATACCTTTACTCCACTTGCCCATGCAGTTTGTGCAAAACTGATTTTTGGGCCTTGAAAAATCTGGGTTCCTGTTGCCATGTGAGCATGCTTTACAGACAACTATTCTCTCAAAAATGCCATCTGGTGTTGATAAATAAAATTACCGTTAAAACTATAAGCTCCTCAAAGCTCGTTAGGGTACTAAAGAGCAAGGAGCAACGCCATAGTCTGTACATTTAATTTGCTTTTTTATTATCAGTTTCATATCAAAAATATTATAATAAAATAACAAAAATATGGTAAAACTTTAGGTTGAGGACCACATGTTCATCAAAGTGATATTTTTTTATATTACTGAGTTGTTATTCAGGTATTAAATATTAAGTAGTGTTTTTAAAGCACGTAGTAATAGTTGAGCTAATGTCCAATATGATGCTAAAAAACAGTGATTAAAAGTAAGAATAGTCATACAGAAAAAAAATCGAAAAATATGCATATGACACAGTGAGGTCTAGATCCAGGGAAATGTTAAACACATTCTGACAGACCTGATACGTGTCCCTGCAAGGCGTGATTCAAACTACATTACTAACTAAGTCCTTACTCATCTTTTTGCCACACGTCCTTGTAGACTTTATATAAAAACATGTATGGGCTGCTGTTCTGGTTGGATACGCCTGTTTATGTTAATGGGATTAAGAGGCTGAGGTGCAGTGGCTGGAGAGGGTCGCCCCTATAAGAGGATTGGCGAGTGGGAGAGAGCAGGAGGGGCAGAGATACTGGGACAAGACACACTTTATTTGCGCTTACTGGCTGTGTGCTGCTGCTCCCATGTGGTAAACAAAGCAAAGTATAATAGATAGCATCTGTCACAAATCAAATACCCAATATCCAAACAATGAGCGAATAAGGAACTTGTTTTTGTACAAAATTTCATCTCCATGTTTCACCTTTGCTATAGATTCTGAATTATATATATTTAAATTTGAGAGTTTCCATATGGGAGTGGCACAAATATATGGCACAAATAAAAAGGTCTTGCCTATAGAAGATACTGAGATGACAGAGGTGAGCTCTGAGCAGCAGGTATGAAAACGTTGGTCGATTACTGACTCTGAATCAACAACAACAGTGACATATGTTAAAGGACCCAGCAGATGTACAGCTGACCTGACCTGCTCACTGTTATGTCATTATAGCGAGACATGTGGCCATACCTGCTTTTAAATGATTTTTCTTGAATGATTTCTGCAGTTAAGCAAGGCCTGGTCAGTACTTGGATGGAAGACCACTGGGAATACAAGGAGCCACAGTGGGGCACAGGGGTTCCAGTGGAAACTGTCATTGTGTCCACAGGCAAGACACTTCACCCACATTGTCTAGTATGGATGTGGTGTGTATGAGTTTTGGTGGTGGTCAGAGGGGCTAAAGAGGCTGATGGTGCAGATTAACAGCCTCACTCCTGACAGTCTGCCCCAGGGCAGCTGTGCTAACTCACTCTATACAAGTATTAATTCAATCAATCAAACTAATTTCATGACTGTGTAAGACTCCACTCGGAGAGAGTGTATGCACAAAACATAAAGGGCCCATATTAGCCTATTTTCTGATCTGTGTTATAATGTTGTTTCCTCATCACAAACATACCTGGAGTTGTGTTTTGTTTCATTCACACATGTTTAACACACAAACCCTGCATATTTAAACTGAGTTCTTCTCTCAAACTTAAACCACTCTATTCCACTCTGTGATGTCATGTTGTAGTACAGGAAGTGCTCCACTTTGTTTTAAAACTCCATACAGAATCATTTTGATAATGTCAGGCCTGAAATTGCCAATCTTTACAGAACAATGCTAAATTTAGCTGTTAACCACTTCATGGCATTACAAGGTGGAATAGAGCATTTTGAGCTTTGGAGATTTATAGACAGACTAATAATAAATGGTTACTAAGACGTGTGAATGAAACAAAACACAACACAACTTCAGGTGTATTTTTGAGAAGGTAACAACATTATAACATGGCTTAAAGCTCACAAGAGGCAGTTATGCAATAATGTAGGACCTTCAGTTATATTGTATACATACATACATTCCATACAGATCTTTTTTTACCTTGACTATCTTTTGTTATATAAACCCCTAAAGTCTCTCATCTGGCAAACATTAAACTTTACATTTCAAAACACTCCTTAAAGAGAGACAGAGATGGGTGCCAATTTATGTTTAATTAAATGACCAAGTATCTCAAACTTTTCCCCATGTCTTTCTCCCTTTAGCCCCCCATAGTACATTAGAGTCCTGTGTCTCTTACCTGGAGTTTCTGGTGTTGGGTACGTCCATATTCGGGCATGTTCCTGTTCAGTCGGTCCATGTCCACAGAGCTGTCCCTGTCTCTGGGCGACACATGAAGATCCTGCAGGAGGAAGTGACATCATCAGCTCAGAGTTTGCAACATCCAAATAGTAACAGAAAACGATGACGTCACTTTTCTAATGAAGTTACTATGTTGAAGTCACTGTAGCTTTTCATTGCTGCTTCTCATTTGGTTGAAACTGCCCCCTCCTATGCACTTGTGTAATCAGGTGTGAATCATTTTTGTTCTTTTATTTAATCAGGAAAGTCCCACTGACAATTAGAAAACAATGTAATAATAATCCATAAAAATATATTAAAGTTATCCTGCCCTTACATGGGCATTAAAGGTCTTATATTACGCAAAATGGATTTTTGAGAGCTGTAAGTCATATTATAATGCTGTTTCCTCAGTTGTGTTTCGTTTCATTGATGCATGTTTAAGTAACCCTTTATTATTAGTCTGTCTACTTCTTCAAAGCTAAAAATGTTATGTTCCACCTTGTGATGTCATGTAGTGGCAGTTTTCAAGTTAACAGCTACTTTTTAAATGTTGTTTAGTAGAAATGGTCGATTCTAGGTCTAAAAGTATCCAAATTATTCTAGTGAATGTGTTTGGAGTTTACAAACACAGTGGAGCACTTCCTGTATCACAACATGACATCACAAGGTGGAACAGAGTGTTTTCTGTTTGAGAGAAGACCTCAACCTAATTATGCTGGGTTGTGTGTTAAACATGTGTGAATGAAACAAAACCCAACTCCAGGTATATTTTTGATGAGGAAACAACATAGATCAGAAAATAGAGTAATATTAGGCCTTTAAAGACTATAATAACACATATTATTTTAAAAACAAAATACACCATTTGTTTTGCCCCTCTGTCCTGTATCATCCAAGCATATAAAGTACAGCAGGTAGATTAGTAACTATATTCAGATAAATACATGGCACTTATAGCAGTATCAGTATTAGCCGTTATCAATAAAATGCTATTTGGTGATATCCTGTTTTGGCTTGTCCTATTGATTCAAAAGTGGGTTTAATATCCTTCCATTTGATGCTCTGTCTCTCACAAGTTATAGCCACGAAGAATTACGTTAAATTATTCATTACTTATGGGCACAAGCTTGCCTCTGCGGATTTTTTTTTGGTCAGGCATTAAAAATAATGTACATTATAAAGAGTAAAATACCTATGAAATTGAAAAACTACTTTTCCTCTACATCTATGTGTGAAAGCAATCATATCTGTTTGTCTATTTATAATTGAAAAGTACATTACTATGCCCAAAAGCAGTATCAGTTCTCAGTTTCAGATTACAACATTCAATAAGAATAATATGTGATGGAGTTATGTCACACTCACTTCGTTCTCCACTTCTTTATAAAGTCTATGGGAACAGGTCAAATGAGTATTTTTAATATGCTGAACTTTGTTGTTGTTATTTAGTGATCTCAAAGGCATAGTGACTAATATAAATGATGTTTTGTCTTTTGAAATACCACCAGTAAGCCCATATATGCACACAGATGATATTCAGAAAAAGATGAGCTATTTTTGGTCACTTCTGACATGGGCTCTAACCACTGTCCTGTTGCCATGAATCCCCTCCTCTTTTTCACATGTAATAGGTGTGAATCATCTAACCAAGAACAGATGGTTAAGCAGCGTTTAGCAACAGTTTTCCTGCCCTCAAGACACGCTCTAAATATCTTCCTCATGCAGCCAATTTTGTCACTTAAAAACCTTATAAACCACTTTAACCAAGTTAACTTAGCGTAAAGGTGCACTATGTAACTTTCTGGTTCAGCGTCCGTCACCTGCTTGTTTCTATGGATATGTCATCGCTCTTGCTGGAATGTTCCATAGTGTGACATTAAACAGCTCTACTTTACATTTATTAAATTACAGGTGGTTTTATAGCCCAAAAATATCTCGTGAAACAGGCGTGGTGTCTGTGAGCAGGGTCGCCTCTCCACAGATCTGACTTAATTTGGTCTGATTTAGTCTGCATGAAGATAGAAAGCTTTAATACAATACTGTGAAACATTCTAGAGAAAGTAATAACATTTCCATGGAGACAAGCATTTGACGGACCCTCCAGAAAAGTTACACCTTTAACCACCTTCACCTTCCACACATAACATACAAACAGCACCGAAACAAAAACTCCTAGTCCTAGGAGTCCTATCTATTAAAATTCATTATCTCATAGGTTCAAAACATAAAACATAATTATAGCTATCATAGAGAGGGTACCGGGTTAGGGTTAGGGTCGTTTGCATGTCTAAAATGTTGATGGGAAATACATGATGTGCTCTACCCTTAGGATCACAAAACAATGCTATCTGAAGTGACAAGTTTTGAAATACATTTCTATAGCCTGGAGCAAGCTTTCAATGTTCAGCATTTCTTCTGCTTTGAGAAGGAGAATAGATTCAATTGTACAGTGGCGCAAAGAATTTGATTTTTATGAACTGGCATAAAAAAGATGGAAGGTCTTGGTTAGCATTAATCTCTACCGAGGCAATAGTTCTTTTTACATTATCATGTAATTTTGGCTTTGTACTGCAAGTACTTAGTGAGATAAAAAGAAAACACCGCTCTTGCAATGAGTGTGCATGCATTTTTATTTTATTTTTTACAAAAATATAATGCAATTTGGAGTAAAAGTATTCCAGGTATTCAGAATACAGTACTCTCATGTATCAGAATATGTTACAAAATACATTTTAATTCAGGTATTCAGCATTCTGTAACTAAAGACATTAAGTATATAATATACAATTTCTAATACCTTAATAAATCTTTAAAAAATATATATATATAACATTTTTATATGACATCTACATTTTACCTTGTTCCAGTTATCCAGCCAAAACAGAGCCTCCATGGTTGATCGCTGCTGTCCTACACCAGATTGACCCAATCCTCTCAGCGTGAACCTGATTAAGTAGGACACTCACTCTAAGACCTCACAGCCAATTTGCTCTCGTTTCTCTAACCCTAACCCTAACCCCGTGTCTACTTTGCATGGACGATATAGTTTGTGTCTTTGTCTCTTTGTCCAATACAAACTCCCACAGAAGAAGTCGAGGAGGAGAGGAGGTGGACCTGTCCCTGCTTGCTCCACTAAACTAAAACCTGCATTCCTGACTGGCAGCTCTAAACTAACAGATAACCCCAAAGACAAATTTATGTGATTAAAGCAGTGTTTGGTCTAAAAAGAAGACACAGAAAAGCAGCATTGATAGAGATCTTTGATAATATAAGATCTTGATGCAGTGTAATGTGTTCAGTGGAGACAGGCCAATAAATAAACTTGTGATGTTTACAAAGGGAAGCATGAGAGAAAAGATGGCTGAAAGCAAACAATTTATCTTTGTCTCCGGGCTGTAGATGAGTGGCTTTAAGTAAAGGATTTCAAGACTTAAGACATAAAAGACCGAGGTTTAAATTATGACATTCAATCTGACACAGCCTTTTAGTAACTATCATTGTATTTGGTTTTCATTTAAATTACCAATATTATGTTATTCTGATTTATGGTATTATTATACTCAGAGTTTTGTTTTGTTTCATTCATTTGTTTAATATACAAATCCTGCATATCTTTACTGAACAAAAGGAAATTACATATGGTTTATTGAGGTATAATTGATATGGTGATATACTGTTGACTATAGAGCTGTGCAATTAATAGAATTTATTATTATTTTTAATCTCTGCTTTCTTATCAATGATTTGCAAGGGTCAAACCTCTGTCAGTATAAAAGCATGTCATTTGGGGCAAAATTCAGAGGAAGAAATTTGACTATTCTTAAATGGCAATGATTAAAAGACAATATTCTTTATATTCAGAAAATGTATATTAAAAGCAATTTTTAATTGTTTGTACTAAGACTGTTGGAAAAATTCCATTTCGGAGCTTTATCTACACCACTTCAGTCCTTGTTATCTTGAGATACATCATCAGAGGTATAATACTCCCTACAACAGAAGCATAGTCAGACTGGACTGTACTAGACTAGAATGAACAACACTATCACAATGAGGATTCATGTCTCCGGGTGCTGGGTCCTGTACTGATGGTAAATAAACTTCTTCTGCCTTTCTCTACAACTCTCAAGATACTACAGTTTATTGTAAAACAAAGACAAATCACTTTTTTTGTGGTAATTTTGCTCAATCCCACAGCTGACCGCAATACTCCATAAGAGATAAAAAATTCTTCCATGCCATTCTACAAAGTCTATGGGCCCGTTCCCACAGCACAGCCCCTTCTCGCACTGCAGGGGGCTACGTTTGTGTTCTTCAGATTCACACTCGCTCAATGAAGAAGAGACAAAACGCCTGCTCCGGTGTCTATGTGCCTCTCATGGATCATGGGCAGAGACAGGCCTGGTTTCACACATGAGCAGATCTGGTTTAGAGGGTTTTGGACTCGAGGAGGGACCAGACAATTCAACAGGAATGCAAAACTGAAGAAGCACAGGAGAATAGGGGGGACGGGATCAGGCTGTCAGTCTGATACTACACAGATAAGATAAGACCTGTGTGTGAGTGCACGGTTCTTTAAATGAATGTAGTAAAACTAATCAGAGCTGGATATTGAAATTACTTGGAGTTTGTTTTCTAGATATTGATAAAAGTTATTTGTGTTTCATTCTGATACAATAAAGTTAGGCAATTGTACATTAATATTGAGATTAGATAGGTTAGTCCTGGTACCACATGGGCCAACCTCACTCTCATGATGTATCAAACAAAAGAAGAACTTCTCATGAGGTGAAGATATACCCACTGTGTCACTGAGCCTGTATTCATCAGAGCTGTGTGTGTTTTATAACAATTGGGCAAAGTAGTGCTGAAAGATGTTTAGGTTTTGAACTTAATAAAGCACAATTTTTTCTAGTGGGGGTCTGGCATGTGTTTCTCTTCATGTCTTCCCCTGAATGCATGTATTTAAATGTAAATAAATGTAATGCAATACTGTGGGACATTAAATACATGAATAACAGAAGGTAGCTGACCCCAAGTTACAAAGTGAGGAGGATGTGTATAGGCTATGAAAATATGGTTCACTGTAGTTAGCCCAATGGGAACAACCAAGTGGTCAAGCTATCACTGAACAGCTCCACCTGGACAAACAAGATGGTCATTTAGACTAGGGGAATGTGCAGAAAATCAGGAATTTTAAAAACAAAAAAACTACGAACTAAGACTACACGTGTGACCTCATAGCACCTTCATAAGCCTGATATAAAAGCAGCACAATGACTAAAAGATTTCTATTCTATTACATATAAAAGGAGTTGAATATTGTGGCGTGTAGAAGCAGGACGTGCAGGGACTTAAGCTCTGGGAACACTGAAGAGGAAGTCCCATGAAAAGACCAAGAAGAGAACCATCAGCAAACACACCTGGACGAGGTATTGACGGAGACATAAAACCTCTGAAACAACTTCTTAAGATCAACCACAAAGTTAGTAGTAATTTAACTGAAGTCAATATATAAATGGAAGATATTGTTTTCAAATGATTCAGCTAATAGTGTAGGCGTTTACATGGCCAGTAATCTGATTTTTGGTGTGTGTTTGTGTCAAAATGTGTCAGCTAATCAGTGGCTTTTTGAGTAATTGAAAGAGGAAGCCCAGTGAATCTGAAAATAACTATTTCAATTGTCAACATTTTCAAATTTTGTCTTTTTTGCCACATTATTTTGATCTTTTGTGTGAAATTTCCCTTGTCAAACATGTCAACAATCGGAAAGAAATCAAATTACACACATCAGAAGTAGCTGTTTGTGTGGCATTTCAATAATCTAATAACTCCAGAAATCAGATAATGATCAGAGTTTGCATGTAAACTAAAACAGTGCTGTACGATATAATGTATAATTTGACCTTTATTTTACCAGTATTTTTCTTACTTTATCAGTGGCAAAAATAGCAGCACCATTAATAGCATCTTTACAAACACTTAAAGTGCCCAGTCTGCCTGCTCTGATAAGGTGCTTCTGCTTAATCCTGCTACAGCACTCTCATCCATCTTCCTTCCTCTTCTTCTGTCTCTGTCTCTCACTCTCTCCCTCTCACCCCCCACATCCCTCTCCCTTTCTCTCCCTCTCTCCTTCTCTCTTATCTCAGCTCATTATACTGCGCTCATAAGTCAAACACTCCCCTGTCTCCAAAAGTCCTCTTGATTTCACTACTTCAATCATTCATGGGTCCTTCTCCCTGACTTTTGGCTTTCACACTTGAACAGCCCTGAACAACTGTTTTACAGGGAGGCAAGTAGTGGGTGCTGCTCTTAAAAGTGCATTGTGCTTTGGCTGAGCTGTTCCACAGTAGGACATATATATTGAATTTATTTATCACAGGTGCTTTTATTTTTCAAAACTACCACAAAAACATACATTAATAACGTGGGTGGGTCCACTTCTTCACAGATCTCGCCTGTAACTTGGCCTGGTGATGTGGCCTGCTTGTCTCCATAGAGATAGTTAAATTAAATGCCATACTGTAGAACATTCCAGGAAAAAAATACTCTACATGGACTCAAGCAGGACCCTCTACCAAAAAAGTTACACAGTGTACCTTTAAGCTTAAATTTCATTAGCACTAAGTCGGCAAATATAGCTCCAAAAAGCAGAAAAATGTGCAGGCTATAATCATGTGTTCGCTGGTTCCCTGTTTTTTTATGTAACATGTAAATTCAGTAAGTTTTAAGAAAGTTCTTTAAGACCAAAAGTTGAAAAGGAGGGTATTGTTATGATACTTTGACTAGAACGTTCCACAGTAAAGCATTAACTTGAAGACAACTAGGACAAGTTACAGGTCAGGTCTGTGGAGAGGCCACTGCTCACAATAAGAATGCAGGAATTCCAGGGATTTTTGCAGTCATAATATCTGTAATTTAATACATGCAAGATCAGTTTAATGCCATACTGTGGAACATTCTAGGCAAAGCTATTTATTAATGTTTATTAAGGACACCACACTGGCATTGCTTTGAGTGTTTTAGCACAAGTGCTAGTTTTCAATATCTGTCTGTAGAAAAAATATAAGACACATGCATAAAAAACAAGACAAGAAGCATTAGTTACATACATTTAAGATAAATACAGCATTATGACATTTTCAGTGACTGCATTTTTGGATGGAAACATAATATAAATTTAATTTACTTTTAAATTTGTTGCTATTGGTTTCTCATTTTAAATCAGCTGGTAAGCAGTTCCACAGTCTGAGCCCTTTAGCAGAGAAAGAGGACTGACCAAGAGTTGTCCTATACATTGGGACAACAGTGTGTACTTTTTATGGTCATGGTCAAGGCAAATTCAGATGTATGTCAGAATTAAGACACTTAAAAGATTATTAAAACTGGTAAAATTGATAATATTTTCAAAGTTAAATAGGTTATGTTTCTTTAAAATTTCACGGTGGTGCCAGTGTCTGGGCTTTTTGTCAAAGACCTTAAGGGTCAGTTTGTAGAGAGAGGTTTCAGTGTGGTTGAGGAGGCCTGCGACCATGAGGTGATACTATAACATCACCATGGAAACAAAAAGGTAGCAGATGCACCACCAGAAAAGTTACTTAGTTTGAAACAGACCTTGAGGAAGTTGTTTCGTACACTGTATAACACAAAGACATAACAAAACTAAAAATGCCTACACTTGAAGGCTAAGGCCAGTGATCCATTTATAAACACTGGAGAGATCCTGACACTTGAAACTACAGGTTTGCAGCTCACTTCCTCTCTGTTTTCTGCAGTGCTGCATGTTTTTGATTGTTTCTGAGTAGCAAACACCAAATGACCTGATCTGTTTTTAGAAGTGACCACAGAAATGCACAAAACTGGTGCCGTGGGAAGAACTCTGCGCCATAATAACACTGCAATGTATAGATGTTATACTGCCCATGCATCAGTCTAATTTAATGACATGTTTAGATTGCACAACGGGATTACCATAGACACAGAGTAAGTGGCTGTACTACTGCAGTACAATGGTGACATAAAGTTTAATTATGAAAAGCAAATGGAGCAATACATTTGACAGATCGCAATAATAAAAGACAAGTCAGGAATTGTTTCTTGGCTTTATGGTTGTGAAGTGGAGGCACATAAATCTAACCTTATATATGGCTAACAATGTTAATGTGGCCAGGGGATGTAACAAGATTTTAATATTACAATTTTTGTGAGAGAGCTCGATAATTATTCATGAGCCCAAGAAAAAATTAAACAATTATAAAATATGACGTGTGTAGAACCCTTCAGTCGTCCAGGTAGAATCCATGGCAAAAGGAGAAATTCAATTTGTCAACTGGAGAAAAGTTTATAAAATATAAAATAAACTTTTGTCCAGTTGACAAATTGAATTTTCTCCTTGCCTATAAAATATGACAGAATATTCTGAACGATTAAGTTAATGTAAAATAAAAAGTTAGATTTGTAGGTTTATATTTTTGAAGTATAGATTAAATTGAAATGTATTTTTAGTGACCATGATTATCAATAGACCAAATGCACTGACATCTCTATTGTGGCTCTGTAGCAATAACTGTTTAATTAAATTGCAAATGATGCCAATAACATAATAAGTAAAACTCAGCATTGTGGTATGTTGTTGACATTTGAGTGCGGATTGCTGCACTCAGAACTAACAAGCTCACAAATGAAACAGCAGCAGCTTGGTTTCATTCCTCTATTTATAACATTTAATAATATATTTTGTTGTCCTATAAGATATATATGACATTTTACCCTTTTCTTCTTTTCACTGTGAACACATCAAAACAAAAACCAACAGACTTTTACGAGGTGGTCATGAATCTTACTGTATTGTGGAGTCTTCTGTTGTGGTATGAGAGACTTAACTGCCACAATAGCCTATAGTTCATTTAATTTTAAAGTTTGGATGTAAAAATCCACTTGACAGAGACACAAACACTTGAAAGCAACAGGAAACAGTGTGACAGACAGAGGAAGACCATGACAAACTGATGCAGGATCAGTGTCACTATAAAAGGACTTCCTGTTCAGCCAAGGACCACTTCCTGTTGGCGACAGAGGCCAAGGTCAGGCCGAGGCTTCACCCACAAGAATGAAGATGGCCAAATACTGCCACATCTGCCCCGCTCCTGTGACAGTCCACTTTTAGAAATGGAGGAAGTAAAAGGCTCAGACCACAGACAGTGAAATAAACAATGGACTCATGGATATGCAAATAATTATAGTATAGTAGTATTGTATAGTATAGTAATTATAGCACTGGTACCAGAAGATTTACACTCAAAACGCAATTAACTACAATTCAGTGTCTCTTGGTGATCAGTAAAGTTAGTTTTAGTCATTTAACATTAAAGGTGCTATATAACTGCTATAATTTTGCATTTATTCAGTTACACATGTTTTTATTTCTTCCAAAAACATGCATTCTTATTGTGAACAGGGTCACCTCTCCACGGATCTGACGTGCAACGTGTGTGTGTGTGTGTGTGTGTGTGAGTGTGTGTGTGTGTGTGTGTGTGTGTGTGTGTTCATAATCACTTACTGATAATAACTGGCACCTATAGCATGCTTAAAGATAAGTCGAATCCTGACCACAACACATTAGAATGCAAATATATTCACAGCCTGATAGCAGCGTCTCCCTGTGTGATAAGAGAAGTAAACATACATTAGTTATTCTGCCATGAGGCGTTCATGGACCTATGCCACAATCAGCAAAACCCACAAGCTACAGCCTTCAGTTTCTGTGGCATGGACAACCTCACATGGGCTGTCCAGAGGAAAAGGGTAAGAATATGACATATGCTTTGGTTCGAATGTTGTTATAGACCTGCTTTATAACATGGATACTTAGAGTTCTTCTCTGATCTGCCCAGTACTGAAGCATAAAAGTACCTATAAAAACACCATTTGAGATTTGAACCAGTTTGGCCTATTCTATTTCTCTATGTATCTCTATGTATCTCTTATAATATTAATTGATTTTGAATGTCCAACTTGACAAAGGACAGACCAATGCCATTTTTTCATACAGATAATCAAAATATGTCTATAAACTGTGAAACAATTCTCTTAATAAATACTTCTGTTCCACTGTAATATGACAACAGATTCCTATATTAGAAATATGCCGTATGTAGTTCTGGTATACAAAAATTGCTACCAGTTGATTTTGGATATCTTCTATAATCAGGGGAGATAGTAAGATCCTTGCTATGCTGACTCAGGTTTGTTCAGGAGATGACCACACAGCAGGGTTTAAAATGACAATGTTTTGAAAAGTGACTATTGGAGAATCACATAGATCATCAGATCACATGTCATTTACAGATTATTATCTTCAAACCTCCTTATTATCCTCCAACCACTGTCTCTGAGCCTGTACCTTCACCACATATGCCCTGACAGTTGGACAAAAGGTCTGCACTGATCCCACATAGAGGAAAGAGAGAGTATGTACAAATGATGTGTCTGTATACAGCTGCAATGAACTTAACAATATAGGAACACACACTGAAATTAAATAAAACATTTGGTGTTTGGTATTATTTCATGGCATACAGCTTTGTTATTATAGTTATGAAATAAGGGGTTTGGTACAATGATCAATGGTTAAATTCCCAATGCAAACATTATATTGTAGAATTACTAATGGGGTTTTATTTGTTTTGAATTATGTTTTAAATGAATCTCTCTTTTTCTGTAAAGTCCTTAATTTGTATACAAAATGTGCTCTATAAACTTCCCTTGCCCTAGAAATAGTTTAAAGCAGCTATAGTGAACACAACATTTAATTTAATTTAATTTGCAGTTGAATGCCACAATTCATCTTGTTCTGCATAGTTGTTAAAATCCTGAAAATACTTTCCCCTCCCCTGTTTGATTGGTGTATTCGAATCTAATTACCCATTTTCCACATGATAATCAGTAATAAAAACTATAGATTTGTGTTTTGTATAGTCCCGACTCCTGCCATCGCTATGCTGACAACAAATTTCTTAAGCAGGAAGAAAACACTTGTGTCTGTCATGCCTCGGTCTGTTTTCAAACAAACATGTCATGTGTTTCTGGTGCCAGCAGCTTTAGTCTATACACAACATGCTCTTATCCACTCACCACTTCTCTCTGACGCACTGCTCTGTCACAAAATCCACAAACTCCAACCAAAATCCATCCTCGTGAGGTCTAGAATGACTGCTAACTGGTAACTCAAGCACGGGGGAAGCAAGTGGAGGTGGGCAGGGAGGGGTCGAGTTTGGGATATCCCATTTGAGTCATGGAAACAGCCCTGAGTCAGTCCATGTTGTTGTGTTGTTCGTATTCACTACACTGCAGCTTGTGTGGAAATACTTAGTGCACTTCCTTCAGGCTGGACACAAAGACATGGTTGTACTCTCAATGTAATATTTCTATTGTTTACAAGAACAGAGCTTTGGTCCATTACTGCATCACTGACCCCTAATGAGTATCATGGACTGTGTTGTAATGGTACAAAATACAAAAAGCCCTGGTTACAGACAACATTGTTTTCAACCATCAAAGTCTCCTGAAAAAGTAAGTAAGCTTTAATCCATGTTAGAATGTTGTTACCTCATTCACACATGTTTGAGTAATCCTGCATTATTAGTCTGTTTACATCTCCAAAACTCAAAATGCTCTGTTCCAATTTGTGATGTCATGCAGCAGTAGTTTTCAAGTTAGAAACTACCTTTCGTTCAGTAGAGATTGGAAATTTCAGGGCTGAAATTATCCAAATGATTCTAGTGAAGGTGTATGGAGTTTAAAAACACAGGGGAGCACTTTGTGTATTACTCCATGACATCACAAATATGCAGGGTTTGTGTGTTAAACGTGTGAGTGAAATAAAACACAGCTCCAGGTAGTTTGTGATGAGATAACAACATTATCACATCACAGATATTGAAAAGTCTATTGTTTCTTCTTGGGGAAGACAGCTTGTTGCCAGTCAGCCATGGGGTTTGCAGTCCGATACTCAGTCTTCTATTCTATATCTTTAAACCCTTGAGCAATTTTCCTCTTCTCACCCAATTTTCTTCTAGTATCAATTACAAAACTGGAACAAGCCAAGCCAATTTGAAAGCTAATAATGGACACATCTTGGAGTTTATAGTTATATCAAGTCTGGGAATAGCAGGCTTCACGATATACATTATACACTATTAAAAACTCAAGTCTGCGAATGCCTGTAAATTAGATAGACTACATCTGGTTTGAGGTTAGCCTTATGTCTTCACAGAGATAGCGAGGCCTGGAGGGGCAGGTGAAGAGGAAGCAGCCAAACGCCATGACATCATCTTTTACCACCGTCTGCTGCCAACCCCATCACCACGGCAACGCACAGGACAAAACACGGCTGTTGTTGTAGCCCTCTGGTTTATATTGTTGAGCTGAGGATTCACAGTGGCTTTAGAAGTCAGTGCCTTCTCTTTAAACCTATAAATGTTGGTAAACAGGAACACTCTGATTTAACAATGGTGACATAATCTTAGACATAATACATTTTCTATAGAGGATTCAGTATACTGTGTATAGCTGTAGTCTAGCAAAATAGTATAAAATAACAGAAGGAATAATGAGATGGTTAAAGGTAGCAGATAAGCAATTTACTTAAGTCCAATGTAATGCCTGGCTATACAGGAAACACTAGCAACTGCGTAGCCAACATACAGCTTGTAGTCATTTAGCATATGTAGCCTGAATAAGTAGATAGGCCCAGTACGCAATTTGATAAATGGTTAAAGGAAATGGTCACATTTTTATATAGCGCTTTTCCACCTTCAAGGAACCGCCATCATTGTATGCAGATACAAGGGGCAAGGTGGGTACAGTGTCTTGTCCAAAGACACAACAACAGCATTCATCTGTGAGAGCTGAAATCACAACCTGTGGATCAGTGGATCTGACTGCTCTACCAACTGAGCTATCTGAAACATGTACCATATATTCAGATCAATTATAATATGATCATAAAAATATAAGACGCAACATTTAGATAGATGCCATCAACGCAATTCAATCTAACTGCCAATATCTGTGTTTATGTTAAGTTAATGTCTTAATTTGCTTCTTTCTTACTTTAAAAATTAGTAGGATAGAATACTACTCTTGTCTCCATACTGCCTGCATGCTTATCTTAATATGCCAATTTAAGGACCTGTTAGAGACTTGATATAATGTGACTGTGGCTTGTGGTTTGCTCCAGACAAAAGACACAGAGGAAAAGAGGAAGTGAGGATCAAATGGGAGGTGAAAGAGCAGAGGTCGTGTCCTGTCTGTGGAACCGCCCCGTGTGTTTGAATGGGCTCAGTGCAGCTGTTGAGTACAGCAGAGCCACAGCTGTCTCTGCTCTACCATATGTGGACTGAAGGTTTGGGGCTGGTGGTTGTGCTCTACCGTGCATGCTTCACCAATCACCAAACGATATACTCTAACATTGAGACTACTTTATGCCTTTTACACAAAGCAGGATAATCCCAGAACAGGCCACCACATATTACAGGATTTTTCGGTCTTTAAATGTGCGACAAAAAGCCCGCACCACAAACACGGGGAGAATCTTATAAGATTTTAAATCTCCGATCTCAAAGACTGCAGCTGGATATGGCTGTGGACCACAGGCTATAAAGTTGTGAGTGCACCTCACGTCAGTTGTTTCCTGTCTACAGTAGATACAGATATCATAACAGATAGAATAATTATCGTGATAGGTCTACATACAACTAAATATGGGTCCTTGTGTTCAGTTGTGAAGGTGAATGTGGTAGCCACTGAGATTTCGTCACTGGTTGTTTGGCAATAAGGCCTGGTTTGGTCCTGGTTTAGTTCCAGTTTTAGTTTGTTTAGTCCTGGTTTTGATGTGTGTGTAGAAATGTGATGGCACTGTTAGGTTCACAAACGCTGGAAGCCTCTTAACAGGAACAAATGGAAGATGGATGACCTGGATTGGACCAAAAAGTGGAAACTTTCTCCAAGACAATGTTCTCATATCTGCAAAATATTTTCCACAGGTGATCTCAGTGTCTGTTTATTTGGGCCTATATGTACTCACCACGCTGGGTAAATCTGCCATTTCACCTTAAATGAGTTCAAATATTGGACACTTCTACATTTTGTTTGAATCCAGAAGGGACTGGAACTGGGCAATAGAGGGTAAAAATCCGTTGTCCAAACTTGAGACGGTCCAACCATAACCACTGATTTGTATCACGTGTCTCTCAAATGCAGAAGACATCTCCAAAATTTGCGTATAACAAAATAAGTTCTTTAGTAATACTTTGGTGGGTCGATTGTTGATTCTGCAAAAATCAGCACTGTTTCGCAGTCCTTTGTGTTTGTTTTTTCCTCTTTTTACGTGTAAACCACCATGTTTGCTTTTGAAGCAAGCAGACTGTGCATCTGTCAATCAAGCCCTGTGAAATCAGGGAGACATGACACGTCTCCAGATCCACTCGTCTTTATAAAGTTTTGTCATAGCGTGTGGTTCTGGCCAGTTTGTTCTATACTTCAAGATCATAGCATATTTTACAAGTCAATACACTGAACTAATAACCAAATAATTAGAAATGAAAAAATGTACATGTTAGTTGTATATGCATGCATTTAAATCAGTAGTTTACACTCAGACTCCTGAATGCAGACCTCCCCAGAGCGAACGCCTGTGTGATACTGATGCCTACTCTAATGTGCTCTGTATCAAGTGGCAGCTTCACAAACCCACTCCATCCTTCCTTTCTATACGGGAAATACAATGACTCCCTGGCTTCATTCAAGGTCAATATCTGGAGTGAAATACTTACAAAACATATAAAATATTTAAATTAAAATAAATAAATATGAATACCTATTTTTCACATGTAAATATCTTTTACCAATGTAAAGTTGCTGAAATATTACTTATAATTACAGCTTTTTGATGGTCTTTTTTTTAATTACAGATACCCAATATTTACGCTTAATAAGGATCCATATTACCATGACTACCACAGCTTTCATTGCAGGTATATTTACAGCATGCATAACCGTACATCACAATCTTACTCAAAATAGCATTAAGTATTACATGTTTCACAAAATATTTTTGATTTATTGACTTGAGCAAACACGTCTAGGTACTTCACTGGTCAAAACTAACAGTAGTGCCAGTAAAATCAGAGCACCCATACACCCATAGGCGCAGTGGGGAGCATCGTGGTTAGGGAGGTGTGGAGGGTGCTACAGAGTGCCTCTGTGTGTTGGCCTGATTGTGCTCTCAGCAGAATGAGCTCACATAACAAAGGATTTATTATCAGTAGCAGGAGAGGAGCTGTAGTCTGGGAACTGCAGAGGCGCTTTCTGCTGCCAGGACCCCAAAAATGTGCTCCGGACGGGGGCGCGAACAACAACACGCACTGTACAGGTCTGTGTGTGCACCATAAAGAAGCCTGTGTTACTGTGGAAAGACTGAGAGGGAGAACCAAAACAGTCATGGAATAATGCTGTATTAATATGAAGTCAAGCTGGTTTCAAGTAGATGTGTTTGACTGTTTCGAGGGCTGTAGTCGACTAAAGAAACTTGAGGTTAAAGGTGCACTGTGTAACTTTTCTGGTGGAGCTTACACTACTGCATGTTATCACTTTGCTTAGGGTTAGGGTTGCAAGGAATGCTCCACAGTATGGCATTAAACTTATCTATCAAATATTTAATCAATTACATTTATTTTTATTGCTCAAAAAATACATGGAAAACATGCATTATGACTTTAGGGTTGGCTTGCCTCGCCACAGATCTGACCCATAACTTGACCTGGTGGCATTACTTGCTTGTTTCCATGGAGATAGAAACGTTCAATGCCAGACTGTGGAACATTCAGGCAAAGAAATACTATTCACCATGGAGACAAGCAGTTGGCAAACTCTCCACCAGAAAAGTTATGCAATGGACCTTTCACTAAAAGCATGACCTGTGCATTGATTATTTGGCTAAAAGGAGCATGGCAAAAACTCTCAAAACTATAAAGTGATGGTCTGACCCCAACTACGAGACCACATGTTCAGTGGATTGCATATTTATACAGAAATGTATTAGGGTAAAAGGTACAATAAACTCACAATTCACTCCTGAATCCTCGTATTCCTAATCATATAATTAGTGAAGTAAGACATCATCAACAGATTAATCATTAAAAGCAGCTAAAGACTGAAGTCCTGGTTGCACCCACACTTAAGCTTATGTTGCAAAAGAGGCTTTAACTACTTCTAAACATATTAACTATTACCATAACATGATAAATCTGAAGTTATGCAGTTCAGTTTTGATACAACATATCAATAATAATGCATTCATTTAATTTCATATTGATTTGACAGACTTTTGTTGGATACCCAAACTTCTTTATCCAACACCTTTGCAATGACACTAGTGCTGTTTACTTCTTTCTTACTGTGAACACATTTTGAGAAAGAAAATATTTGGTCAAATCAGTTGTTGTTACAGGATTTGAAAGACTGTTGCATGTCCCAAGAAGACCTTATATCTGTTCACCTGGAGATGTTTTTAAACCCTGCATTCTTTCACATGAGATCATTGTTGACAAAGTTGTGGACCAATAGATTACACATTAAGGAGCATGACAAAAGACCCAGTTCTCCAACAAATCAAGTGGACAAGCTCTAGTTACTCTTTAGAATTCAAAGTATCACAGAGTTACACAAAAAAGCAAAGTTTTTCATATTAAAAAACTGATACAAAATGTCAGTCCATGGGAGAATAGTCCCTCTGTTGTTGCACCTGCTACCAGACTAGATGTCGCCAGGTGTAAAATCCAAAAAGCTTTCCACAGATGTTATGAAAAATAATGAGCACAACGGTCCTTATGTGGAATTTTGGTATTTAAAAACACACAATCTTTTGTTGGTCTAAGAGGAATTACGGAAACTGCCTTATGTTTCCAATATTGAAACAGAACAAAAAAGTTACTACATCAATATGGTTAGCATAGGTCATTTGTTAATGTTAGCACTAATATTCTAGTGAAAAAAGCAACAATGGCGAGCATTAAGTCATCAGTGTAATCTGAGCCAGTGCAGTCCTATAGGGAATGTTTAGGTTCCAGTTATGTTAAAAATCTCCAAACGCGTTAACAAAACTGACACTACAAATATTCATAGGTTTCAGCTTCCTGTCGTATGGTTTTATTTTGAGAACAGTTCATTATTCAAAAGACATGGTTTTTATTTTGAATTATTAATTGCTATGACAACCATCCAAACTCTTTGTCATTCTGAATTCCATGGATAGCTCAAAGTGTCACATAAACATAGCCTATTACAATGACAACTGCAAAGACTAAACAGACAAGGAGATAATTCTTTGAGTAAGAGTGCGTTTTACCTGATGAGCTGGTCCACGCTTGTATGAATCCCAGTGTAATTCCACTTTTCAAACCACACACTTCCACAGAATCCAACAGTGAACAGAGCAGGAAAGGTCCAGTCCTGTCAGTGCAGCCTAAACCATGTGCCCAGGTCTAAGTGTGGCTGTTCTGCTTAACCCCTCCCACTCCCCTCCCGTCCCCTCACACAGACGCCCATCGTTGGGTCAGCCTCCCTGTCCCTGCCCTGCCTCTCCTCAAGGTGGGCATAAGGCGCTCATTCTTCTGCAGGACAGTGCCCCTGTGTTGTTGGTGCAAACCTGCAGTGTCCTGGCCCAGGCTAAAGGTAAATACAAGGGTGGAAACTTAGCCTGGTTTAAACTCTCACACACTTAAAGACAAAGTTATGGCTGCTAGTTTTGACCGAAGCAGGATTTTCACTACTGACACTTTTTTTTAAATCCTTTTCTACTAAAAATAAAACATACATTTAGTCTGTTATGGTTATTAGACAAGCAAAACAACTATAAGAACATCAGTGACGACACACTTATTCCAGCACTGACCCCATCTCACAATGTTGAAGGTGCTCAGACCATGGATTAGACGTGCATTGTCACAGATAGCAATATTTTTGACTAACTAATGATTTACTTATTGTAAAAAATAATTTGGTGCTATTCAAACATGCAATTTGAGTTAAAACTAATCATCTAATTGAACTATGTTTCTCTACTTAATTGATTAAAATGCTTGCTTGTTCTTAAAGGACCAATATGTAGTGTGGCTTTTAGAATTTTGAACAGGTACTACAGTCACAACTGAGCCTGGCTAGCTGGTGCCTTAACGTTCCGAACCTCCAGAACTCACTCACTGAGCTGCAGAGGCTGCACTAGCACTGATTAATGATTGGCTTCATGGGGCTGGGGTTTATTGACCATTCAGATCTGAGAGAGTCCTTTAGGTTTTAAACCTGTTTTAGTCGTAGGAACTGTCAACCCAAAGAGGCCATTTCTGCTTGTATAAGTGTCTTGAGAACCAAAGCACCAAATTATAACATAAACAACTTGGCCATCCTGTCCAATGTTTTTGTAATTATGTATAAATTACAGTTGTGATCAGTAAAAGCTCCATTTGATTCAAAACAAAGCTCAGATTAAAGTCTAACTTGAGTATCTGCACTTCAGACAGAGCAAAGCCTACAGTTAGCATCACAGCCCCAGGGAATATTGATGACATCAGCTGCAAAGTATCTGTACTAGACATTTTCTGAGTTTGGGCCTGGATCACAGTGAGATATGTATATATAACTAAAGCTATAAATGAGTGAAGTATGGCTGCTGTGCTCTCCATGCCAAAGTCCACAGAGGTCCTGGATCCACAGAAGCAGATGTGCAGACTCCAGATGTTATTTAATTGGTCCAATGTGACAGAAGTGTGCAAAGTAAACAAAGACACTCATCCAGACAAGCCAATGTACACCCAAAAACCACAGCTATGTTTGGGACTGCAGAGGAGTGAGAGGAAATACCACATATGCATACATTATATAAGGAGAACAGAGTACTAGTAGTATTTGTAAAGGTCATGGTTGTGTAATTGGTGCTATGTAGTAGACCATGCAAATGTTAATCTATTTCAGTCTAAAAATATAGACATATCCAAAATCTGCACTCACATTAAGTAGTCCTACTGTTACTGCCAAATAATACTTAGAAATTACCAATATGTCAGAAATTAAAGTAAATAATTACCTGTAAATGTAAATTCAATATACTCTACTATACTACCATAAAACATGATATCACTAGCCTACTGCTAATTACTTGCTAATTAGTGGTAATTATTTTGTGATTTTACTATTTTGTATTGATTTTGTTGCTGCTACTTTGGCCAGGTCTCTCTTAAAAAGAGATTCTGAATCTCAGCGGGACCTCCTGGTTAAATAATGGTAACATAAAATAAAATAAAATAAAATAATTATTATAATTAACACAACTAGTACTATAGTAATTGATGATACCTTTTAGTTTGGCTGCTACTATAAATACTTTTACTCCTACACTTTCTCAAATCATTATGTAAAAAATGAACAAGGTAATTTATAAAAAAAACAAAAAAAAAACAACAACAACAAAAAAAACAGTTGTCTCTCAAATTGTCTTCTACAATCTATTGAAAAATGAATTTCTATAGTATTTACATATAACAAAAGCATGTTTAGCATTTCTAGCATATGTTTTGGCTCCGTTTGAATTTGGATTTAACAAACGGCACATTCCTGGGCTGGACTCTGGTGGGATGTGCCTTGATTTACGCTCACATGTCAGTTTGTGTCACACATTTTTCGAGCAAAAACATCTTGCATCTCCCATAATGCACTGCAGCACAATGAACCTGCCAATCTGCTGATTATTATGACTGTTTCTGCAGGAGCACGTGAAACATTGGCACAGACTAAAAAGAATAAGTACGTGGTGGAAAATGTAAAAACACCTTTACTTTCTGCATTCTTTGGAATTCTGGGAATCCATCTGTCTCACACTGTGACCACCCGCTCCGAAAGTTAATTAAATACGACAATTAATGAAACATCTGAAGACCTTGTTGGTGTCAAGAATCATGAATATGAAGTGGTAACCTAAAATGAAGCAGTTTTTATTTGAATATGACTACAACATTTTCAATGTCAGTTTTGTTCTGGTACATCTCACAGGTTCTGTTTGTTATTATCCTGTTATTGTTTAAGAATATATATTTTTTATTATAAAAAAAGAAGCATGTTGATTGACTTATATTTTTGTAATTCTCTTGGTAACGACAGAGCATATCAACTTAGCAATAATAGAGTCACTTCAACTTACAAGTCACAGCAAAAATAAACAGATTGCCTTATACAATTTAATATATAATAAAGATGACAGTGTGACTAGATGCACTTCCTAATTTAAAGTCTATTTTATTCACATTTTGGCTCCACTAGGGAAATTCTTGCTTAGAACTACAGTGCCAACCGTGTAGTCCATATTCTACACCTGTTTAGGCCAACTCCAACCTGTAATAGTATTATTATACATCTGATTAAGATCTGACAGTACTCAAAAAGACAAATCTTATCAGGAGGTGGTGTGAAAAGTTTGAGAACCATGGGTCTAGTACATTTATTTTATTTTATTTGCATAACAATTACAAACATTTAAAATATTTCATACATTTAGTTCTATGAAGATGACGATTTCATGATGTCTCGTAAAAGGGAACTCCCAAGAAGCTAACTTATCTTATATAAAAGAGCCACAGACTAGTTTTTTCTGTTTTATCTCATAGGCCCCTAAAACTCGAGCGTTATTGAAGTACAGGCTGTGCAAAATGACACCCTCAGACAGAGAAAAACCCAGAGCCTGAGCGCCCATGGGAAACAGGAGAAACCCCAAGTACAACCGCAAAGGATCCACTCCCAGAACGGACTGTGCTGTGGAGCTGCCAGTAACATGACATACATTACATTCCTATACAAAGTCTATACAAATACATGAGAAAAACACTTTCAGAGGAGTGAACATTAAGGATGTATTAAGACTTTATGTGCAGACTACTATTATGTGTCCTGGAATAAGTACTGCTCCAAGACAGTTTATCATCCTGTACTCTTGATGAGGTAACCAGGGATTTTGTGCTCTGGAAAAATTAAAACATATTTGTCAGAACTGCTGGAGAATGTTAAGATCAATGTACTGTACCTCTCCCTCACCAGATCTAATGACAGGATCCTTATCTGGAATAAACTATATGTTGAGGATTAGTCAACATATAGTTATAGACATATAGATTAGTCAAAGGGCCTGTATTATTCTATTTTTTGATCCATGTTATAATGTTGTTTCCTAATCACAACCTGGAGTTGTGTTTTGTTTCATTCACACTTGTTTAACACACAAACCCTGCGTATTCAGGCTGAGTTCCTCTCCCAAACAGAAATTACTCTGTTCCACCTTATAATGTCATGTGGTAATACAGGAAGTGCTCCACTATGTTTTTAAACTCTTTACACCTTCACTAGAAACATTTGGATGATTTCAGCCATGAAACTGTAAGTCTCTACTGAACAAAAGGTAAAAGAGAGCTTCATGACATCACAAGGTGAAACACAGCCTCAATTACTCAAACATGTGTGAATGAAACAAAACACAACTTCAGGTATGTTTTTAAGGAGGTAACAACATTCTGACATGATGTAAAGTTCATAATAATGCTACATAATATAGGACCTTTATTATGAGGTAAATTGCTATGTGTTGAAAGCATTCACCACAATGCCACAGAGCTTCATAAGTCTTATAAAAGTTTGCATCTACACTTCAAATATTTTGTCTGGCCTCGTCATGCTCATATTATTACCCTGTAATAATGACAATATAATATAATGTGTAGAATCCCTCAGACATCCAGGTAGAATCCATGGCAAAGAAGAAATTAAATTTGTCAACTGGACAAAAGTTTATTTTGGTCGAAAACATTTCGAAACTCATCCAAGCTGCTTCTTCAGTTCTGGGGAACTGAAGAGAACAGAACTGAAGAAGCATTTTAGATGTTTTCGACCAAAATAAACTTTTGTCCAGTTGACAAATTTAATTTCTCCTTTGCCAGTATAATTTAATCATAATACCATAGTAATAACATCAGGCTTTTAAAGGGCCAATATTACACAATTTTCTGGTCTATGTTATAATGTTTCCTCATGAAAAAAAATACCTGTAGTTGTGTTTTGTTTCATTCACACAAGGTTAGTTAACACTCAAACACTGGGTTTTGGCTGTGTTCTTTCCTCAAACAGAAAACACTCCGTTCAATGAGTGTTTTAAAACTCCAGACTAGAATCATTGGGATAACTTTATCCCTGCAAATGCTCATCTCAGCTGAACAAGGTAAAGGTCGCTTTTAACTTGAAAACTACCGCTTCATTATATCAAAAGGTGCAGAGTATGCTGAGGTTATAGACAGACTAATAATAAAGAGTTACTCAGACTCAAAACAACTTCAGACATGTTTTTGATGAGGTAACGTCATTATAACATGGCTAAAAGCTCACAAGAGTCAGTTTTGCGTAATATAGGACCTTTAATCAAACCTGGAAAAACGATCAGTGAAGTTTTCAAACAACACGACCTTGACAGTGTGGCACAGCGCCTATTTGTGTTGACGCAGGAGATGTGCTGCACACGTCACGCGGTGCACTTCAAGGATGAGCCTGGAGCAATCCTACCCTCCAAAAGTAAAAGGTAAACTTGACTTTTATGTAAAATACGCACGCCACTGCCTCACAAACTTAGCATAAACCGAGACAGTAAACGCTCTGGGCTCTCACGTTTAATCAGAAGCATATTTGGTTACGCTCCCTTCCCCTCCCTCTGCCTCGCACCCACGCGCTCTCATTCAGTCTTTATGGAGAGACGCACCGAGCCACGCTGCGGGGTTACGCCGGAGGATCACTCATTAGACCCTGGAACATCAAAGACCTCTTCAATGGGCGCTGACTTCTCTCCCTTTTAGACATATCAGCGCATGCAGGGCCTCCTTAAAACAAAAATCCTTGGACTGCGACCTGGATCAAGCGCGTCAAGCCGACACACAAGGAAAGAATGCATAAAGGAAACAAATCGGTCGATATATTTTAGTGTTTGGGAGGGTGTATGAGACTCCCACGTGTTTCCCTGTGGAGCCCCGGGCCTGGCTGAACCACGCAAGATGGAGATTATTTTAGGCAACATCACCACATTGTTCAAAAGGCGTTCATTGACAACGCTGAAGCTATACGATTTTTTTATACAATACGCACTTGTCACTGCTCATGTCATGCTTTATTTAAGAGCAGACAAATGGTTTTGACAGTGGCGAGCAAAAGATGGTTTTTGGGGGAGTTCAGAATTGCGGTGAATGTGACTGAAGCTAAATAGTGGGACATGAGTGCCATCTAGTGGTGATGGAGTGAATGGACATTACAGAAAATAGGTTTGAATTAGAGTACCTGCTGCTGAAAATGAAAATAATACTGATCTAATTTTGTACAGCTGCTTCCTTAATGCTATTTTGTATTATCTTTCTATTTGTGTTTTTAGTCAAGTAATAATATGATTCAATTATTATTTTTAAGATCACATGAAATGCACAAATGTTTAAATCCATGAGTCAGGAGTAAGTTTATGTGAGAGATCCTATATAGGCTATAACTAAAAGTCAAAGAGTCCGTTGTTCAGGAAACAGGACTTTAAATGTAGCACAGAAGCGCGAGCCTGAGTCGACCTGTTTGAAGGGTCACACAGAGGAAATTCCACATGAGGCTTCAACATTCGTCCAGTATCCTTTTTAGACCTGTCTGTCTGAATATCTGTCCTCAAAACACGTAATCTTCACTGACACTGACTTAAGTGTAAAGCAAAAGATGTAGCAGTAGTTGTATTAAAGGTCCTATATTACGCAAAATTTATTCTTGTGACCTTTAAGCAGTAGTTTTCAAGTTAACACTTACATTTTACCTTTTGTTGCTGTTTGATGTTGTGTGTTAAACATGTGTAAATATGGGCCCTTTAAGGAAAGTTGGGGTCCACAGTTGGGAATCACAGTGATAGTGTAATAATAATAGCAGTCATTAACATAGTAAAGATAGCACTAAAGAGGGAGTAAGTGTCACAGGTTGTAGCAATGTTAAATCTTGCAATCAGTACCCTGTTTTGCACTCAAATAACATAACCAAATTGATGACTATGCACATCCTAAAAATTCTGTTCTTGAGCTGTTGTATTTTTAAGAAACAGTGCTATAATTAAGAGTAGCAACTTCCTCCTCTCGAGTTAAAAAGTCCCCTGCTGGTTTTGTTTTCTTTCACTTTTACTGTCTTGTTTTACAGTGTGTCAGGTCCTGGGAAAAGCGTCACCTCGGAGCAGCTGACGCCAAACAGGTGACAAGTAAAAAAGTGACAGAAAACACAAACCAGCTCCTAATCTCTGCTGTTTCCCAAACACCATAATGCTACAGTCAGTGATGGTGTAATCCTATAATTAAAGGTGCATTATGTAACTTTTCTGGTGGTCCGTCTAATGCTTTTCTCCATGGAGATGTAATTGTAATTAATCTGGAATGTTTCATAGTATGATATTAAACCTTTCTATCTTCGTGGAGATCAAACCAGACCAAGTTGCAGGTCAGATCTGTGGAGAGGCGACCCCGCTCACAGTCCCAATGTCCTTTTTTTGAGGTATTTTTGAGCTCTAAAACCACCTGTAAAATAATTCAATAAATGTAAGGTAGAGCTGTTTAATGCCATACTGTGGAACATTTCAAGCAGAGGACTGTTTCTATGGATATGTCATCCATATCCAGTTACATTAACAGGGGTGAATAGGTCTCAAACAGAATGGCTCCTCTCCTCTTTATAGTGAACCCAAGGGGCCCATTGCAAAGATCACAGTGGCCAATGCAACAATAGACATCCTGCAGTTTGCTAAATTCTATTAAATCTATTAAAGTACATATGACAGGTTTTTCTGATTATCTTATTTTGACTTCTTTTGATGTGATTATAACTATTGTAAATATAAATTATAGTTTTAGACAAATCAAGAAGCAATTTGCGAAGAAAAGTTGAAAAAAATGTTGAAAATTACACAAAGTAGAAAGTTCTAAAACATATTGATGACGTCGCACTAGGACATTTTTTTTCTGATAATTTAAACATGATTTCAACCAAATAAAGGTGTTTCCTTATATTTGTATTTGTCATATAATAATTTCTGTGTGAGGAGTTTTGCTAGGTAACAGTTCCTTAGTGTGATATCACGATTTCCAACCAGGAAGTAAAATTTTAACCCTAAAAAATTGGGAAACCAAGTGTTTTTGCAAAAATCTTAAATATAATGATCTTAACTGTAAAATGAGTAGTCTAACCTGTCATAGAACAGGATGAGAATATTGTACATTTTTATACCAGATGCCTTTCCTGTTCCTGCAACAAACCATATTACTTTAAGTGAAGTTGGAATTACCTGCTCCAAACTACGCCTACATGACATCACAAGGTGGAACAGAGCATTTTGAATTTTGGAGATGCAAACAGAATAATAAATCAGGTTTACTCAAACATGTCAAGCCCAGCTATCCACACTAAACAGAGCCTACCTCCGACTCAGTAACGTGACTTAAGCCTGGTAACTGTTGCAGTAGTGAGTATTTGAAGTGAAGGCGATCTCTGTAATTACCACGCGGGTGTGAGCTTAGGACTTTAGCAGCACAAACCTTTGAACTGAGGACATGAGGAAGAGAAAACACTGCTCCACTTTGTTCAGACCCAACGTGAAACATGCTCACAGGGAATGAATGAAACTCTCAGAAGCTACAAGTCGACCTTTCTCACGTCAGGATCAGTACTTTTACCATTTAGATTAATATCATACTATCCATGGGTTTCAGCTTCTGCTTTTACACGCGACTTTGAGGACATTTTCCCCAGTCAGAAGGTATAATATTTTGTTTTAAATTTATTTTTATCATTATCGCAAGTTTTTCATTAGCAAATATCTCCTTAAGTTGTTTTAATAATAACAATAAATAAAGATAGTTAAGTTTATGACTGGGGGAACTGACAAAACTGTTTCATAATTTGTTTGTTTTGCATCCCTTTAAATCACATAAGAGAAACAGAAACCAGCAGCTGCATAAATTTACTACAGAGTGTAAAATTGTGTGAATATCTTGAAATTCAATAAAATATATATATATATATATATGAATCTGAAGTCAGTAAAACAATTAAAAATAACATTAGATTTAGCTTAAAACGCTTGAGTTGTTCAGTTGTTGAAGTAGAGTTACATTTACAAAATTTCAGTCATACCAAAATAAGGTTTATAGATAGCTTCTTACCTTGAATCGCACCTTCTTCAGCATCATCTGTTTATCCACACAGTTCTGCAAATCGCTTCAGTAGTTTTTTTTCCAGTACTTTTACTCCATTCAGGTACAGGCTTCCACTAGATGGACTCTCCCATGCAGTTTGAACTCCTCTTTTAAAATCGCAGTCAAAACATGCAGGCAGCTTGTGTGTATAGCGTGCCAAAGACAACAGTGTGTAGTCCTCTATGGTCCGGCTCTCCCCTCTCTCCCCTCGCCCTCCTCTGAGACCTATTCACAAAGAGCTTATCAGGCTGCTCATTCATTCGGAAAGACACACCCACTTTTTAATGGCTGGTGCGACGCTATTAGCACTCCCTTCCTCCAAATATGGGCGCTGGTAAGCTGTCTTTAACCCCCTCCTGTGTGCTGACCTGGGACAGCCCAGCTCTCCTCTGCACCCCCACCAGAGACAGTCTTTTCTTGTGTCTTCTTAGGGCTCGTCTCCATTGACCCATCTGTCCGGTCACAGCGTCTATGGACATCTGACGTAACACATGTCCCATCTGGGGAAGCCACAAAGTCATGGTCAATTTTATAGGGTAATTTGCAGTGGGAGCTTCTTGTGGAGAAAAGTTAGATTAGATAACTTCGTATTTTGTACTCCCAAAAATATGTTTATTGAACAACTCTTTATATAGTAGGTTTTCTCCACACTCTTCATGCTGTCCAAATACACACATTTATAATTCAATTTAAAATTTAAGAATTTGAATCAGAAAAGCCTTTATTTCCATTGTCAAAATTCACAAATTAGTAATGTGCTTTGACCATAGGGTCCAACATTACAGGGCCCATATTACGCTATTTTCTGATCTATGTTATAATATTGTTTCTTTATCAAAAACATACCTGTAGTTGTGTTTTGTTTCATTCACACATGTTTAACTTATAAACCCTGCATATTTAGGCTGAGTTCTTCTCTCAAACGGAAAACACTCCACCATGTCATGTGGTGATAAATGAAGTGCTCCATTGTGTTTTTAAACTCCCTACACCTTCACTAGAATCATATGGATAATTTCAGCCCTAGAATTGCCAAACTCTTCTGAACTAAAGATAAAAAGAGCCGCTCCAGCAGTGGAATGGAGCATTTTGAGCATTAATAAACCAGGATTACTCACATGTATGTATGAAAGAAACAAAATACAACTCCAGATATATTTTCAGTGAGGTAACAGCATTATAATATCACTTAAAACTCACTCAAGTCAGTTTTACGTACTATAGGACTTTTAAACAATGAATAATAATGACTCAGTGGACTTAACTATAAGATACTCCTTACTGTCTTTACCTACCTAAAACTACACTCTTTACACGTTTGTCCAGGTGACAGAATTACATTTTGTTTTGGCAATAATAATAGTGAAATATGATAAAATAAAAGGCATTCATCTGTGAGGGGGTGAAGAGTGGGGAGAGACATGTCAACACCAGGAATCTTGTGTTGAGATCAAGGCATACAAAGGCATAGCAAATTACGATATTTTAGCAATAAAGGTTTAAGATTTTATTTGTGCAAAATATTTACATATCTTAAAACAAATGTCTTTGCTATGGATGTTTAAGTCTGTCCTTTAAATGCAAACTGCTCTCCTCCATTAACATATGAACAAAGACTAGACAGAGTTGGTTTTGACATTTGAGAGTCGCTTGTTTGACCTTTGACCCCTGCACAGTGAACACAAACACATTAAGCCCTGTCCTACAGTGGAAGAGGCCTCTGAACCATGAGTCACCTGTGGATCATCAGTGGCTCCATTCAAATCCAAGCCCATTGTGTTGGACTTTTTATTAGAGGAAGATCTATATGTTCTTTTTCATAGCTAATGTGGGTACAAATTTTTCATTTTAGAATCCAGAGGAGCCATTGAGCATAAGCTCTGCCGATATTTTTGAAACTATATGGTTTAAAGAATTTTGTTTAATCCTGTGGTCAACCCAAACTTGACATCTGCCTATGCTGAAGTGCAAATAGTTCATCCTTACTGTACTTCTATAGATCTGACATGTAGCCCTTTTCAATTCAATTCAATTCAATTTATTTTTGTATAGCCCAAAATCACAACAAGAGTTATCTCGGCGGACTTCACAAAATTGTTGATAATAAAGCAGAATAAGAAACATTCATAGCAGAATAAGAAACATTTGACCCACTTTGTGTGCCCTTTAGATTTGATAATATAGACTAGGAACTATATACATTATATTGCCAAAAGTTTTCACTCCCTCATCCAAATAATGGAAATCTGGTGTTCCAGTCACTTCCATGGCCACAGGTGAATAAAATCAAGCACCTCGGCCTGCAGACTGTTTCTACAAACATTTGTTAAAGAATGTGTCTCTTTCAGGAGCTCAGTGAATTCCAGCGTGGTACTGTGACAGGATGCCACCTGTGCAACAAGTCCAGTCCTGAAATTTCCTCGCTCCTAAATATTCCACAGTCAACTGTCAGTGGTATAACAAAGTGCAAGTGATTGGGAACAACAGCAACTCAGCCACAAAGTGGTAGGCCACGTAAACTGACGGGGCAGGGTCAGCGGATGCTGAGGCACATAGTGTGCAGAGGTCGCCAACTTTCTGCAGAGTCAATCACAACAGATCTCCAAACTTCATGTGGCCTTCAGATTAGCTCAAGAACAGTGCGTAGAGCTTCATGGAATGAGTTTCCATGGCCAAGCAGCTGCATCCAAGCCTTACATCAACAAGTGCAATGCAAAGCGTCGGATACAGTGGTGTAAAGCACGACGCCACTGGACTCTAGAGCAGTGGAGACGTGTTCTCTGGAGTGACGAATCGCTCATCTCCACCTGGCAATTTGATAGACGAGTCTGGGTTTGGCGGTCGCCAGGAGAACGGTTCTTGTCTGACTGTATTGTGCCAAGCGTAAAGTTTGGTGGAGGGGGGATTATGGTGTGGGGTTGTTTTTTTGGCCCCTTAGTTCCAGTGAAGGGACTCTCAATGTTTCAACATACCAAGAGATTCTGGACAATTCCATGCTCCCAACTTTGTTGGAACAGTTTGAAGATGGCACCTTCCTCTTCCAATGTGACTGTGCACCAGTGCACAAAGCAAGGTCCATAAAGACATGGATGAGAGTTTGGTGTAGATGAATTTGACTGGCCTGCACAGAGTCCTGACCTCAATCCGATAGAACACCTTTGGGATGAATTAGAGCGGAGACTGAGAGCCAGACCTTCTCGTCCAACATCAGTGTGTGACCTCACAAATGCGCTTCTGGAAGAGTGGTCAAAAATTCCCATAAACCCACTCCTAAACCTTGTGGACAGCCTTCCCAGACAAGCTGAAGTTGTTATAGCTGTAAAGGGTGGACCGACATCATATTAAAGCCTATGGATTAAGAATGGGATGTCACTTAAGTTCATAAGCGAGTCAAGGCAGGTGAGTGAATACTTTTAGCAATATAGTGTATTTTTAAACCCTAAGTTGAATGTGACAGAATACAGTAAGTTACTACAAAAATGGCCAAAGAAAACTCAATTTAAAACTAGTAGTATTTAAAATGTACACAGAAGTCTAAAAAGCTGTAACAAAGACTGTTTATGGATCCAATTTTCTGCCCATGCATTATGAAACTGTTTGCTTTCTACAGGCTCATTCTCCTTTAAGATGTTTTTCAGTAATTAAATGGCGCTAAAACAAAACAGGTGAATGCTTAAATAATAAATACACTACCAGTTGGACACACCATCTCATTCAATTTTTACTACTTTTTACATTTTATATACAGAAGACATCAAATACATGAAGAAAGATATATGGACTATGGAAGGGAAAAAGTGAAATAACCAATTTCAGTTTAATTTCAAATCCTCAAAGTAGCCACCCTTGCTTAAAGGGTGGCTACTATTTGAGGTGTTTTGTCTGTATACAAAATGTAGTAGTAGTAGTTTAAAAAAAAAAAAAAAAAAAGGTAGTGTATAGTGTATAATGTTAAAATAATCTGACCAGGCCATGCAATAAGAGTGAACCCAGGCGGAGGTACATTTTCAGTAATACATTTTATTCCATTAAAGAGTCTTCTCTAATTGTACACTGGAATGTTAGGATTCCCCTTCAGTACTTCAGTTAAAAATTTTCAATCTAGTCATTGTCAACCCACATCCACACAACCATGGCTAAATCGAACTCTGGAGAGAAGTAGAAATGAAAAATGAAAAACAAAAGACAAAAAGACAAAAAGTAGGAGCTGAATCATGCTAAAGTAAGTAAAGGATGACTGGGTGTGTGAGTGGCAGTCGGTCCAACCAAAATCTCTCACATTTTTAATACCTTATGGGACTCCAGATTAAGAAGGCTTGTTGTTGATTCAGGGCTTAACTTAAATACTGTTTGGACTGCAGTAAATTAACCAGACAGAAACATGCGGTCCATTTTAAGCAAAGCAATCAGACAAATGAGGAGTGGTAGTGTTAAACCAACATAGAGGAGAACAACTCACTAATGCAAAGTCTGTTTCCTCCCAAGCTCCCCTTTAAACTAAATCACTTTTATCAAACAATGGACAGTGAGAAATGACAAAATATACAGCAAAAATAAAGACATGTAACCTATATTTTTAGCATTAAAGTAGAAACAGAATTTTAAGTGGACTGATGCACAACTTTTAACTGATTTAACTGCAAAAAGAGAACATTTTGATGGTACCAGTAGCGCCCCCTATGCTTTTTGAAAGAAAAAAAACATGCATGCTAATTGGTCTGGTAGGAAATTGATACTCAACTTTAAATGTTAACCATGTGTAGACTTGTGTATAGAAAGAATACACAATTTTAACTTGACTTAAAAAACAATGGAGTAATATTTGATGGTAAGGTTAGTACTTGTATAGTACTTGATCATTGCAAAAAAGCCATCCTTCATCCAGTGGTTTCTCCGTCCACTATTCTACAGACTAAACTAAAATTGTGAGTAATAGTGCTTTTACAATGGGTACAGTTAAAGAGAGTATGAGAAGTATTGTGCAAATCAGAAAACACACAAACGATAATTTTTAAGATAAGGCTACAGATCTGCAGACTTTAAGCTCAACAGAACAAAATGATGGATAAACCATTAAAAAGAAAAAAATGATGGATAAACCATTAAAAAGCAAAGCGAGATCTTGTTGATACATGGTTCTTAGGAGGCAAAACTTGCTAATAAATGCTATGAGTTGGCCCAGCCTTAAGAGGGCGCCATACACTCTTGGTTCCTCTGTAGTTTAGCTCCAGTCATCCCCTACTTACTGTACGATCCATGTTTACAGTCCTGCTCAGTGAAAACAACAGCATCAATGTAGTTTTAAATTGTGTTGGTTTAATCTATATATAGCAGATCCTCTCTTATACAAACATAAATACACCACCGCTGCTCTGCTCCAAACAGGAGGGCTCCCATAGTCCTGTTGATTTGCACAGTCTGTGGTGTTGGATACAGGGTGGGCAGGCAGGTTTTCTTCAATCTTTCTCTATAGATGTGATGTTGCAGATTTTTTTTCTCCACTTTCAGATTTGTGTCGTTTTCTTTTGACATTATTTTACAGGATTTCATATTTGTCGACCACAAAGGAGGTTTCAGAAGAGAATCTAACAGAGCTGTCACCGTCTACATGAGCCACTTTGGTAACCTGGACGACACAGAAAGACAAGATTTTATTCACACACCACTCATTACTGGATTCCAATTAAAGAATTACTGAATCTAGTGTCAGTTCAGAATAGGTCAATCAAATGAAAAGACTGTTACTGGTCACTTTGTAGCTTAACGTTGTATTAATAATAATAATAATAATAATAATAATAATAATAATAATAATAATAATAATAATAATATAGTAATAGAGTTACTAATAACTAGAAAAGGTTATTGTGTTTAGTCTAGTATTTTAGTCAGATAATATGTATTGTTTTTAGAGTCCTTGTGCACGTCACCAAAATTGAAATATTTTGAGTGAAAAAGCTGAAATCAGTGCATCTTTACAAAAAACTGACTATAAACAAACTGTAGGAGGTGTCTGTAATGTACATTTCTGCACACATACAGGAAACTAAAATACAATTTCTGCCCTTCAGTATCAAAAACAAAGTTTAAAAACACAGTAAGTGTAATATAACATACATACATATTTTAACACAAGCATACAGCCTCCACAAAACTAAGAGAGCTCCATGTTCCAGCTGATTACATTGAATGAAAAGCAAATCTCTATGTCTATGTGAGCTACTGTGCCCAAGTAATTTCCATTGCGGATGAATAAAGTTAGTCAAAGGTAGATTAATGAACTCCAAGCCCGTCTCACCTGGATGTCGCAGTAGTTGCGCTTGGACACAAAGGACACGTTGATGGGGAAGAAATCGTTGGGTTGCCCAGCGATGCTGAACTCCAGGCTGCCTGTCTTGTTGTTGGCGTCGATCACCGGGAGGCACCACTCCAGGACATTTCGCCGACTGTCGTGTTTGTATTCTCCATCCAGGTCCCCAATCACCGGAGCCCCCACACCGGATCTGAGGTACATACTAGTGTTGTCACAATATCCAAATTCTCAACTGTGACACTAATGAATAGGCCTGATACTTAATACCAATTTTTATATCACAATGCTAATTTAACACAATAGAACTACAATAAATAGTACTTTATTTATGTTACCATGAGGTCTTATATTAGTTAAAACTCAAGATCATTCTATTCAATACTCTAATGAGTATCTAATTTCGATACTAGTTTTAGTATCAGTTAGTTTAGTATTCTACCATAATACATAAAGGTACATCAGAAAATAATTTTAAACAAGTTTAATGCCCTATTGTGGAACATTCCAGGCCAAAAAATAACATCTCAAAGGAGACAAGCAAATAGCAGACCCTCTGCCTTAGAAGTTACATAGTGCACCTTTGAAATTGAAAAATAAACTTTTTTTTTCTCCATTACACTAAAATTACCAAAATTTTTATATTGTTACATTTTGCAAAAACACATACATTTCTGCTGATACTTACGGTACAGGGATGCTAATGGCCACATCATTAAGCTCCAGGCCGTCTTCTTGTAGCTCATATTCAATGTTAACATCACAGCCACTCCCGCTCTCTGAAGGCCAGCAGTTTACTGTGGAGAAAAGAACCAGGTATTACACAAGAGTTCACACACCAAAAAAGCCCATTTTCGAATCCATGTTATAATCAGAAACATACCTGAAGTTGTGTTTTGTTGCATTCACATGTTTAATACACAAACCCTGCATATTTAGGCTCAGTTCTTCTCTCAAACGGAAACACTTGTTCCACCCTATGATGTCAAGTGATAATACAGAAAGTGCTCCGCTGTGTTTTTAAACTCCATACACCTTCACTAGAATCATTTGAATGATTTCAGCCCTGGAATTACCAATCTCTACTGAACAAAATGTAGCTGTTAACTTGTTAACTACATGACATCACAAGGTAGAACAGAGCATTTTGAGCTTGAAAGACAGACTAATAACAAGGATTACTCACACTTGTGTGAACGAAACAAAAAACAACTCCAGGTATGTTTTTGATGAGGTAACAATATTCTAACATGACAATATGGGACCTTAAATGAGCTCAGAGGCACTCACTGGTTAAAGGTATGAGGGACTCGTCTGTGGTCTGTAGCCTCCACTTCAGAACTCCAACATCGTTGTTCAGAGGGAACGACTTCTCTGGGTTTTTGAGGGCGATCACCGACTCAGCTGTGAAAAGCTTCTTGTCCACGTTGGGATGTGTCTGAAAAAAAAAAATCAAGATTTCAGTTAATGGTACAAGCTTCTCTCATCTACAATTGACACAAAGGCAACATTATGCTATAATAGGGATGGGATGAGAGCACACTGCCACGAGACTATGTGCACAAATGAAAAACGATGTCACGAGATCCTTCACCTTTACGTTTGGCAAGGGCATGAAAGAGTTACGCCTCGTTCATCCTCTGGAAAGTTGCTTATGAGCAGTTGTAGCTGAGACTCACATAGTCAGACACTTTATACTCTGTTGTAGTTTTTATTTTGTAGTGTAGTGTGGTGTATAATATAATAGTAATAATAATAATAATAAGTGTAATAGACATGTTGTATATTGATTATATTGTAATAATCCACAGTGATGCATGTGGGGATTTACACCACAGAACTGGGGCTTAAAGCATAAAGGGCATTTAATGCATTTAGGCTATTAAATGCATATGATGAAAATGACTTAATTTGTTTGTTTTTCTAACTCTCTTATCAACACATAAAATACATTCACAACACAATATAAATAAATGAAACCAATTTAAAATAATGTGACTAATAGTGAATTCATCATCTTATTGTAAATTATTTCAAAAGAAGGAGGACTCTTATCGGGCCTTGTTGGTTTGTGGGACTCCTGAGGCAGCTGACGGGTAACAGCAGGCCAAGCATACTGGCTTGCCGTTGGGGGTCGCAGAGGCAAAAACTCGGGGTTGGGAGGAGTTCGGAGAGGCCATGGAGGAGGACTATCGGACGGCGTCAAAGAAATTCTGGCAAACCATCCGACGCCTCAGGAGGGGGAAGCAGTGCTTCACCAACACTGTTTATACCTGTTGACCTCGACTGGGGATGTTGTCGGACGGTGGAAGGAATACTTTGAGGATCTCCGCAATCCCACCGTCATGTCTTTCAAGGAGGAAACAGAGGCTGGGTACTCAGAATCGGACTCATCCATCACCATGGCTGAAGTCACTGAGGTGATTGGCAAGTTCCTCGGTGGCAAGGCTCTGGGGGTGGTCTCATTCGTCCTGAATATCTCAAGTCTCTGGATGTTGTGGGGCTGTCTTGGCAGACACGTCTCTACAACATCGCGTGGCAGTCGGGGACAGTACCTCTGGACTGGCAGACCGGGGTGGTGGTCCGTCTGTTTAAGAAGGGGAACCGGAGGGTGTGTTCCAACTACTGGGGAATCACACTCCTCTGCCTCCCTGGTAAGGTCTATTCCAGGGTACTGGAGAGGAGAATCCGACCGATGGTCGAACCTCAGATTCAGGAGGAGCAGTGTGGTTTTCGTCCCGGCCGCGGAACTCTGGACCAGCTCTCTACTCTCCATCGGGTGTTCGAGGGTTCATGGGAGTTTGCCCAACCAGTCCACATGTGCTTTGTGAATCTGGAGAAGGCATTCGACCGTGTCCCTCGTGGGGTCCTGTTGGGAGTGATGTGGGAGTATGGTGTCCGGGGCTCTTTGCTAAGGGCTGTCCGGTCCCTGTCTGACTGGAGCAGGAACTGTGTTCCCATTGCCGGCAGTAAGTCGGACCCGTTTCCGGTGCATGTTGGACTCCGCCAGGGCTGCCCTTTGTCACCGGTTCTGTTCATTGTATTTATGGACAGAATTTCGAGGCACAGTCAGGGGCTGGAGGGGATCCGGTTTGCGGACCACAGGATCTCATCTATGCTGTTTGCAGATGATGTTGTCCTGATGGCTTTATCAGGCCAGGACCTCCAACGTGCACTGGGGCGATATGCAGTGGAGTGTGAAGCGGCTGGGATGAGGATCAGCTCCTCCAAATCCGAAGCCGTGGTTCTTGACCGGAAAAAGGTGGCTTGCCCTCTCCGGGTAAGTGGAGATTTCTTGCCTCAAGTGGAGGAGTTCAAGTATCTCGGGGTCTTGTTCACGAGTGAGGGGAGGATGGAGCGCGAGATTGACAGGTGGATCGGTGCAGCGTCTGCAGTGATGTGGTCGCTGTATCGGACCATTGTGGTAAAGAAGGAGCTGAACCGAAAGGCAAAGCTCTCGATTTACCGGTCAATCTACGTTCCTACCCTCACCTATGGTCAAGAGCTTTGAGTAATGACCGAAAGGACAAGATCGCGGATACAAGCGGCCGAAATGAGTTTCCTCCGCAGAGTGGCTGGGCGCTCCCTTAGAGACAGGGTGAGGAGCTCAGTCACACGGGAGGAGCTCAGAGTAGAGCCGTTGCTCCTCTATGTCGAGAGGAGCCAGCTGAGATGGCTCGGGCATCTGTTCCGGATGCCTCCTGGATGCCTCCCTCAAGAGTTCCGGGTATGTCCCACCAGGAGGAAGCCCCAGGAAAGACCCAGGACACGCTGGAGGGATTATTTCTCTCGGCTGACTTGGGAATGCCTTGGGGTTCCCCCGGAGGAGCTGGAGGAAGTGTCTGGGGTGAAGGAAGTCTGGGAGTCCCTGCTTAGACTGTTGCCCCCGCGACCCAGCCCCAGATAAGCATAAGAAAATGGATGGATGGACATTTCAAAAGCTCGCCTTGTTTCGATTAAAGCTGCAATGAAAATACGTTGACGGCTGTAGAATGCGTTGATGCGTCATCTTTAATTAATGTGTCAGACATAACAGGAACAAATGCGTTCTAAACATCCGCGCTGTATTTCCACACAGAGCACAGAAGTGCACGCAAGACACACACAATAGACCATCGACGGAGTACAGGCGCGCAGCACAGTGGACTGTTGACACGTTGAGCGCAGCGCAAAACACGCTGTCAGCTGTTCTTTAAACACCCATCTGTCTGATCGTGTGGGGCTGACCATAACTGTAGTTCTGCATTACCGCCTGTATATTATAGCCTTAAGCAGCATTTTATGTCCTTGTCTTCAACCCTATAACTGTGTTACATAACAGTGACATGATGAGCAATGTTCCTATAAGACAAAGTTTAACTAATTATTTATTAGTATAACAAAAACAACAAGATGAATCTTTATGGAAAATTTGGAACAAATTGCTATGTAAAAAGTAATTTAAAGTTATAATTTAATTAACAGATTAATCGAAAAAATAGTTGATAGGTTAGTCGAGTAATCGAAAAATGTGTCATTAGATTAATCGATAAGAAAGTAATCATTATTTGCAGCCCTAGTCTCAATCTCATGGACCCTATTGCGTGTCTTATCTCACAAATATTCTATCTTGCCCCACCCCTATGCTATACATTAGGACTTAGTACCTATACTTGATTTTCTTTTGGTTATAACTCGTTATAGCACGGGTATACTGTTAAAATGAACTAGTTTTTCCAGTTTTCAGTAAAAATCTGTTATAGCAACTAGTCTTTCAATAATAATGCAGGGGGTCTGAACTTTTACATAAATTAAATATGTATATTTGATATGTTGATTAACACACTGATGCACATAGCCTAATAGTTGCTTACAACATGTAATAATTTCAAGAACTGTGTTTTGACAGCACATTGGTACCAGTGTTACAGTAGTGAGTGCTGGACTTACCTGCAGCTGTAGTCCTTTGCTGTCGTTGTTGTTGATCATGAGGCGGATGCGTCCATTCTTGTCGTCTGTGACTCGTAGTGTGACCATTCCCAGGATCTCCATGTTCTGAAGACCGCCATCACGCCCACAGGTCAGAGAGATCTTCTCCTCCACTCGCAGATGTACACTGGAGGCACAGACAATCCGTCATACAACTTTTGCAATGTTTGAGGTAAGTGGTGTTTAATCCTTGTGAATTACAGACTCTAGACATAGACAAACAGGATATATATTCTAATGTGTATACTTAATCTTCAGACACAAGCAGGATCCTAGCAATCTTAACTGCCATACGACTGTATACGACACAATACATCAAAATGGTCAGTTATTATCGTACCTCTCAACATTGACCGGTGGCGGCAGGACTTTGGTTGCATCTGAGCCCCTCTTTCCAGTGGAAGACATGATGGTCTCACCCTCAGATTTGAGTTTGTCCACAAAATTGTCAACTTCTTTCCCTTTAGCGCCCAGTTTAAGAGCTTTGCTTGGTCCACTTGGTCTGTGAGGAAACATACAATGCAGCATGAACATCACATGAATATAAGCAAGAATGTAAATATTGATGGTTTTGGAATGAATGGACTTAGAAAAAAAATATGATGAAGAATGATAGTAAGAATGAAATTTTGCAATTGCAATTAGATTTGACATTCATGTATAAAAAGTAGGAGTGCACATCATAAACCTTGCACCTATTCAAATTGCAATTTCAATATATTGTGCAGCCCTGATGGTTAAACCAACTAATAAGATCAAAATTGTAGTTCTGTGAGGCAGTTGCTTTGACAGGAGAATAGACCTATCTGAAAGTCTCTGGAAGGTGTTACCTGACAGGAGCAGGTGTGATTTTGGGCTTCTCTGGTTCGACGATGGTGTCTGTGATGATGGACCCTGAGGAGACACTGGACATTCCGCTGCCAAAACCACCGAAGCCTGGGGCTTTCTTTCCCGAGCGCTCGGCGTCCCGTCTGGCCTGCTGCAGCTCTTTGGCCTTCCTCCTCATCTCGGCCTTGGCCTCCCGTTCTTGAGTCTGTTACAGACAAAACAATGTTAAGTCTCCTAATCCTAATTTTTTGATAATGTAATCAATGTAATTTAGATAAAACTAGTTTTTAATGTTGCATTATGTAACTTTTCTAGTAAGGGTGCCTCAATTGCTTGTGTGAGTAGGCATGTTTATAGTTTTCCCTAGAATATTCCACTGTGTGGCATTAAACTTTTCGATCTTGCATTTATTCAATAACAATTGTATAATTGCTGGAGAAAACACAAAACATGCATTTTTACACTCAATGGACTAGCTCTCCACAGATCTGACCAGTAACTTGGTCTGTGGTGTCTCTTGATTGTCTCCATGGAGAGAGATAATGCCATACTGTGGAATATTTCAGCCAAAGCAATAACATCTCCACAAGCAAGTGGCAGGTCCTCCGACATATAATATAATGCATAATTTGAAGTAAATCAATTCTCTTGGAGTACCTCATTTTCACTTCACAAGTCAACCATATTATTAAAAAAGATTACCTCTCTAACAGCGCGGAAAACCTTCTCTTCGTGGGAGTCCATCTCTGTAAATGTGCGGATCTGTGCCAGGTTCACGTTTTCCCTGTATCCGAGGGCAACGATCTCATCAAATGCAAAGATCAGGTCAAAACAGTGCTCCGATATCTCTGCCTCCTCCAGCACTCGACAGTATTCTGGGATCTGCAATTAAAATTAATGTAATGTAATGAATGAGTCTGTAATCCCTCATTTGTCAAGGAATGGGCCAAGGTACAAAAGGTTTCAAAGGTAGTCATCTGGACAGTTTTTAAAATCAACACATCATTTGTCATGCAATGAATCCTTTAATCATTGGGGTTATGGTCTGTGTAGTTTAGTTTATTTCTTAATCAGTGGGTGTAACCGGATCAGTGTTTCCTACAGGTTTATATAATTTTTGAAGTAAATATGTGTCACTTATCATCACTTCTACTAATCAAAAGAGGAATGATTAAAGATTAAATTACTTCTATAAATTTATGATAACACAACAAGCAAACAGTATTGATACCAATTTACTGCTCAGCTTCTTAGACTATGCAAAAATCTGAGGAAGCCTTTGTAGTCTGTTCTATTAATGGGAAACACTGTAGATTGAAGAAAGAAGCATTTTCTCTAGGGTGAAAATATGTGTTTTTGATTAGTCTGATTCTAAGCATTAAATCGCCGTACCACACGAGAGAAGAGTCTGAGCGTCTCCAGGTCCTCCAGGATGTTGCTGTTCTTGGTGGTGATGAGCACCATGTAGAGCTTCTCCAGAGGTTGGTACACATAACGCACACTGTCCGTCTCCACAAACGTGTGCTGCTTCCCTGTGTTCATGAGTTTGGGGAAAGCTGCCAGGAGCCCCTCTATGCGCGTCCGGGTCATTTCCACAAACTGACGCGAAACTATGGCCTTACCAGCCTTGGTGCACACCGCCGCTGCCAACAGCACCTGCAGAGACAGGGACAGACACAATATTACTGAGGTGTATTCACAAAAGGATGGTTGGTAGAGTTACAATGAAAACAATGATAGAGTGTGTGTGTGTGTGTGTGTGTGTGTGCGTGCGCGCGCGCGTGTGTGTGTGTGTGTGTGTGAGTGTGTGTGTATGTGATGTGTGACTATAAGTGTGTGTGAGTGTGTGTATGAGTGTGAGCGATTGTGTGTAGGGGACGTTTATGAGTAATAGTGAGGTACTATGTGACTTGTTACAGTGTTATTATGATCTTCAATTTCATAGGGTGCCACTGTACAGTCAAATAACTAAATCCATCTCATTTATTACAACTGTAGTAGAGCGTAAACTTATTATTCATCAACTGAATAGGTCTCAACTAGAAAGACCAATTACCATTTGTCAAATAAAATTGTGTTCTGTCTTTTAAAATATTCACATATTCACTCGCCTCAATTTGGACAACATAAGATAAGATAATCCTTTATTCGTCCCACAGTGGGGAAATTTCAAATCATCACATCTGGCATAGAGAAACAGATATTATACCTTGCCTTAGATAGATCAATTATAAAGTTAATTTTAGAATGCTTATTTGTCATGCCAGAAGCATTTCGCATTAAAATCCAGTTTATGTCAAATGAGCACAAGGCAGAGTGGAAGTGAAGCATATCGTTAACATAGATCGCCATGATGAGCCATAAGTTTACATGTTATTACAGCGATGGAACAGCACACAGTTATTACTCATGCATATTGGCTTGGGAAGATTATGGACGTGTAATTACTCGGGTTTTGAGGAGTGTTTTAAGAATAGGAAGTGGTGTAGAGAATGAATAACAATGAAAGTCAATTACAAACAGCAGATTTTAACAGTTTAAATGTCACATCAGGGTAATAATAACATGACATCGTGAATGTCCAATATTACTGTCCACTCTGATGTATTGTGGGTTTATTGTCTGACAAATAAAATTGTAGGATCCTGCTACTGACAAAAGCTAAAGCCAAAGCTAGCATCGGATGCTACTGAAGTAAACGTCAGCATAGCCTGTCTCAGGGCTTCAATAATAACTCTTAAGTTTATTAAAAGCAAACGACAACTCATCCGCCACATTATAGAAACATATTATACTTTTAAGTCCGAAATAAAACAAACTATCCAAATGTATTACTAATAAGGTCGCGTTTGAGGAAGCTAACTAGCTCTGCAGCCTAGCCTTAGCTTTCATGTTGTTACGACTCTGAAAACGCATTTTAATTGATTGTCACTCACCATTTTTGTCTCTTTCTACTCAATCACAGTCGTCCGTTGGCCGTGTACCCCGCTGCGGTGGTTTTCGCTCGCAGAAGGATGTACAGATGTGTGGAAAGTATAGGTTGTTAGCTTCACGGCGTCAATATGGCAGCAGCAACAGCAGCAGCAGCGCAGAGCCACGTCTCCACCGGAAGTGCGCCGCAGCTCTGTAAAAAACAGTGACGTGGTTGACGTGAGGTGTTGCTGGCTTTGTTGTTGTTGCATAAAAAGTTTACCAGATGTTCGTACTAGTATTAAATACATTTACTCACTAGCCTTTAAGTGCTTCTCTCAATAATTCATTTAATATAATTTGGATTGTCAATAATTACTAACAGAAGACTCATTGAGTATGTCTAGAACAGAGAATAAGTTATCAGACATCTACAGACATCTAGAAGTCTGGTTCTAGAAAAACATATTCCAAGACGTTTCCATTTATTTATTCAGTACAAAAGTTCAGTTTGCACTTTGCATAAAATGTTCTGTTTTGTCAGTCTCATTGGACTTACTAAATGCTAATAGAATAACAAATACTTTTTTATTTTACTGCCCTTAGCTATTGGTTTGCCTGTTCACCATGTAGGATGTAGCATATTAAAAGAGTACTTTCTTGCCTTTCCACTGCCAGGCAGGTCAGGCAGAACCCCAACGCAGCTCAAAAGATTTCATCACGACTCTTTTTAACATGTCACATGCACATGGTGCCGTTGTAACTTTGGGCAAGACACTGCCCCAAAACACACACAAGTGACTGGACATGGATGTAAATTATCACGTTACATTCCAGACTTTAGCGGTTTTTCTGACAAATGCTTATGACTCATAAGAACAAGTGAATCTCTTTCAAATCAGTCTATAGCTGCTCATCACGTCCATCATTTGCACTTTTAAGAGTTAAGAGTTCAACTCACTTTGACTTAGAATTTGTTAATCTCATTATTTGATCCGACTTATATTTAAACGTTTCTCCCTAAAGTAAAGTAAGGTAATTTGACACAGTCGTCGGAAGTAGGAAATGACCTTTACGCCGCAGACTCCAGTTCCGCGTTCATTCATAGCGGAGCTGTCAGCGGTCGTTGGGTGTCACTATTGGTTCATTTAGGGAGAAGTTTGTGTTTTTTCAGTCTTTCTGCGTTAGATAATAAACCTCTATATACTGCACTGCATCTACGGGCCAACTCGGATAAGCGAGATGTCGGAGGAAGCTGCCTCTAGGGTAAGATTTAGATAAAAACACTCAAATTTCGCCATGCTGAAAGCACGTTCATTTCTCTGGAGGACAGCCACCAGTTCCGTGTTCTGGCAAAGGGAGCCTTCTAATTGGTCAGTTTCTGGGTCTGTTTCTGAATTCGGCGTTTCATTGGTTCAAAAGGGAAAAGAGGCGGGACATAAAGCACATACAACATACAGACGAGTAAAGCTAGAAAAGTATATTTTTCCCTCTCAGAGAAACAGAGTTTTGCTTCCTTCGCAGTAGTGCATATCATTAATACCCACTTATCATATACATGCATAGTAAGAGTGCATTAAAAAGCCCTAGTGCCATTTTGTAGGTTTGATCTGGAGTAGCATTATTTTCTCTTAGAGGCTGTCAGTTTATGCTACTTCATAGTTTTATCAGTAACTAAAAGCATTTACAGTTTTACCCAAGTAATTATTTCTGAGTTTTGTGTAACATTTATGAGAAACACTGACTAAAATTTCTATTAGCAATACTTATATTTGATAAAACTAACCACTAATAAACACAAAAGGTCAGTGACTAATAGATTTAGAACCATCAGTATGTATATGTATATATTCATTTTATTTGTCATAAATATTCTAGTGTGCTAGACCGGTGTTTTCCCAACCAGGGGTACTTGGAATGATTTCAGATTTAGAAAGATGGTGAAATTGAATGGCATTTGAATATAAAATGTACTTGGAAATGTACTTTGAAGGACAATTTATATTCTATTCTAATGTTGTTGTTTTTAGGATAATTTGGACATCCATGTACATATATCCATATACATCCATATACATAACAATAACAATAATTGATAATACTATGCCACTAAATAGAACCATATTTTAAAAGAATCAGCATTACACAAATCAAGGGGTACTTTTGAGCGTGTGATGAAGCTTGGGAAGTACTTGTTGGTAACCACTTTTCTAAACTATTAAAGCAAAAATAGTTAATTAGTGATTATAGCAGCTACTGGAAAGCTGCTACTGGAAGACCACACCTTTTTGGACTGACCCTCCTTAGCTGCCCCTCCCTGCCCTTAACGGACTCATTGAATTGGGACACTTATCTTTAGGAAGCAGAGATATGTTGGGGTGGGGGTCCCGTTGGGAGGAGAAGAGAAAGACACAAGTGTTCAGTTTCTTGAGGCTGTATGACCTCAGTCTAGCTTCTTACTAAGACACTGCAGACTGTCCTAGGCTAACAGACAGCACAATAGTCTTTACAGTGCACTTTTACTATGGAGTACGGACTTTACATAAGGGTAAGACAAGCTGGAGAGATAGTTTAACTTAAATAAGAAAGTGATGCTTGGACATAATTTCAGATTTTAAGATTTTCTGTGTTGTCTTTCAGGATGGGAATGGCAAAGCTGTTCGAGTGATTCGGATAGGAACTCGCAATAGCCAGGTACAGTGTGTGTACTGCTCCTCTGTCTAACAAATGTTTTCAAAGAATATTTTTTGTGTGTTGAATTATCTGGTGTAGGACTTTCAGCTATTTAGATTAAAAAACATAGAGAGAATCATCTGTGCTTCTGCTGTATCTTGTCCTTTTCTACACTGTAAGCAAGTAAAGTTTTTTCTTTCTCTTTCTATTGTTCTAGTTGGCTTGTATTCAGACTGACAGTGTGGCAGAAAAGTTGAAAGAACTGTATCCTGACATCGAACTGGAAATAAGTAAGAGCTCTCATTCATTCATTCATTCATTCATACAATTCACCCTTTTCTGAGCTCTCTATTCTCTACCACTTTGGGTGTGGTTTACCCTGTATGACTTAGCCTATCCTATTTCAGAGTGATAAAAATTAGGACTGTTGCCATAGCGATTAACAGTTGAAAATGTTGTAAATATTTTTAATGGGAAATGTCCTCAAACCTTCATGGAAATGTTGTTGCCAAGACTAGCAGGTAATTCCAACAAACCAAACACTTTTCTGGCAATAAAAACAACACATGAATAAATGAATTAAACCTTAATTCACTGAGGAGAGATTGAACTTTTTGTTTCATATGGATTGACCAACTAATTCTAATATTAACCATAAACCAGGTGAACTAATCTAAAATACAAAAACCACTTAAATAAACTAAAACTAAACAAAAACAATGCATTTCATGAGGTGACAGGCCCAAAAAAGGTACATAGTGCACATTTAAAAACCTGTTTTTGTTTTCTCTTCAGTTGGCATGACAACAACAGGAGACCGAATTTTGGACAGAGCTTTATCAAAGGTGAGGTTAAACTCAATCAGCTTTGAATTAGCAGAGCATTTGAATGTTAATATGAACTGTTTCTCCTCACTCTCTTTCTGTTGACTCTGCAGATCGGAGAGAAGAGTCTGTTCACCAAAGAACTGGAGAACGCCCTGGAGAGAAACGAGTGAGTGTTTCTGGTGTCATCTGTGGCTGACACTGGTTCAGAGCTTAGCATTGTCCTAAAACAGACAAATATAAACAGAACACTTTGCTTTGGCCTTAAAGGTGTACTGTGTAACTTTTCTGGTGGAGGGTCTGCTACCTACTTGTCTCCATGGAAATGTTACTGTTTTGCTTGGAATGTTCCATGGTATGACATTAAATATATATCTGGTATTTATTCATTACGGATGTTTCTATTGCTCAAACATACAGGAAATACTTCTGTGAATAGGGGCAATTCTCCACAGATTTTAATTGTAATGTAATGTAGAGCTGTAACCTGCTTGTCTCCCTTGTGATTGATAGGTTTAATCTATACTGTGGAACATTTTAGACAAAGCAATAACATTTCCATGGAGATGAGCAGGTGACGAACCCTCCACTAGAAATGTAACACAATGCATCTGAGAGTTTTAGTCTCACACAATTAAAAGAGAGTATATTAATGTGCATCAATATGAACAAATTATCTTATCACATCACAATAATTGCAAAATTGGGAGATGTATGTGCGATTTACAATTTCTTCAACAAATAGCCAAAGTTATGGTCCACAAATGTTGAGCCAACTGACAAAAATTCTTTAGGGTTGGGTAATGGCACCACTTTCTGAAGCTGAAGCTGTGCTGAATTACTTTGTGTACAAATTGTGCTATACAAATAAACTTGCCTTGCCTGTTTTGAAAACAGAATTACACCTTAGTTCATTGAGGAGGGATTAAACTGTGCCCTTTTTGGTTCATGTGGATCAGCCCAGTAATTATAGAGATATTAACCATAAACCATGTCAACTGGATTGTGTGTAAATGAAGCAAAGGCCCAGGTATAGTTAAGTAGCTCATCCCTGTGTATTTAATCATTACATTTCTCTTACTTTGCATGTAAAACCTAGTATATAGATTACACAGTGTTATTACAACTCTTTGAAATTTGTTCTACCCACCACTTCCTCTCTGCAGCCTTAGCCCGACCCTTTACACAGCAGGGCTTTTGATGCACTTCTGATGTAGCAGATGTGGCAGAGTTGAGAGGCAGTGAATGGTTATATTGTTTTACATTAAACCTGAGTGTTATGATGCTCATGTCTGTTTGTGTCCTGCAGAGTGGATCTAGTGGTGCACTCTTTGAAAGACCTCCCCACCACTCTGCCTCCTGGTTTCACTATTGGAGCTGTGCTTAAGTAAGTTTTATTGACTTTTATTAACCAGTTTTCTTTACTTTGAGAAGTGTAAATACTGCATAAATTCCCCCCTCTTATTTAGTATTAGTCAGAAAGCAATATCAGTATATTCTGGTGAAGTAAATGCTTTCTTTCCTCAATAAGTAGTCAGGCAAAGGTCTAGACATTTTCCAAAAAGATTGCTTCTTGGTCAAATGCTGAGCAATATTCACTAAAAATTCAATCTTTCTCTTATAGGAGAGAAAGTCCTGTTGATGCTGTGGTGCTACACCCCAAACACGCTAATAAGACACTTGACATGTTACCAGAAAACAGGTAAGCTTTAATATAACTATTTTGTTTCAACATCATAATTATTATATGTTGTAGTAACTGGTGAAGCAGCCATTGACTTAATATGCAACTGTATATTACAGTGTTATTGGCACTAGTTCATTGCGGCGTGCCGCTCAACTGAAGAGAAGATTCTCCAATCTGGTGTTCAAAGATATTGTATCCTTCAAATACATTTTTAATAATGCACCAAAACATACGTATTGTAAAATAAATCAATGAACATTGAAGAATAATATATCAGGATTTTTTTGCCTTAATTGTTTTGCTCAGCGTGGAAACTTGAACACTCGGTTGAAGAAGTTGGATGAGAAAGATGATTTCGCTGCCATCATTTTGGCTGCTGCTGGTCTGAAGAGGATGGGCTGGGAGAACAGAATCGGACAGGTATGGGTCGCTATATGTCTTATCAAAAGCGCAATCTCATTTTGTTGTGTGTATGATTTAAATAGTTGTGTGTTTTTGGCATATACTGAGGGGCACTATTTATAAACTCTGTTGATTGGCATTACAAAACTACATTGTTTTCCTTCTGCATTACACCTTCAGAGTCACTTCTAGCATATTCAGTTTTTAGCTTGCTCTTTAGAACAGGGTTTCTAACAAAATCACATAATTTTATTTTGTCTTGGGATCAGCAGATACACAAATAGAGTTTTCAAAGGAAATAAATTACATACAGTGATATTGTGCTGTCACACACTGAAAGATTTTAATTGGAGTTTAATCCCTTTTTCCCTTTTATTGGCAGTGTCTTACTCCAGAAGACTGCATGTATGCTGTCGGACAGGTAAGATAAAAATAGATATTTGTTTGTTTTTTAATTGAAAATGTTTAAAAGTAAACATTTTTGTTTGACCAGGGGGCTTTGGCCGTGGAGGTCCGAGCTCGAGACACAGACATTTTGGAGATGGTCTCCATCCTCCATGATCCAGACACAGTTTTGAGGTGTATCGCTGAAAGGGCTTTCCTCAAACAATTGGTACAAGCACTGATATGTTCACCAATTTTTAAAATTTAATTTTATCTTGTGATTTATACACGGACCTTGTATCTTCTAGGAGGGAGGATGCAGTGTCCCTGTAGCAGTACACACTGAAATAAGAGATTCACAGGTAGGAACTGTACCAGCATTGTTTATATGCCACTATTCAGTTATGATGAACCGTTAGATAACATGCAAATAGAATACTGTGAATAAATTAAAGGTGAAATTTTTGGTGGAGGATCCACTACCTGCTTGTCTCCATGGAGATATTATTGCATTGCCTGGAATGTTGCGTGATATGGCATTAAACTAATCCAAATAAAAAATTCAAGATAGCTGTCATGTGTCATGCCATGCAAAAGTAATGACTTCATCATAAAGACAAGCAGTAGTCACAAGGATAGACTCTAGTTACTCACTCAAGAAAAATTCCCAAAACAAAATATTTTCACCAAAATGTTGTACAAAATGTGTCCAAACACTACCACTTGTGAGTATGAAATGTATAACCTGAATGTAACCATTGCATTTTGATGTTTTTGCTCTATCCTCTAACATTTTATTGCTGTTCTGATGTAATCCCCAGCTCTACATGACGGGGGCAGTGTTTAGCCTTGATGGCTCTGACAGTCTGAAGGACACCATGCAGACTAGTATTGCAAACTCAGAGGAGGTGAGATTCATGTCTAAGTTTGAAAAAGCCCCTCTGGATTTAAGACAATATTAACATTTTACGCATGTTTTACAGGACCAGGAGCAAGTGGACGACCTTGTGCCAAGAGTGGGAATCACAGCAACCAAAATCTCTGGTTCAGCCCAAAAAGGAGCAGAGCAGCTGGGGGTGGACCTGGCCAACCTGCTGCTGAGTAAAGGAGCCAAGGAGATCTTAACAGTGGCCAGGCAACTGAACGATGCCAGATAATCCCATAGCACATAAATGTTAAAACCACTTAAAACACTGACAATACACAGTAGCAAAATCAAGTGGAGACATTTTTAATTGGACATGGGCTGCTGAACAGAGCAAGGTTAGATGTGTTGCCTTCAGATAATACCTCATGTATTTAATTTCCTGAGCCTCAGCCATACCTGCATAATGTACACAAAGAAAAAATGAGTATACAGTGCCCAGTATAAAACAGTACTTGTTATCAAAAAATGCCAAAGAATATATTTCAGCAAAACAATTTACAAAGTGCTTTAAACAAAATGTAAATCTGTTTTTAATGAAAAGACCCGGAGAAATGTTTTACATGTAAAGCCTATTTGTTGTCCATAATCTGTCTATTTTGCTGGAAAAACTTTTGAAATTTCTTTTTCCAATTTTGGAAAAATTAAAATAGGGTGCCTTCATAGGTTTACAGTGTCATGGCCCATAGTCACTGTTAAATGTCCTTACTCTTGGTACTATGTACTAAGATTTTAAAACAAATATTAATGTAAGTATTGATGATGTTATGTTGTCCTGAAAAATCTCCACTTTAGTCTAATCCATCGATATTTTCTCATTTGTAAACAGTTGCCAAGTGTCAAACCTGTTTTAAGTGTTTACATGTTCTGTGCACTGTACAGTTGTTTTGACACTTACTGTTTCATTGTACAGTATGTTTGTAGTATATTGCTGACACAAAACACCCCAAAAGCTGGGCATGTTGCAGTTTTTCCAGCTTTAATGTAATTATTAATGTATATGTAGTATTTACTGTTGCTTTTTTGACTAGTGAACAACTTGCACTAACAGTAAAAGAGTTTTCAAGTATTTCAATTCTTATTATTTTTTCTTTATATAGTTATATTATAAGTTTCTTTCAACACTGTAGCAGTAGCAGCTGTAGCATAGATTGTTGTAATTAAACTCCCCCCAAAAAACAAAAAAAACCAAACCAGGTTCAGAAATTACTCTTACTTATTTTTTTATTATCCATCATTGTACACATTGACAGAAGCACTGACCACTGTCATCTGCTCGTCCTCCTCGTCTCCTCTCTCCCATTCAAAAAGCAGCTTGCCGAATTCTGCCTCTCCATATTTTTCCAGTGTCATGAAATTATTTATTGAAGGCAGTGGGATCATACAGTGGAAATCAGAAGTTGCTTGGTCCAAAATGTCTTGAAACTGGACTCTTCGAACCACCCTCTCATGGAGCACACTGTTGGCGACTGAGTCCAAAAACTGGTAGAGTTCAATGTTATCTCTCTGTTGTTTTGTACTTTGGGACTGTGCCTGTTTGCGCTGTTCTCTTGCCAACAGTTTAGCAGTTTGAGGGGAGCAGAAACCATATAGGAAAATTAGCTGGTAAAGTCCCTGCCTCCATTTTGGCATTGGTTTTGTTTTGTTTCTCTGACTTTTAGAAAGGGCTTTGAGAAACTTCTCTGGTTCTGAAGATGTTAGGAACCCATGTGTGTGAACCATGGACTGCACTGTTTGAAGACCTAATAAGTCCTTGGTTCTGTCTCCAGACATTATCTCGCTTGTGGGCTGTGGTTTCTCTTGTGTACTCTGCCTTGAACTTTTCACTTTTGTCACTCTTCTTTCCTCCAAACCAGTACCCAGTCCTTCTGAACCAGCCTGGGCTACAGAATGAAAACCATGTGATTCAGTGAAACTTGATATTAAGTTCTCCATAGGAACACCACTCTTACTTGAGCCTGAGTGTTTCCACCCAGCTTCATAGTAACCCATGGCGTGATCTAACCCAACTACAGTGCTCTGAGTATGTCCATATAATTTATAAGTACTTGGTTCCTGAAATGCAGTCTGTCTGGTAAACATGGTAGATCTTCCTACACTTGTTGTACTAAGACTAGTTGGAGATTCACTGAACCTCATTCCTCTTCTTTCTAAATCTGGATAAGTCAACTCTGGACCTCTTACATAACCAGGTTGGTCCATAGACTGCATAGACCCTTGTAATAAAGCAGAGCCATGTGATCTTGATTCGTCTGTTTTAGATGTTGAATCAACTTGGAACTGTGGAGCTATAGGTTCATGTCCTAAAGTTTGTGATCTAGAGCGAATAGTTCCTCCAGTACTTTGTCTTCTACGATCATAATTGTAATTTGTAAACTCATCAAATTCTTGTGCAGCTTTGGCACTAGACTGACCCGTCTGTTTTAACTGGGAATTGTGTTTTAGACTGGTTCGACTGTCAATTATAGACCCCGTGACTTCAGGTCTAGTTTCTCTATGGCTAATATTAGAAGAACTATCTAACCTTGATTGTCCTGGATCAAGCCTCTTTGCAATAGACACGTGTGATTCATCAGCATAGTCTCTGCCACCAAGTCCTGTTTGAATAGTTGACTGTGAACTAGATTCCCTGTTTACTACCCCAAAATCAAGTCTTCTTGGACCAGCAATGGACCCTGTAGATCTGTCCTCAGTTGACCATATCAGAGTGGTTTGGTCTAAACACTGTAATGCTAAATCTTGCAGTCTACCTAGACCATCTATACAGACTGCATGACCCTCCAAACATAGTGTATTAACGCTATTTTGATCCATTGATGTGCCTGGTCTTGCATTTCTACCTTGAATAATGTCACTGTTAAACCTACTATGTCCCCCCTCATGGGACATAATGTTAACAGGTTTAACATTATGTGGTCTTGAAGTCTTGAAGCCTGAAGGCCTACCCGTAATTAAACCTCCCATAGCTGAACTGGTCTGGTGATCTTTAGGTCTTTCTTGTAGAAGTTTCCACAATTTGTCCGGGTCCAAAGATTCTGATACCCCATTAATGATGAGTTGCCAGAGTCCAGTTTGGCCAAGGACTCGTGTGGGTACCCCTTCAGCCTCCAGCACGGACTCTCGCTGATACAGAGCGTCTGCTGCTCCAAGACCTTCAGTTTCAGTCTTGGAGAAGGACCATCTGGACTTAGAGCGATGAAGGTCAGTTGAGGCCTCCTTTTCATGAGATTTGGACAATACCCACTTTCCAGTTTTGAACTGTTTGTAAAGCCCCAGGACCTTATGATCTACATGGGCTTGACTGGGGTCCCTGCTGGGAGTAGAGACATGGGTTTTGGGTGCAGGGGCGATTGGTTGGGGTTTTTGGTCAAGGTCTGGTGCTTTGGTTTGCTTATTAGGTAAATGACTTTTGGATTCTGCAGTTGCATTGAAAATAGCATCAGTCTTGATTGGTTTCTCCTTTATCTTTGCAACATCTATAAAGAAGAAAGATAGAATAGGTGACAGTAAATTCTGCAAGGGGGAATTCTGCAAAAACATTACCACTACCGAGTGTGGAGTGAATGAATAATGATCTGTAAAGCGTCTTTGAGTGTCCAGAAAAGCGCTATATAAAACTGATGCATTATTATTATCATTTATTATTATTGCTTTGCCTGGAATGTTCCACAATATATCAATAAAGTTATCCATCTGCATGGAGACAAGAGGATTACACCACCTGGCCAACAGGTCAGATCAGGGAAAAATGTATATTTTTTATTTTATAGATGCATGAATCTTTTTAAAAATGCATTGATTCCTGCAGATGTTTGTACCACCATGAAACAAGATTAACTGCCTAAAATAATGAAACATATTTCTTTTTGTGTAGTACCTTGTTTTTCTGTAGTTGCTTGTTGTTTATTGGCCTCAGAGAGTTTGAGATGTTTCGACGATTTGGGTTTATCATCAGTGTGGTTTGTGGTTTCTTTCAGCTCAGAGTGAGGAACTGCAGGCCCCCTTTTTAAAACAAAGACTTGTTTAGACCTAGAAAAAATAAATAGTTAAAATTGATCATAGTGATTTTGATATGTAATTAAATCAACATTGTAATATACCTGAGATGATCGATTTTCTTTGAACTGGACTTAGTGGATGATTCTGGATCAAAGTTTTGGCTTGTTTTAATCTTAACTGTATTCCATTCACGTGAAATTTTCATATTTTTTTGCTTTTTCTGAAACTTATCTGTGCCATCACTGTCCAGAGTTATACTTTTGGCATCTGAATCTGATTTGGGCATTTTAATTTCTAGTTTTTGGTCTAACTGCTCAGATGATGCTGTCTTTTCAAAATCCATTGGACTAACAGTCATTCCCTCAACTTGTTCCTCTGTTGATGCCTGCCCATAATTTGCTTCTGCGGTATTAAGTAATTTACTATCTAAATTTGTCCTAGCCAGTTCTTTTTGTGTATCTTCTGATCTCTTTCTGTCAAGTGTAATATCAGACTCTGCTTTCTCTCTGTCTTCCTTTTCTCCTTTTAGTGCAGACAAATTTCTATAATCTTTGTCTTCATCCTTTCCTGCATCTTGTTCAGACCATCTCTCCCCTTTGAGGTCTTCTTCCTGGTTGTCATTGTTGTATTTCTTAATTTTCTTGGCACGTCTTTGAGCTCTGATACTCTTGTAGTTTTCTACATAGTGACCAATGAAAAACTCCTCACCTCCCTCGGTGCCTGACCCCCATTTGGCCCATTTCAGCGCTCTTAGCCTTCCTCGGATCACAGAGTTTGGGATGTAACCGTCAGGAGCAATAGGGAACTTCACAGCAGGGGGCGGCTCGTCAGGGCTTTCTCTGGTCTCCATTGGTGCTTAATAATAAAATTGTATCACAAATTAACAATCCGTGTGTGTATAATGTTGTTTCCTCATCACAAATATTCCTGGAGTTGTGTTTAGTTTCATTCACACATGTTTAACACACAAATCCTGCATAGTTAGGTTCTTCCCTCAAACGGAAACTATGTTCCACCTTGTGATGTCACGTGGTAATACATGTAAGTCCCAACCGTGTTAATTATTTGGATCATTTCAGTCCTGGAATTTCCAATGTCTACAAACCAAAACGTCACAGTTAGCTGTTAACATGAAAACTACCACTACACGGCATCACAAGATGGAATAGAGCGTTTTGAGCTTTGGAGATGTAGATAGAATAATAATAAAATTCAAATGTGTGAATAAAATAAAACACAACTCTGGGTATGTTTTTGAGGAGGTAACAACATTATAACATGGCTTAAAGCTCACAAGAGTCAGTTTTGCATAATGTTGGACTTTTACTTAAAGCATTATACAAACCTAAAGAATATAAGTAAACTAGTGGGGTTAGAGATTCATAAATATCTGTTATTTACCTCACCTGACGAAGTTTGTTGAGTCTTTTCTGCAGACTTTGTGCAATGTTTTAATGAGGACTTCTGATGATTATTTACATTTGAATAATATTAACAGTTAACACGGTTCAGTGGAATTCAAATCAGTTCAACAGTGATTTAGGGTTATGTGGATTTTGGTTTGCCATGCACTTTGGATTTTCAAAATATAACTTCAATTGCCAATTTTACACATTGCTATTCTTTACAGTATATAGGCTATATTATAATATTAAAAAAAAAAAAAAAAAAAGGCCTAGTTTAACACATTCGTATGTCCAGAAAATCCCTTTAATGAAGCCCAAATTTCATTTAATACTCTTTATTTTACCATCACATGACACAAATTACTATTATATTTTCCAATAACGTCATATCATAAAATGAACAAAGTGGCCATTACATATCTTTCATGTTGTTTATTAAATACAGATGTTTTTACAGCAAAATTAATTTACTGATGGAGAATCCTTCACTTTTATTTGACACTCAGTCACTTGATTAACTACATAATTCATTACTGTTTTAAAGTTGCAATTTCTGTTGTACATAAAACTTCACAATAGCATGGTCACCCAAAGCTTTATGTTTAATTGCGTTTAACACCTGAGGTACAGAGCTTTACTTGTAGCATTCAATAACTGCGATGGTCCTTCAAAAAGAATAATAATTAATAATAATAAATAAAATAGAGTCTGTGCACAATAGCGCCTGGCAGTCACACTGTTAGCATCACTACTTCCTGTCCAAATGTATCTCTATGTGGTTTTTGCTGAGTTGCGCTAAAATGGATAAATAATTAAAGATAAGGCAGGGACCAGGGAGCTGCAGGCGGATGTGACTGAAAATATACAAATAAAATGAATACTTCAGCAGAGAACACTTATGCATTTAGAAAGAAAGAGATTTGTGTCTCAGTGCTAATGCTATACATTTTGTTTATATTCATTAGGTTTTCCAATTTTAATAAAAGTGACTGTTCTGAGACACAGTGAGCTTGCTAGCATGCTGCTGTTGACAGAGCCTACTGAAAGGAAATGGAAGACTTTATTATCCCAAAAACAGAATTATTTACAACTTGAAGTTACAACTGATATTAAACAATAAGAGGCTGCTGATAAGAATCGTAAGCTACAGTATGATTGTCAATATTGCAGTTTGTGCCGCCTTCAAGTCACTTTATTTAAATATAATGGCAGCAAAGTAAAGGAGTGAACTGCATGTGCTACATGTGGGCTGAGTATCTGGGAAGTTTGTTATGAAAATCTCAGACCGACACAAAATAAATCATTTCTAAATCTCAAAAATCTTGAAATATTTACCAAACCTGAGCTCTGAGTGTTTCATATGTAAAAAATGAAATGATGGGATGACCTGTTTTGTACTGGAATATACAGTAGTAGATTGTGCAAGTGAGCAATACCTAAATACTAATCAATACTTAAATTAGTACTGAAACAAAATACTAATTTAAACAAGCATCGATACTGAAAATAATGCATTAATGGGACAAAATTTCACCTTTCCTGAATAGTTTTAGTAACTATTCCCTATACTAACCCTATAGGGTCTTGATTTTACCTATAAATGTTGTTTATCATTAATTTTGTATATGAAAAAAACTATAATATATAAATAAATATTAATTTGACATAGAGTAATAGTGTATAAATGGGTTGACTTGTGAAACTTTTTATGCCTTAATTTATCAGGTAGAGGCGGTTTCAACGGTGGTCATCTGGACCATAAACTGTATAAAGTGTGACGTCACCCACTGCGTTCGGCTCCAGTCAAATGAAGTTCATGATTCTGGCAGTTACAGAAGCGAATTTGGAGCTAGTTCCATATTAGGAATAGCAATTTATTTATGGACAAAATAGCAAAATAAAAACACCAGGATCATGTAGAGTGGGTTAATACGAACATTTTAAGACCTAAATTACAAGGCTCACTGCAACAGTTACAGAGAAAAGGGTGACAATTTTTCAAAGTAAAGTCAACTGGAGCCGATGGAGCCAGAAGCGCCTCCATTCTCCCTTTCTATGTGGAACGTGGCAGCTTAGCCATGCCCATTTATATACACAGTCTATGATCTGGACAGTGTTTTCGAAATCAAGACATTTCGTCAGAGGCCATTTTCAATATGATGGTACTGGCTTGAAACATTGGGAATTTATCCTAACCCCACTACAAATAATTCAGAATCAAAATTCTCTTGTCGCCTGCATGCCCCAACTGAAATGAACAGAAAGTAGAAGACCATGAATGAATTATGTAATTTATTTAGCTATCTAGTTATGCTCATGTTAGCTATTGTTATGTGCGTTGACATTGACATTTAACTTAAATGAATAATGACAACACTGGCAAAGAAATGGAAAAATAGCAATGTAACAATTAATTTTTACTTAGGACTGCCATAAATACTGAACCTGAGTCTTTTACTTTTAATAGGAAGCTCTTACTGTTGGGTATCAGACATACTATAACTTCATGTACAATCATTAAGAAAAATAAATTAATTGCTCATTATTTCACAAAACTAGGCTCTGAGCTTCCACACAGTGCAGCTTTCTCCCAGTCCGAACTCCTTCGTGTCATGCAGCAAAAGTAAACCAGAAGATGGCGGTAGAGGGATGATGGTATCAGCATTAGTCCTCATGGAGCATCAATGAGCATTAAACCCTCAGTGACAGTGCGTTTTAGTCTTTTTCAATTGAATATAACTTTATTTATTGCATTTTTTGGTCATTCCTGCATCAGAGTTTCCCTCCAGTCGAATGTGTGGTTGGGTCCATGAGTCAGAGGCAGGATGGGTGGGTCCACTAACTGCCACACCCCGGTGTCCAACTGCTCCTCGCAGGAACAAAAGCCCAAATATGGAATCTGTAACAAAATATTAATATACTGTTTAAGTGCAGGTTAAATTTATGGAGTTAAAAAACACAGTGGAGCACTTCCTGTATTACCACATGACATCAAAAGGTGGAACAGTGTGTTTTCTGTTTGAGGGAAGAACTCAGCCTAAATATGCAGGGTTTGTGTGTTAAATATGTGTGAATGAAACTAAACACAACTCCAAGTATGTTTTTGATGACATAAATCAGAAAATTGAGTAATAAGGGGCCTTTAAGATTTAAAATGGTAAGATTTTCTAACCATAACAGTTGCACTATGAATAGTGTCTAAGTTTATATTTGATTTTTAAGTGTGTTTTTATCATGTAAATCACTTGTTAAGTATTCTCTGTGTTGTTATGTGCTCTATCCTACCAGTACAGTTCATGTCTCATACTGTCCAACTCTAATAATGCTCCTATTCATATAAATGGAGAACTTCAACTTCTGCCTGTCCTCCCCGACCTGTGAACATTGAAAAGGGCATGGGTATTCTTTTAACTTATAACTTATTATAACTTACATTATATTATATATTAACTTATATTGCGTTGTATAAACGCTATAATGTTGTAAACACTATTTTTAATTCGTTTTATTGAAGTCAAAATAAGGTAGGTGACAGACATTTTTCAGTAACAAAAACAAATGTGTTGCAATTTTTAACTTGAATTTTTAGTTTTATTGTAATGTAAAGGGTTGTGACTAGAATGCTGTATGCCATAAAAGGACATATATTATTAAATTAAGAAACACTACATGCTAGAAGGCACACGTGTTTTCAGAAGGATGCAGAATTAGGACCATTGTCATAACAATTAACAAAATATTTTAAAAAAAATCTTATAAATAGGCAAAAGTCCTCAAAATGTTGCGTATAACAAGAAGCTGAAACCTATGAATATTTTTTAATAATTTCTAAAGGCTGCATTGTGTCATTTTTGCTACACATTTTAAACCCAAAACGCAGGACTTCTCTCACATATACTTCTATGCTGTTACGCTGGGAAAAGTGTAATCCCAAATTCTGAACTCCTTCATGTTGTATGCTGCTATTCCCAGTGTGTTTAGTGATTCACAGACTGTTCATACTTTAAATGCAGACTGGATGAGTGGACCCACCTTTCGGACCACTTGAATGAAGTCTTTGGTGGTCTGTGGACTCCGGCCCTGCAGCTGTCGAGTGCAGGCCTCCAGAGAAGACGCGTGGGCTACAATCAGCACGTTGTTTCCTGTCAAGAGGCACAAACGCAACTACCTCAATTTAAACTGTAACACAATGAATAATTCTGTGCTGTTTTTAGGCACAGGTCCTGGGACAGGATGGGGGAGTTACCGGTGTTTTTGCAGTCGGACAGGATGTCTTTGGTCACTTGGTAACTCCGGCTCATATATGTCTCATAGGATTCAGACACACTGAGTTTGTTAACAGGAATCAGCGGTCTGTAATAAATAAGCAAATGTATATTGTAATCATAGACTGTATAGACTTAGACAAACTTTATTGATCCACAAGGGACATTATCTGGACACACACATCACAATATATTAAAATAACAAAGAGCAAAAATATAAATGGTAATAATAAATTAAAATAAGTAGCAAAAAAATTATGGCAGGGAGTGTGACTGGTGGTCACTTGAGGCTCTCCTCTGCCCCACACCAACAGGGAGCGGTCAAAAGCCACAGGAGACTCAACTGGTGTCTCCCAACATCCAGAAGCCCTCAAACCCAGAGGACAGAAATCTGGTCCAGGTACTAATTTTGCTCATAGTCATGCTTTTTGCTCGTAGTCATGCCTAGAATTTAATCCCCAAATTTGGTGTTACCAGGCTGAGGAAGTAGCCAATATTTGGTCAAATATTGGGTGATGATGGTTGGTCTCACCTGTATGTTGTTTCTACACTGAAGTGGGAGGCTGCCAGGTCAGAGGGAGAAATCCAAGCAGGAAGTGAGTTCCCTGAAACCCACTTGGTCCATTCAAACAAACCTGGCTCTATTCGCAGCTTCAGCTTCCCCTCCTGCTGCAAACCTGAAGTACAGAAAGCAACTCATCATGCATGTCTCATTTTAGCTCGGGCCATTTAAAAATAATCATCAATAAAAGCTATAATACCCAACTGGTATTCTGGTAAATTAGTATGATAATAATTAATTGTAAAAGTATTCAAAATCAGAGAGCTGCCCACTGTCTGCATCTAATGGTAAATAGTTTTTGTAATATTCAAGAAGAGTTGTTATTTTGCCTATTCGCCAAAGTACTTCCAGTCAGTGTTTACTGTTTCTCTTACCTTTTAGAATATTCTGTGCTGTCTGGACACACCGTAATGAAGGAGAGCAGTACACAAAGTCTATTACTGTGTTACTTTCTAATAGTGCCTCCCCTGGAAATGCAAAAGAATAAATTACCTACTGGACACATACTTCACAAAACCAAATGCAAGTTAAATATTGCCTTACCCACAAGCCGTGCCTGTGTACACCCTAGCACAGTAATGGGAGCGTCCATGTCATAGTCCCTCTGCCCTCCCCACATCGGGATACTCGGAGGCATGTTCAGGTTGGAGCGAATGTATCGACCTTCATAAACAAAAACAGCCTGAATTTTGTGTGTTAGAAATAAAGTCATAAAGATCAATAATATAAACAGTTCTTTTTAGGGGTCATGGTTATCTATTTCTAATAATAAGTTTAGGAAAAAATTTGTAAAAACGCTGAATAATAAAAAATAGACAGATTAAAATAGACTATTTTTTAAAACAAAGGTTTAAAGTAATAACAAATCCGATGTGAAGATAAAAATGCAGCTCAACATCTGTTAAAAGTGCAATTGAAAAAGATGGACCACCAGTTACCTATAGGCACAATCACAGACAACCATTCAGAATAAAAAATCTCCAAACCCATGTAGTGCTTTGAAAAATGTGGAAAATAGTAACAGGGAGGACAAAATGGATGACAACAATGCAGTGTTTTCAGTGTGCTATAGTTTAGAGTGGACAACCCCCACCTCCATTAATCTGCATATGATTTATAGTCTGTAAAAAGAAGCCTGTGAGACGAATGCTCCTCTTTATTCATTTCAGAGATGAACTGAGACATTTTGGAGTCATAAATTATCGGTATGAATTTGCTGATACCATGGTTACGCTCCATCTAGAATTATTTATCACCAAAACTGCAGGGTGCGCTGTAGTAATAACTTAAATATACACACTTTGAACAGCCCTGTGATAGTGCATATTAAGCAATGTTAGCAACAGTGTGGTGGATACCTCTGCACTACAAACAGAAATATGCCAGAGTTAGCACAATAGCTAAATTTCATCCAAGGCAGATAAACACTTTAACGTTACCTTACCATTCCGGCCTATTTTTCCTAAAACGTCTGACTGAAATGACTCTCAATTCAAACTGAATCTGTGAATCCTTTGGACCAAATGACTGGATTCTTTATGAACCTGAGGCTCTATAGTTTTGGCCTCTGCTGTCTGATCTACTCTAATTTAGTGGGAACCAGCGCTACACTGAGGAAAATCAGATTTCAAATTCCACATTTCCACCATTATTTGGGGTAGATATAATAGGTATAGCTGGTGTCTCTGAGGATGATCGGACAGACGGCAGATAGTTGGGTATTGAAAGAATGTATGAATCAGTGGTAAAATATAATTATGTTTACATAACTAAGAAGTGCCATAATCAATAAACTAAAGATGAGAACATTTAATCGGTAGGGACTGTATGTATTGCAATGTGTGTTTTAAGATAATCTGTGCAGGCTCATCGTGGTGACGCACGCTGACTGAAGACTGAATAACAACAACACCAATTGGAGCGACCCGAGCGGGAAAAGTACTATCAGAACCTGCCTAGAGATAACTCGTGGACACGCTGCACTCTCAGGATGTGATACAATATCTGAGCGCAAGGGGAGGCATACTAGAAATAAGGGACTGCCCCTGATCTAGTAGGATTTCGTGTGTCGCAGAGTAGGGACAGGACCGCGCTCTAATTAGAATTGTAATTTGATAGGGTAATAAAACTTGTGTGATTCTCCTCGTTGTCTCTTTGCAAGTTTGTACTCTAGACTTCAGAAAATGAATACGCTTACAGTATGAACAATGTCAAAGCTAAAAATGACATTTAGGGACGTAATTAGGCAAAAAAAAAGTCCAATCGTAATAAATACAAAAGTCCTATTAATTTTTTGCAAAATTTTAAGTTTTTTTTTTTTTTATTTTTTAGTTTGGAGCATAGACTGTTTAAAGAAGTGGACTAAGGGAGTGTGACATCACCCATAGTGTTTGACCCAATCAAATGAAGATTGCGATGCTAGTGGTTATAGGGGCAAATTTGGAGCCAAGCTCCATATTTTTAACAGGGATAATAGTGAAATAAAAACACCAGGATGATGTAGAGCGGGTTAATCCCAGCATTTTAAGACCAAAATCATGAGGCTCACAGCGGCAGTTATGGAGAGAAGGGTGACAATACTCAATGTTAGGGGGAGCCAGGGTCAGAAGGACCCGGAAGCGCCTCGATACTAACTTCCTATTAGTGTGGAAGTTAGCGTAGAATGGGTGACTTGACTGAAAATAAGTGGATTACAGATTTCCATTAATGTTTTACATGTCCATGAGATTGATAGTTCCCTTTTATCAGAAGGTGGGCGAGCAGAAAGTAAGTATTTGAAATGACAAAACATTAAACATTACCTTTACTATCGGAGCAAAGGGAGAGCCAGTGCTTCCCAAACACCACGTCCATCCTCTCTCCATGACGACAAACAAAAAGGGTCCTCTTTGGCTGTCGTGAGTGGCTACCGCTGATCCGCAGAACCTGCTACAGACAAAAAAAAAGGAAAAATATATAGCAATGCATTATATCTTCGTAATTTCTGGTGTGGTTTACATGGACAGCAGAGCAAATTCAAAACACTTACACCCTCATTTGCTAACATATTTTATTTTTACATCTACAAACCTCATCATTGGTCTTCCTCTACTTTTTGCCAATGGACAAAATAACATCAAAGCAAGGCCATTAGCCAGTCAGTCATTCACTATTCAAGTACTGAATCAGGGGGGATCACCTCACCTGCTTTTTACTATGTATATATGTCATGGCTCTGACTGAAATGTTCCACAATATGACATTAAACAGCTCTACATTTAATAAACTACACATGGTTTTATAGCTCAAAAATACCTAGAAAAACAGGCATTCTGGCTGTGAGCGGGGCTGCCTCTCCAAAGATCTGACCTGTAACTAGGTCTAGTTTGGTCTCCATGAAGATAGAAAAGTTTAATACCATACTGTGAAACATTCCAGACAAAGCAATAACATCTCCATGAAGAAAAGCATTTGAAAAGTTACACAATGCACCTTTATGTAATACGAAAACTAAAGTGTACCATAAAGGCTGAACATAGTCATAACATAGAAAATGAACTACCTGCATGGGATGACAGATGAGACTGAGGGAAGGAGTCTCTCCGGGGCTGGAGTTTTCAGGGCGACGACTGTCCAGCAGTCCATCAAACATGCCTCTGTCTTTAACGCTCTTGTCGGACGGGCCACAGCTGAAGAACGAGTGGGACCTGTGGAGAAGAGGGAGAATCTGTGAGAATGGGAGAGTTCAATTTATCTGAAAAATGAGGCAAACACCAACGTCGAAATATCATTGAAGCTTGAAGATGTACGAGTCCTTTGTTGAAAAAACAAACACGAAAATAGAAATCTCTGAGTCAGCAAAACATTCTACCCAGCTGCCATTTTGTTTTCGGCTTAGTTTAAATGGCACAAACAGTACTACATATAATAAGCATAAGACAACACCAGTTTGGACCAGTTTGTAGATTGTACAAACTGGTCCAAACTGGTGTTGTCTTATGCTTATGTAGTACTGGAAACCTTTGCAAATGGAGAATAGAAAAAACTGCTAGGCTAAACTACTAATAGATTTCTTGTTATTTAATTTAAGATACTCGTCACATGTATAGTTGGTTTACATTTAATGTTTTGGCTAGATGTCATTTTTCTAAATAAATTAAAAAAACATATTAATGCTTCTCTTGGAAAGAAAAAGAGCAAGAGGCCTGTACTGTCCTGATTTTAACTTACATATTTAAGTTCACCTGTGTGTTTCTATGGATATGCCATTGCTGAATGTTCCACAGTATGACATTAAACGGCTCTACCTTAAATTTATTAAATTGCAGGTGGTTTTATAGCTCAAAAATACCTAGAAAAACAGCCCTTCTGACTGTGAGCAGGGTCTCTTCTCCACAGATCTAACCTGTAACTTAGTCTGGCTTGGTCTCCATGAAGATAGAAAGGTTTAATACTGTGAAACATTCCAGACAAAGCAATATTCATCTCAATGAAGAAACGCAATTGACAGTCCCCTCCACCAGAAAAGCTACACACACAATTTTCAGTTTTAACATTTTAAAGCCTCAAAAAACAAAAACAAAAAAACAATGTTAAGGTTTCATATACACCTCATCAAATTCCCCTTGAGTGAGTGTTCTGTCTGTATTTGTGTCCGCTGTCTCACCCGTGAAAGACCCATGTGTCTGACTCATCGGCCAGGGTGACGTAGTTTTCAGGCAGCAGGCCGGACAGCCCAGTGGAGAGGGAGGTCCCAAACACCCAGCCCTCACTGGTGTTGTTCTGGTCCACCGGAGACATGAAGACGTAATCCCCCGGCACCAACTCCAGCTCGTCCTCGTTCTGTGGGGTGTAGGGGTACTGCACGCGCAATGTCTGGGAAAGTCAAATTAAAACATGCAAGACAAAATATCAATATTAAGAAAAAGATGGAATAATGTAAAATAAGAGAACCTTTATTTTCCAGTACTGTAAGAGAATAGAAATAAGCACTCATAAATCATATCATTAAGAATTACATACAGATTCACATATGTAAATTTTGAGGCATCTGGGTTTATGTAATATTCTGATTAAAAAGATCTAAAATGTATCTGTAAGGACTAAAATAAACTGATTGTGGGGAAGCTGGCCCGATGTGGTTGAAGTAGGAGACAGACTTCAACAAGAAAGTGTCTTTGACCTGACAAAAATTTATTAAAGTAGACTTCTGGAGTTAACACAAAATAACTTAATCACAAATGCATATTCGATTTATGAAAAACACTATAATAAAAACAAAACGGTGAATATGCTGCCACAATTCATGTATGTGAACTGTACCTGAAAATGCTCATGTCTATATGTTAATACAGCATCTTGAGATATCAATACTGCACAATTAGGTAGCATAGACTTTTTTGGCACATCCACACTCTCAACTACTGTTTTTGATTTTTTTATATAATTACTTTTGTACTCAATTCTCTTGAAATATTCAAACATGTCAAAGGAGGATGTACCTCATGGTTAGCAAATCGAATGTCCCGGGAGAACAGGACGGCCAGCCAATCACAGCCCAGCTTGACCTCGATGCCCTTGGCCAGTTTCTCCAGAGAGGGCAGGTGGTCCGTGGGGAAGTTATAGGCCAACGTCACATGGAGCTGCTTCTTATGAGGCTCCACATGGACTTCTGCAACAAGAAATGGAAGACATATTTCATATGATTTGTAACTTTAAAGGTGCACTATGTAACTTTTCCCACTAAGGGGTCCACCACCTGCTTTTCTCCAAGGAGAAATTATGTTTGCATGTTTTTCAAGGTATTTTTGGGCAATAATAATCTGTACTTCAATAAATGCAATATTAATTACTTTAAAAAATATGATTACTTTAAAAAGAATGGAATGAATAAATATTGTGCTCTCCTGTGCGTCATGAGTAAAATGTGATAAAAATTGATTCATAGGTTACAGTTATGATTAGTTTAATGCCATACTGTGGAACATTTCAACATTATCATGCATGAGCCAGGTTAGGTGTCAAAAGCTCCAGTAGAAATGTTCCATAGTGCACCTTTAAAAATTTAAATAAGACTTTGAAACATAACTGCAGTGTTTTCATCCTTTCCATATCAGATCTGGTCGACAGTTTAATCTCGCTCTTCATATCAGAGCATAAATACACTATGACAGCATTAGCGCCAACAGCCCAGATTAATCTGATTTGGCACCTACTCCACAGCCTGAAATAGACTCCACGGACATTAGATTTTCTGCTCACACTGGAGTAGAGGGATTGAGGTGACTGGCAGGAACAGCAAACATTTTGGTCATCTGAATTTGCACAGTAAATTAATGTTGACATAGTGTATTACATAAAAAGGTCAGTACCTTTTGCCAGTAGCCCTTTAAAAAAACTCTAGTAATAGCAGCTGTAGTAGTAGTAGTAGTAGTAATAGCAGTAGCAATAGCAGCAGCAGTTGTAGTAGTAGTAGTAGTAATAGCAGTAGCAATAGCAGCAGCAGTTGTAGCAGTAGTAATAGTTGTAGGAGTGCTTGGTACCAGCAAAAAAAGGCTGAATTATATTTATATTTATATTTATATTAAATATCTCTCTGAAGCTAGGAGTTAACAGAATTCAACCTTCTTTTGCTATGGACCCTATATAGATAAGGAGATTACACAGGCACAGTGCTAGTGGTAGTAAAATTAGTGGTACAAATAATATTTTCCAACTCAAATCAAATGACACACAATTATTTACAACATCTAAAAGACTCGTCTGCAGTCAGGAAATACTTCTGCAAGACTATGGTATAAATGTAAATGTCAAACCACTCTCAGGACCTGCTATGTTTTGTGCTACTTTTGAAATCACACTGCGGTTCTGGTTTTTATCTTAACACATGTGGGAGGCAAAATTCTTTAAGATTGTGTTTTTGACAAAAACTTTACAGTAGAATGCAAACTTTGAACTTTGAACTTTGAACTTTGAAACTGTTCTTTCTTATATTTTGTCTCTGGCTCCTGCTGGAATAGGAGAAAAATGTATCCTATAAAATAAAAAAAAATAAAATAAAAAAGAATGGAATGAATAAATATTGTGCTCTCCTGTGCGTCATTATGAGTAAAATGTGATAAAAATTGATTCATAGGTTACAGTTATGAAATTATGTCTGCGTATGTCATATCTGTGTCCAAATAGAAAGTAAAATCATAAACTTCAGAAATTTTAAAAACTAGAACAAACTAGAGAAGATTTATCACAAAATCTAAAATTATGTTAAAGGTACACTATGTAACTTTTTGGTTGGAGGTCCATCACCTGCTTGTTTCTATGGAGATGTCATTGCTCCGCCTGGAATGTTCCACAGCATGACATTAAACTGCTCTGTCTTACATTTATTTAATTACAGGTGGTTTTATAGCTAAAAAATACCTGCAAAAACAGTCAAAAAAGCATTCTGACTGTGAGCGGGATTGCCTGTCCACAGATCTGACCTGTAACTTGATCTGGGTTGGTCTCCATGAAGATAGAAAGTTTTAATGCCATACTGTTCCAAACCTCCCAGACAAAACAATAACATCTCCATGGAGAAAATAATTTGACAGACCCTCCACCAAAAAAGTTACACAATGCACCTTTAACTTGCTTTAGTGAAATTAGTAGTCCTCTCATATGCACTTTAACTATTGAAAATAATGTACAGGACACTATCTGAATATATTTTGTGTCTGGACTGTACCTGCTTTCCGTGCAGCCTCTGTGGCAAAGTCAGAGGCGAACTGTTTGAGCACGTCTGCCACCTGCTCCTCCACGAAGAGGCCGATGAAGTTTGAGGAGGTGTAGAGCTCCAGGGGCAGAGGACTGGGGAACCGGCCCCTCCACTGCTGTACGGTGGTCTGTAAGGACTCACACAGGGCCTCCACTTTGTGATCTGCACACTGAGGAAGACAAGGTTATGGCATTAATAAAGATGAAGAAATATACATGAATGTAACTGGAAAGAAAGTGTCCAAGGGTTTCAGAATGATGCAAAATTAGGACGGTTGCCTTAGCAGCAAACAATTTAAAGCAACATCTTTTGAATAGAAAAAAATAAGAAGAAGCTGGAACCTATTAATCGCAAAGGTTGTAATGTTAGTGTAAGTAGGAGTAATCAATGATAATTTAGTGAGTAGAAGAAATTAGAATAAATTAAAGATGCACTATGTAGCTTTTCTGGTAGTGGGTCCTCAGTTTAACAAATTGCTCAAAAATACATTGAAAAACACACATTGAGCGTGTGAGCAGGGTCCCCTCTCCACAGATCTGACCTGTAACCTTGCTTGAGCTGACCCCCATCTGACCATAAAGAACTGACATAGCTGGAACTACAACAAATGAGCAGATTTGTGCTGTTAAACAAATCCCTCACACATAAAATTACAGTCACAAGGTAGATAGCATTAGCCATCAGTTTTTCAGTTATTCACACTCACCGTTTAGATTAGATTTATTGTCATTGTACAAAATACAATGATACTTTGAGTAAAACTGAATACATATTTTTTGTTGAAATTCAAACTCCTACACAGGACCATGAACGCTCGTATTGATCACAGATTCCTGAAAAGGTGTTCTTTTTAAATCCATTTGATGTTTTTTTCTTTTCTTCTAAAAGTTTTTTGACAGTGTTTGCTAATGTGTGCATTTTGACACCATGGTAACTCCCATTAGAGATACATGTAGACCCCCCCCAGCATGATGTCACTGCAAAGTATCAATACACTGTAAGTAAAAATATCTTTTTTGTTTACTTTGTAGTGTACACGTGTATTTTCTTAGTATCTAAACTGACCATGAAGAACTGGCAGAGTGTGATGTGGGGGAAGATGTTGTGGGCCTTGTTTTTTCCGCAGGTGACTCGACTCTGCTGCCAGAAGTGGGACAGTTGGTTCTGGAGGGGTCCGCTGGGGCGCAGGTACAGCACAAACTCACGAGGCAGGGGGTCATCCAAGAACGGGTCATCTACATGGGAGAACAGCCTGGACACACAGGAAAAGTGAAATAAGTATAAAACTATACGGTAATGTTCAACACTAATACAGGTACATTTATTGTTTGTTTTGTTTCAAGCCTCAAAATATTTACAACAAAAATGTGAATTTGTTTTTTCTAATAATACAGTATGTTATTTATATTATTTGCCCCAATAATTTTAAGTTATTTCTTCTTTTTTTGTATTTTCATTCTTACGTATACATATATAATTGTATAATTATGCCTTATTTGACTCCAGTCCCTTGCTGTTTTTGCAACTTAGGAACTTTGAATTTATTATTACCATTCATATTTTTACTCTTTGTTATTATATTACTGTGTCCAAAAATTTTCTCTTGTGGATCAATAAAGTCTAAGTCTAATAAAACTGGTTAGAAATATCCCAACCTGGAATTTGGGTAAACTACTTGAGTTATAATGTCAACATGTGATACGGCGTATTATAACTATAAGGTTTGTAGTTCAACTCCAGCTCTAAGCAATTCTATCCTTGAGCAAGACATTACACCCTTGACCTTGACGGGTGTTTGAATGTGGTGTGTGATTGGTGGTAGTCTTAGGCTGTTTTTCCACAAATCAGGTGTGCAATAAAGGCACTGCAATAAGTATATAAGATATGCTCCAGTAGATGGCAGTGTAACCCACTTTCAAAGCAGTGAGTCATAGTGAACATCTGTGGAAACATCTGCCCACGGAAACTCACCAGTCACAGGCAGCTTGGACACTCCGGCCTCCTGTCGACACCAGAGCTTTGAGTCTGAAAAAAAGAAAATGATTTTACATATTACTTTAATGTCCTGTACCCAGTTTTTCCCACATATTTGAGCAAAATCTGTCTTGCCCCAGTACAGATATATTGTGTAAGCAGCTCACAAGGACAAAATAAGTATACATGCTGTCTGCATCTAATTAGAAAGCATTATATTGTCAGATAACCAGGAAGTGCATGTAAGCATGCTAGTTGGTGTCTGAGAGCTGTGAAAAGGATTCATAAACTTTTTGCAGTTAATAATTAGGATTCTTGGAGTGCATAAAGTAAGTGAGGAATAACTTTGAACCCAAATTGTTTAAAATGAACTAGTTCTGTTTTTCACGTTTTTAGGACAGTAAAAGTCAGGTACAGCGCCTTTAAACGAGCACTATGAAACTTTTTAATTGGAGAATCTACTACCTTCTTGTCTTCATTGAGATATTAGGCTACCGCTTTTACCTGGTAGTTTCATAGTATGGCGTTAAACTCAACTATCTCCATAGAGAAAAGCAGCTGATCAGATTTGTGGAGAGGCAAGCCCACTCACAATAAGAATGTGTGTTTTTCAAGATAATTTTGAGACATTATGTTTGAGATATGTTTGATGTCACACTGTGGAACATTCCAGGCAAAACAATTACATTACCACGGAGACAATGAGCAGGTAGCAGAACCTCCACCAGAAAAGTGAGGTAGTGTACCTTTAAATATAACCATTCACAAATAAGAACACCCAGGCTAATTTCGGCAATGAATCATGTCTATAACAGTTTCATAGCTCCAGAATTAAAGGTCGGAGCGCTGTGGATTGACACCTGTGTGGAAACTGTGAGTGTAAAACATCAGAGGAGTTTAAGAGGACAAGAGACAGAGGGAAAAAATATCTTAAGAGAAACGGCTCAGGGACTCGGTGCAAAAATGTCACTGGAAAAGTCTAGTGAATTATTCATCCACCTCTGAATGAATAAACTGGGCAGCTGCAGAAATGTAGGTTGTGTAAGTTTAAGCTAATACAGTGTGACGCAGATGGAAACGTTATTAGAAAATAACGTCTTTTGTGGCGTGTATTTCAAGGTATCTTTTAAAGGGCACATATTACGCTGTTTTCTGATCTGTTATAATATTGTTTTCTCACCAAAAACAATATTGTTTGAGTAATCCTTTATTATTAGTCTGTCTACATCTCCAAAGGTCAAAATGCTCATTTCCACCATGTGATGTCGTGAAGCTGTAGTTTTCAAGTTAACAGCTACCGTTTACCTTTAGTTAAGTAGAGATGGGAAATTCCATGGCTGAAATTATCCAAATGATTTTAGTGAAGGTGTATGGAGTTTAAAAACACAGTGGAGCACTTCCTGTATTACATGGCATCACAAGGCGGAACAGAAGAATCAGCCAATATATGCAGGGTTTGTGTGTTAAACATGTGTGAATGAAACTAAACACAAATCCAGGTATGTTAACGATGAGGAAACAACATTATAACATTGATTTGAAAATAGATCCTTTAATGTAACCATTCCCTAGATTTAATAAAAGTTAACATATCTGACTAGGGATTTTCAGATAATTAAAAACTATGTGGATGTTTTCACTGCAGCGGGTGTGTGAGGCTGCATTTTGAATTGAAACGGTTAATAATTCATCAGCAGAAGTTGACTTTTGAGAGCACTTCTCACTATAGGGGATTCCACTTCCACCTTTCTCCTAAAGTTTGGTCATGAATATTCAGCAACCAGACGAGTTCATACAAGTCCACAGGCAAAACTGCAAAATTTCACATATTCTCCTCTAAAAATGTAAAAATGTGCACAAAAACAGTCCATAGGGGTGATCGTGTGGGTGGATTTTGATGAGGTTGATTGATGACTAACAATAAATGATGTAACAAATAAGAAATCTATTTTAGCAAGAAAGATCATTAAGACGGTAATTTGGGAAACTTTAGATAATTTAGAATTAAATTGCAAGTGCCAAGATAACTGTTGAGATTGGTCTCAGAGTAGGGCTCTGGCATTAATCACATTCTAATCAAGATTCAGTCATTTCTAATTGTCAGTGATATAAGCTTAGGTTCAGACTTCGGAGGAAGAAATATGACAATTTTTGGGGAGGAAATTAATACTTAAAGGGATTTTTTATTTATTTTTTTATTTTTTTTAAAAGTAAGACAAAATCAATGACTGCCTGTTGTAATGGGCCTACTGAGTAAAAGTAATTTGTAATAGCATCAATCATAACAGTAATTTTAGTAATGGCTGTTATATTAATAATATAAATATAACAAATGGGGCACATTGTACCTTATTAAGTCTACATTTTTTTTTTTTTTTTTTTTTTTTTTTTTTACAAAATCAGCTGGATTGTCAAGAAAAAAGGCAACATGATTTGTCAATTCGCGGCAATTTAACTAGGGATGCACTGATCTAGCTTTTTCAGTTTCAATACCAATATCGGTACTTTGACTTTAAGTATCGGCCAATGCCCGATATTTACCTGATAACAGTGTAAGGACAGAAACACAGTTAATTATTACACAAGAGATCCAACTGTGTTATGTAACTGTTATTTATCCTTCAAATAACTTCTGAAGAGCTTCGTATGTATAAAAGTTTAAATAATATGAGACACTTTGGGCCAAAATTAATGTAACTTTTTGGTTTGGGGCACATCACCTGCTTGTTTCTATGGATATGTCATTGCTCTGCCTGGAATGTTCCACAGTATGACATTAAACAGCTCTAACTTACATTTATTCAATTACAGGTGGTTTTATAGCTCAAAAATACATTCTGACTGTGAGCAGGCTCTCCTCTCCACAGATCTGACCTGCAACTTGGCTTGGTTTGGTCTCTATGAAGATAGAAAGGTTGAATACTGTGAAAACATTCCAGACAAAGCAAAAACATCACCAGAAAACGCAGTTCACCCAGTTTTTCAATACTGACGCTGATATTCATCGGTATCGGTGCATCCCTAATTAGAACATTTGACTGTACTGTTTTAGGTGTTCCGAGTCAATGTACACGTATTTCATCACTTTAGATAAAGAATAACTCATAATGACTCCATGAATAGTCAATCGCTCTGTAATGGTTGATCTATATTTAACTTAACTTACCGTCAGCGTGGCTATTTTTAGAGTTAAGTTTATGATGCATAAAGAGGTTACAGTATAAGCTCACAGCAGGGATAAAAACAAGGCCAGTGGTAGTTTATCTTTTCATGTTGGTGCTGTCACTGCGCACATCTGGAGGCCTCAGTGATAAGCAATAAAGAATTAGAGATTACATTATTCCCATTAGACCCACACAATCCAATTAGGCTGTGTTCACAAGATAAGAGCAGCTAGTGTTTATGCTAATGTGTGAAATCTGCAGAGAGGAACAGGCTCTTAACACGGTCCCAACAAATCATCAGATCTGTGTTAGATTAAAGCAATATTATTGAATTTTTATTTTGTTTTCTCTTCTCATGAAATGCCAAAAGATGTTGCATAATTGACTTGAACTCGGCAACAGATTAGAATTGATGAAACTGTTCAGTATGGTTCTCACAAGGCCAATATTACACTGCTGATCTTTGTTATAATGCTGTTTCCTCATCAAAAAACATACCTGGAGTTGTGTTTTGTTTCATTCACACATACAACAGTAAAACAGAAAAGTGATGTCATATGGTTATACAGGAAGTGCTCCAATGTGTTGTTAAACCTTCACTAGAATCATTTGGATGATTTCAGCCATGGAATTGCTGATCTCTACTGAACAAAAGGTAAAAGATAGCTCTTAACTCAAAAGCTACCACTTCATGACATCACAAGGTTGAACAGAGCATTTTGAGCTTTGGAGCTGTAGAGAGACTAATTATTAAACACAACTCCAGGTATGTTTTTGAGGAGGAACAGTTTAACCTGGCTAAAAACTCACAGGAGTCAATTTTGTGTAATGTAGGACCTTTAATTAATGTCTTGGATTACTTAAAAAGGCAACATATTGAATATGTTAAATTATACACAATTCCATTTCACTCTTATATTTCTCATGTGGGTGCTGTTTGTTCAGTATGAGAGAAAACTGCCTCTTTAGCAGACACCTACACACAAACTACAATAACAGCAAAACATGAATGAGATCACGTTGAGTTTTATCAGTTCAACAGAGCCCTGGAAAAGAGAAGTATGTCCTGTGACCCCCACATGTTGTCCCATTTGTCACCAATTAGTCACAACAAAATCAAAACTCAACAGTGTTCAGCATCAGACCTATTGTAAAAAAAAAAAAGAATTGCTGAGAGTAGTGCTGTAGACTAGGTCACGATAATTGCTATATTGACTTATTGTTCAATATATGAAAGACTCAATATTTATCCTGTGTATAATTTTTTGCAATAATGGGGAGATTGTGTGTATTTTTGATGTAATATATACAATTTGTGCTGTACAGAGTTTAATCATTTGTTATTTGTAATTAGTTTATTTGTTGTAGCTCAGGCCTTTTAATGATACTTTCTGTTTAACAATGGTTTACTGGGATTATTTTTGCTTTATTGTTACTTTGTTGTGTCAGTGGAATAAAGTAGCAATATGGCAATATATCATGCTTCCAAAATAGTTATTGTGACAGGCTTACTGTTGACTTGATTTAGTTGGTTGGGTTCAGGTTTAGTTGCATGTCCCTGATTGGCTAATCCACCTGTCAATCACGGCCATCTGAACTCAGGGAAATACAGGGGTGCAGACTCATATTTTCACAATGTATTGAAGTGTGTATTCTGAGTCCCAGGCAAAAGGTTCTATTTTAGTCACTCACTAAAATAATCCAGGACTAGGATAATCTAGGACTAAAGCAGGTCTAAATGTGGACTACATCATTTCCACTGTAGTTATAGACAAAAAATGATCCAAACCATACCATACTCCATAAAACTGTACAACAACTCATCCTTATGTATTAGATAACCTGTCATGTCACTATTTCGTCTTTGCACTATTTCTCCATACCCACCTCTTGTATATAGCCGAGATATATTTTGTATTATTATATTTTTTTTTTATATTTGACACCTGATGATATTTATTTTTGCTTTTGTTATTATATTATATTGTGATGTGTGAGAGCTACAAATAATTTCCCATGTGGATCAATAAAGTTTGTCTAAGTCTAAGTCTAACAAAGTAGATAAAATTAAGGTTTACAGCTCAATAATTTGAGATCAAAATGACACAGAAATGCATAGAGTGTCTTAAAGGTTATATAACGTGTAAGCATGTTAGCGCCATGTGAACGTGTCCTAAGAGTTATCCTGAGTGACGTGAGAGACAGGAAGAGGAACAGGCGAAGACAGAAGAGCCCACGCACCACACAGCCCCAAACACTGCTGCTATTGTACACTCTATTGTACATGTGCGATGGTGTACTCAACTCAGAGTCAGTGTAATACGTACTTAAACTTTCTCTTGTAGTGCTTACATTTATTTTCAGTAACAAAACACACTTGAACTGAACTATATCTGTGCATGGCCCTGTGCCTGATTTTTTATGTGAGCAAAATTTGTCTTGCCCCAGTACATATATATTACATAAACAGATCTTGAGGTGCTGTCTGCATCTAATTATGAAGTTTTATTCCCTGATTATCAGGAAGTGCTCGTTAGCATGCTCATTGTTGCTAGCTTTACCATGATGGCAAAACTCCACTTTGGTCTCATCTGGAAACTCATTGCTCTGAATAATTAGGATGCTCAGAGGAATTACTTTAACTATATTTATCTGAAGATTTTCTAGATAAACAAAACATATATGGGCGGTAAAAGGAAAGCTTTGTTATAAGCTACTACACTCTTAAACTGTACTGTAAATATACTGTATGTTGCTTAAAATTCAAGCTTACAAACAGAGAAGTTTTGAAGGTCAGGATCACTGGGTCATTATCACATCGCAACATTTTGTCAAGCTGCAAAGTCCATTTTAATAGTTAACTAAAACATGCACGTAGCATTAGATTACAAAGAGAGGATGTGGTCTTGAGGTTATACTTTTTTTTTTTTAATGTGGAACAAACTAACAAACAAACTGATTAGTCATGTACTTTGCATAATCTGGTGGTACTACAGAAAAATCAACGTCTTAATTAAAGGTGCACTATGTAACTTGTTGGTTGTGGGTCAGTCCTTGCTTGTTACTATGGATATGTCATTGCTCTGCCTGGAATGTTCCACAGTATGATATTTAACAGCTCTACGTAACAGGTATTAAATTACAGGTGATTTTATAGCTCAAAAATACCTAGAAAAACAGGCATTCTGACTGTGAGTGGGATTGCCTCTTTACAGATCTGACCTGTAACTTGGTATGATTTGGTCTCCATGAAGGTAGAAAGGTTTAAAACTATACTGTGAAACATTTCAAATAAAGCAATAACATCTCCATGGACAAAAGCTTTTGGCGAACCCTCCACCAGAAAACTTACACAATGTACCTTTAATTCATATTTACAGAAGTTTTAATTGCTGGTCAATGTTCTTGTCCCACTCCTAGTCACGATCAAAAAATCTACATACAAATACTCTACAGTGTATTCTCTTAGCCCCAGCAATAGTCAAACATCATGCACAAATGTAAACATGAAAGGACTGAGGAGCAGAGCTGTGTGGGAGTGAAACACATTGTTTTAGGTTCAACAAGGCTTTAGGCTGTTCTCTAAAACTGCAGTTTACAGCAAAACTACAATGAACTAAAGGTATATTTACAGCAGCAAAAACTTCAAAATATTTTAGGTACAAACTCATAATTTTGAAACTAAAGCCTTAAATTTTGATAAACAAGGTAATTATGTCCTGTACTAAAATAAGGCTGTTGCTGTTCTAAGAAAAAAGAGGCAGCAAGGGAGAAATTGGACTTTTTTAATATGCAGCCGTTGATTTATTTTATTTTATACTTTTATTGCTATTGGTTGTGCTGTTTTTTAATATTTGTTTCATTTTGCTGCAATACTTAAGACACTCTTCAGTATTATTATGACTTTTTGATGCTAGCTATTATGAGAAAATGTGTCTACCTTAGAGCATTTGTTTTGTGTAGAGACATATGGCTGTATGGACATGTTTGACCGCAATGAATGACCCCACCTCACGCCAAGTATCATCTGTCCAGGAGGAAGTACATGATGTAGGTCCCGCCCACCGTTCACGAGACCCTCATTTACCCCTAGGTGTCTCTGTGGGAAACCCCAAAAGCTCTGTAGGCGTCTGTACACTTCCTGTTTACACACCAACACAAGACAGCAACACAATGACCAACATACACCTAAAAGAAGGTTAGAATATATTTCAAGACACGCAAAATGATATGCCTTCTTCAACATAATGCCATTTGAGATTATAAATATATTGCCCATCCAAAAGTATAAAGCATACACTGTTTAACTTGCATATCTTGATTTATGGACAAAATAGCAAAATAAAAACACTGGGATCAAGTAGAGTAGGTAAATATGAACATTTTAAGACCATAAATGACAAACCTGACAGCAGCAGCTAGTATAGCAATTACTATACTAAAGAGAGTATAGTTTTTCAATATAAAGTGAACAGGAGCCAGAGTCAGTGAAGCCAAAAGCATGCCCATACTCACTTCCTATTTGGAATGTGGGGGCTAGCAGGTTAGCTATTATGGTGTATATATACAGTCTATAGGAGGGTGCTTTTTAAGGTATTTTTAAGCAGTATAAACACCTGCACTTATAAGTTGAATGCCTCCTCTAATATTCTGTGGTTGCTAATAGTTGTCCCTCTCCAGTGTCTGTCTGCTGTTGTATTTGCATAATGTGAACCCGTTCTTATAGACACAGTGTTTCCAAACTGAGCCTCATTGTGCTGCTATGTGAGTAGGACACAAACTTCCTCCTTCACAATAGAACTGATAATCTTTTCCTGAGCTACTGTACGTGTCCCAAAGCTCTCCTGTTTGATCATACACTCACATGCTACAGCCCATACTACGTGTACCCAACAGCAAAATGTGAGATAACTTTGTATGCATTTAAGATAAGACACTTCCAATATATATTCATGAGCAGGTTAAACGTTAAAGGTCTATGTGGTGTTAGTACTAGAAAACTTGTTATATGCTTTACTTGCAATTCTGTGTAGCAGCTAAAAACTAGTATAGTATAAAATGTATATGAGACATGAATTTAGACAAACTTTATTGAGCCACAAGGAAAATTAATTGGACACAGTAGCTCACACATGACAAAAAATATAATAACGAGTATAAATGTAGGCCTTTACTGCTAGAATCATATACTTTTTGTTAATAATCTATCTAAACTTCTATGTATTGTGGGACAAATAAAGGATTATCTTATCTTATCTTATCTTATCTTATCTTATCTTATTGTGCTTTTTATAACTTTTTGATCCATTCATGGGAACTGAAGGGAGCCAGAGTTCAACAAAGTCTATATCAAACTTCAGTGAAACTGTATTCATAATGCATACCTGTAGAGTGGTTTTGAGGTTAGCTGAGTCACATCAAGCAGAAGTGCAACTCTCAGATGGTGAAAGCTCTCGTAAAATTAACTACAGCCACAAAAGTTTCCATCTTAAAATGATTTCATATTTCTGTATTTTATTTCCACAGAAAGTGACATTTTGAAATGCCACCGCCAGCATGACAAGCAGGTCTCTAAAGTTTCCGTTTCCCTGATTATAGTCTCACTTTAAAGAAACCTTCTAAACACATGATCAATGATTGTACTATTATTACAATAATTCAAAGAGGGAAGGCAGGACCTCAGTGTGCCTAAAATGAGAGAATCAAGAGTATTGGAATTTCCCCACTGTGGGACTAATAAAGGCATATCATATCTTATCTTATCTTATTTCACAGAAAACGACTGTTGTAAATATAATGTACTCTACAGCTTTTCCAATCAAGGAAATGCATCTGCACACTGCACATTGGGCACAATTCATAATGTTGATTACTCAGTACACAATTTTTGTCAACGATTGGAGCAATAATTCTATTAAGTGCACAGTCCTTTCATATACTTGTCTAATATGGAAATCTTAAACGCAATGGATGTTGTTAGAGGAGCACATCTGCAGACACCTCTAAAAGAGCTCGTCCTTATTTGGGCTGCTGACTCAGGGACGGCTAGGGCCACTGTGAGATAAATGTACTGGAAGTTTTAGTTTAGTCTCTGTTTGAAGGGACAGTGTACAGAGACATTAGGATCATCAAAAACAGATGTTCAATGTTGTACATTCACGTACGATACAACCACACATGAGTTAGTTTCATATTAACCAACCATTTCTACATTTCACTGTTACATGAGTCCACAGAATAGAGTTCTAGTTCTGTAATAGATAAAATATGATATAAGATATGACACACTCTATCACTAAGTTTCCATAGTGTAGTTTCTCCATCAAGCGAAGTCTCTAATCAAATTTTACTGAACTGAAACACAAACTATTACATGTCCATATTCAAACATTTTCAAAGGTGAAAATGGCACAAGTGGGATTTGGAGAGTGAAAACATCCATCTTTATTACATAAGGATTACATAGGCCAACTATTATCGAAAAGCTGATCTCACAGAATCTAAGACATGTTGAATCTGAAAGTGACATGGCTATGTGAGAGAGATTGGTAATTCTAATCCCAGTCTCCATTTTTTCAAAATGTCCTTGAGCAAGACACTAATTTTGCATATTATTGATTGATTATTTAAATATGATCAGAACTGTATCTGGTATGTCTAGTTTTTGGGGTACAGAACACAACATAAGATTTTTTTTCAACACTGTTTAACAGAATTGCAACTTTTCTATTCAGTTTAAAAAGTTGTGGGCTGTGGGCTCTCTAGGATTCCACCTAGAGATGAGCAGTACATCGAGTTATTCATAATATTGAAAACGAAACCTTGTTTTGATGATTTGGACATTTTTAATAACAGGTATATCATTTATCATATTTTTTAAGACAACATGCTGCAAAACACATCTTATTTAAATAAAAATTTAATAAAACATATGTTGTAATCTCTCAAACAAGGTTGGCATTTATGCATTATTGGTTGGTTTTAGAGTCCTTTCACATTTGTCTTAACCTCAACCTATACATTTAAAGGTCCTATATTACACAAAACTGACTAAACTTTTGGGTTTTTAGACATGTTATAACGCTGTTACCGCCTCAAAAACATACCTGGAGTTGTGTTTTGTTTCATTCACATGTTTGACTAACCCTTTATTATTAGTCTGTCTACATTTCCAAAGCTCAAAATGCTCTGTTCCGCCTTGTGATGTCATGAAGCGGTAGTTTTCATGTTAAAAACACAGTGGAGGATATCCTGTATTACCCCATGACATCACTAGGTGGAACAGGGTATTTTCAGTTTGAAAGAAGAACTTCTAAATATGCAGGGTTTGTGAGTTAAACATGTGAATGAAACAAAATGCAACTCCAGGTATGTTTGTGTTGAGGAAACAACATTATAACCTAAATCAGAAAATAGTGCATTATGATCCCTTTAAAGACGTTTAGGCCATTTCTGTTGAATTGCCAGTGTATGCAGGATTATAGTTATCAGGATACTCCAATAAATATCAATATATTCTTTTGTCAATAATGCTCTCACCCAAGTCCCTATTTGAAAACACATAAGAAAACCCCAAAATATATTCCCATATCGTAAGAGCTTGCAAAACACTCCATCTTGCTTCAGTCTTATCAGGTCTGTAATTAAACGTGTCATCATCTCATTTTCCCTGTGAACGCTGTGCTCCAGAGCTGCAGACGGAGGATTACAGGAGGGGTGGGGGAGGGGAGCTGTTTGGGGGGAGGGAGCAGAGCTAGCGGGACGTCCAGCCAAACCCAGAGTCCCGGTGCAGCGAGCGTGAGGCCAGGCAACAGGAGCTGGGGCACATCCAAGGTCTGATTTGGCAAAAGCAGCTAATGCACAGATGGTCCAGTCATCAGTGTGAACGCAACCGCACTGCAACCATCTCCGGACAGCCCGCAAACATAAGAGTGGACACAGGGAGCAGCGGTGAGTCACAATCAGGTTTATATGTGAAAGAACTGGCAGCATCAGCCCGTAAAGACAGCGTTAAATTGGCCGTGAGATTAAATGCCACATGAAATCTACTTTAACTGCTGATCCATTCATCCCTGGCATGAGGACAGTTAAAAAGTCCAAACTGTGATTATATAGACTTTTCACCACTGTAAAACCAGACCACTATGTGCTGCATTCATTCAATAACAAAGTATTTTATCATCGATCTCGAAAGTAAAAGCCAGCAAACAGCACAAGCATTTACTGTGCTTTGCTGCAACCTGTTTCACTTTGCCGTCTGAAAAAACTGTTCTGAAAATGTGCATGCGTGTGAATATTAAAGAACACATATTCTGCATTCTTGTAGCTTTAATCCTCTTTTAAACATGCTTTTAGTCACCTTGGGATAAGTATTTCACATTTTCTAATTCAAATAATATCTGCACAATGTAAAATGTACTGTCTAACCTTCACCTTCGTTTGCAGTCTAAGTCTGAAAGAAACAAAATACAACTCCAGGTATGTTTTTGATGACAGAACAACTGTTAACATGGTTGAAAGAAAAAGTCCATTTTGCAGAGTATGCGTTGTTTAAGGGTTTGTGAGAGATAGGTTAAATGCAAATGTGGACTTCCTCCTCATGGTTTGAAAATGTACAGTAGATTTTAATTGTATTCACCCATCACTTCCCATGGCTAGCTATTTTAGCCGCAAATAAAATTATACAGAAAACTATAAACACTGCACAATCTGGCTCAAAAAGTACTAGACATGCATCTTTGTGAGGAGAGGCCTGAAGCTGTCTGGCTACACACTGCTGTAACTGCTGCAAACACAAACTCTCCTCTTCGCCCACGAGGCACCTGGATGTTGTTTGGATCTTCTGAACAAAAAAGAACAGCTACATTTTTTTAAAAGTCTGCCCTGGAAACAAAACCTCTAGAGCAAAATAACACATGCAAGGCTTATTGATAAAAAATAGATCTCAACAAAGAACTGTATTTTAAAAAGGTCGTCATCTTGACTTCACCAGTATTTAAAGGTGCACTATGCAACTTTTCCGGTGAAGGGTCTGTCGTCTGCTAGTCACCATGAAGATGCTATTGCTTTGCCTGGAATGTTCCACAGAAAGACATTTAACATGTCTATCTCCATGGAAACGAGCAGGTGACACAGCTCAAGCAAAGTTAAAGGTTAGGTCTGTGGAAAGTGAGTAAGAATGCATGTTTTTCAAGGTATTTTTGCACTATAATACATCTGTAATTGAATAAATACAAGAAAGATAAGTTTAATGGTATAGAGTAGTATACAACATTCCAGGCAAAGGATCTCCATGGAAACAAGTAGGAGACCGACCCCACTTGAAAAGTTACATAGTGCACCTTTAATTATCTTTAACATTTTTAACAATTTAACATTAATTGTCCAATAAGATGCTATCATGAGGCTATTCCAACATCAACGCTGGTGCAAGAACGTGCAACACTATGGGGCATCAAATATTAAATACAGCCTCTAGACGGGATCCAGTCAAGTCTGGATACATCCTGAACTTGACAAAATGTGCAAAAGAAACAAAGAGGCTCTTATTTGACATTGAGAACAGAGAGATAACAAACCCTACAATGTTACATTTTTATTTTTATATACTGCTATTGTCTCTTATATGACGTCAACAGCAAAACGTCCTTCTCCGATAAGTTGCTCACTGACAAAGCACATTTTAAGAGCAAAGGCATCGACAAAAACCTCCGCAGGCTGCAGTGTCTAATTACAAGTGAGGTTAGCACTATTTTTGTATTTCCTGCAAATGTTTGGAAATCTCATCTTGACCTTCCTGATTTGACTAAAGACCCAACAAACACACATGAGAAGAATAATGGAAAGATGGAAGATGGAAAGCCCAAAAAAACTGATAATCAAGACACTAATTCATACTAATGGATGCTAAAGCTAACTATTACTAACTTTTATATCAATAAAGAAAGTCTATCTATCTATCTATCCATCTATCTATCTATATCTAGTATATATATCTATAGTATATCTATATAGTCACCTCCCACACACACACACACACACAAAAACAGACAAACAATAGACAAAATTGGACCTTTCTTTGAATAGTTTTTGTGTTGAATATTGCTTTCTTGTGTTTCATATTACGATTGGTGTGGTATCGGATTTCGTATCGATTATAAACCTCCCTATGAAATGTCAAAGTAAAAAAAAAACAAAAAAAAAAACAACAACTGGTAAACTGGTAAATATGTGTATCTCTGTTGTAAACTTTTGAATGAACACTAACATCAGAAACATTTTAAAATTAGCTGAAAATGTTATGATGTGTTATGGTACAATGAGCAGTACTGAGTCTTTTTCTCATATGAAATCAAGTTTGAAACGTGAGCATTGTTCACTATAGGGCCTTTAAAAGATAACCTGGCTTTGATGCATTTGTCCTCACACACTGACCCTTATTGATATATGAGACATTACAGTTGTTGGTACAGTATGAAAAAGAGTGCAGCTGTCTCACCCCACTGCAGCCTCAGCAACTGTGGCCTCATGACTGTCCAGGGACCAGACCCCAGAACTCAGGGCCCATTAAATGTAATTAAAACTTAACTGTTCATTTCACACCTACAGATTATGAACTGAGAAACTGTAGTCGAGTAGTGTTTTATTATTATTACAATCTACCTGCATGGATACAAAAGGCATTGCTTCATTTTGCTTAAGGTTTTTACAGCCAATCCTCTGCTTCCTGTGCGCAGTGACACATATTGATTTTGCAGTCAATAACCTGCACTTAAGTTTGGGATGGGCCCAATACAATTTGTACACTACAATATGAAGGAGGGTGCGTGCCAAATTTACTATTTGAAATTAAATCAAGTCATACCAAGCAACCTGCCCATTTAACTTTTTTTTTAGTACATGTTAAACCTCTTTTCTAGAATTACAAGTGAGGTTAGCACTATTTTTGTATTTCCTGCAAATGTTTGGAAATCTCAGCTTGACCTTCCTGATTTGACAAAAGACCCAACAAACACAAATAAGAATAATAACGGAAAGATGTAGGCTATTAAGGTTGTCCACAAAATGATGCTCAAGACACTAATTTATTCTAACTGAAGCTGAAAATGTCAAAAGTCTTAGAAATAAGACATACTGATAATTTAGCTATAAGTTTTTGATATGAGTAACTAGGGATGCACAGATCCAGCTTTTTCAGTTCCAATACCGATTCCATTTCCATTACTTTGATACTACAGTTTGAAGTACCTGCCTATATCTGATACCAACCAATACCAGTACAGAGACTGAAAATATAATTTATTTCCTGTAAATAAAAATAAAATAGAAAATAAAAAGACAGAACTGATCCAAATGTGTTAAGGAGCTGTTATTTATCTTTCAAATAACAATTGAACTATATAACAGCTAAAATAAAGGTCAAACATTATGAGACTTTCTGGATTTATATGTCACACCTGCTGATATCTGATCTAGTAAATATTTCCAATATCAGTATCGGATTGGTAAGTAACTGCAGTATAACTCTTTTTTTTTTACTGCTGCTAGTTCATGCAGCTTGATATTCCGGTTTCTCACCACGTTAAAAAGATCCCAGATAAAATCCAAACATGTTTAAATATATTTGACTTATCACCAGAGTCCTATCGGAATACATTAACATGGATAACCAAACACAATATGGCCTTTTGCTTCAGCAGCTTTGAATACAGTGGAAACACTGAGGCTGGCACTACCTTGTTCCAAATAGTGAGATATGAGTGGAGGCGCTGGTTTATAATCTGATCTCTCTCTGTTGGACAGTTTCCGGACAGAGCTTTAAATGAGGCTGATATGATCTACCAGCGTCTAGGCACCTCTCCCATTTCAGCCAGCAGAAAAATCACTTCTACTCGACCTTGGCCAAGGGCTTTCTAACCAGACACTTCAAATGAAATCTTCCCTTCGTTCATCTCCAAAATGGCTTCACCAAACTGGGAAGCAATTTGTAAAAGTAGCAAAGAGACAAGATTTACACCAGAAAGCCAAATCCATCAAAAGATCTAGGGCTGAAAACACAACTATCTATAATTCATGAGAGATGTTCCACTCCATAGCATTTTAGAGCACCATATCTTAGATGAAAATATAGCAAAAGGAGAAATTGAATTTGTCAACTGGACAGAGTTTATTTGGTCGAATACGTTTCTCAGCTCATCCAAGCTGCTTCTTCAGTTCTGGTCAGATGCTGGTGGACACTGCTTTATATCTGCTTGAAGGGAGGAGCTTAATTACAATGAAATTACTCTGAGACAACACATATTTATTTACAGTTTCTGTTAGTCAGGTGAGTCTGTTCAATATGGAGTTGTTTACAGTTTCTGTTAGTCATGTGAGTCTATTCAATATGGAGTGGGAGTGGGGTGTGGTTAGCATAACCATTCAGGGCCATGATGGTGTTTTCACACCTCTGGACATGTCCTGGCTAGTCCCATTGTTAGATGAAAATAGTTTATAGCTCAGTAGTGTTAACTGTGTTAACTTATTTGATCAATGTAGTCTGAAATTTGACCATTTTTTCATACTTTAAATAGCCCTTTCATCTACATTCTCTACACAAACAAAAATACTCTCAGCTCAATTGGACTTGTCTTCATGTATCTATATGCCAAGAAATTAAAATCATTATTACCTCCGCCAAGGAGGTTATGTTTTCGCCTGAGTCTGTCTGTTTGTTTGTTTGTTTGTTTGTTAGTTTGTTAATTAGCAAGATAACTCAAAAAGTTATGGACGGATCTGGATGAAATTTTCAGGAAATGTTCCTAATGGTAAATCCAACAATGATTAAATTTTGGTGATGATCCAGAAGAAATCCTGGATTCTGGATCACTTTGAAAACTGAGCTGCTTGGCGGAGGTCTGCGCTCTCTGAGTGCTTTTCTAGTTTATATATAAACTTCTTTATCTTTAATTTTCTTTGACAAGGTAACTAAAGTAATCTGCCCCTTCTGAAAGTTCCCACTTCAGTGGTAAAATATATCAGTTATATTTGATATTTGAACTTTTTAGCAAAAAATACACACAAAGTTTTATATTAACACTTTAATACGAAGAGATAGCTACATAAAACGTGACTACACAGCTCTCTTATAGGTTTGTGGTAAAAATGGCCTTGGTCAATCTCTAATGTATACGAAAATAGCATATCATCACAGGATCACCATTTGATTATTTTTATCAACACAAACCAGCCCTATCTCTGGAACATCCAAAATCCTTATAAGCTCTGGACCACCACACACTGTGTTAGAAGAGTACAGTTGTTGGTCCATCTGAAACACAGCTGTCCGTCCCAGCAGCCCTCAGCCCCAAATAAAACCCACCACTGCTGCCTCAGCATCTGTAGCCTCAACTGTCCCGGGACAGGCTCAACGTGATTACATATAAAAACTGTATGAGCGAGAAGACACCAGCTCAGAGGGTCTATGCCATACACACAAATACACATAATCTATCACGATTTTCAACTTTTGTCTTATCAACAACAAATAAAATTTATTCAAAATTGATTTCCTTAACATAAACAACCCACAGCTCTAGAGTGATGGAAATTTGCACCATTGCCATTAACAATTCAAAACAAACGATTATCTTTGTAGTAGTGGGCGAAGTACTCAAAATAGAGAGCAGAAATTTACAAATGAGGGATTACAACAACCATCGCCATTTCCCCGAAAAAAACAAACAAACAAAAAAATTATTATTATTATTGCTCCAAAGTCTGAACACTCAAACAACATGCTTTTACCAACAGGACTGGGCCTCTCAATAAAAAGATCGAAGCATATCATTGACAATTATGTTACATTACAACTCTAAGTGCTACCATAGCCTTTCTGTCTTATGTTATTTTTCCAGTGAATATAGAAACAAACAAGAAAATTAAGGTCAGTGGAGAAAATATGCAGACGTTCCTAACTGCTGTGAGACTGTGTTCCATTTCTGACCAGAAAAGCAGAAAACCTGCATAGATATGCACAGGAAGTGAGTGGGTGTCGATCAGATAAAGCAAAAAGAACAGCATTTATGACACTAACTGACCAACAGAAAAGCTACTATCTCAAATTCTCAAATGAATTATAAGTTTAAACTTATAATTCAGGGCATCATTTCTTAAAATAAGCAATTGCTGAGATGTAAAAAAAGAAAGCATCAGTTCATCTTAAAGGTACACAGTGTAACTTCTGGGGTGGAGGGTTTGCCACTTGCTTATCTCCATGGAGATGATATTGCTTTGCCTTGAATGTTCAGTAGTATGACATTAAACTTAAATCTTACATTTAACAAAATTACAGTTTTTTATTGCTCATAAATTAAACTAAAAGCATGCATTCATACTGTAAGCAAGGTAACATCTCCACAGATCTGACCAGTAACTGGGCCTGGTGGCATTACCATGGAATAGATACGCTTAACGTCATACTGTGGAACATAAGGCAAAGCAATAACATATCCATGGAGACAAGCTGATGGTTGACCCCCTACCACAAAAGTTTCACAGTGCACCTCAGTACTGAAGATGTCAGAGGGCTAAAAAAGTTGTGGGTTTGCGATTGGGTCTGGTAATCCAAATACACAATCACATTAATGTTCTCTGTAAACAACCAAATGTCCTGCGTCTCTGTGGGGCCCCATTATGTGCACACCTCTCTGTGCACTCTGTAGTTTAGACCTCCATACACCTTCTGAAATATGACACTTGTGTAAGATTAGGAGATTATTACCATATATATGTGAAGTTTTCTAAGTCTAAATGGAATCCCTCAGTCGTCCTTAGGTTCCATAGCAAAAGAAATAAAAATGTGTTATCTTAAAAATGCAAAGAAAAATTACATTTTTTTCTTTTCAAAGTTGCAAAGGCACCAATTTCATAGAATGACTCATACTATGTTTCTAAGATTGTTCCAGGCGGTAGCTGTAACATTTCATTTAGGGGAAGAGAGCTACCAAGATGTGATCTCTAAGAAATATAAATAAATATATTTTTGAAACAAGCACAATGTGAAAGCTCAGCATGACTTGACATATTTGCTGTATAATTGATGGTTACATTAAAATTGACATGCTCAAGGCTGTGCTCTACAGATTGCACCTTGTGATTTGCAGGAAGTAGTTTGTCTTAAAGAGAGAACAATAATGTTGGATCGATCCAGTTTGAGGCAGATTTAACCTGGTGTCAATGTTCAAACCTTCAGCCATTTCCTGGTTCGACTATGATGCATACGACGACTATTGATCAGAGAAAGAGACAAGCGGCCTGTGTCTCCTCTTTCACAAACATGCAACACATTTAAATAGAATAGAAACTGCATGTCTAATTGCTTGTCTATATCTTATAGCAGTGTTTACAATTTACCATTAATACAGGAGACTATGGTAGGCCACTTAGTCTAAAATAGTCCTCCATAGTCTAAAATAAACTTGACTATATACTGGCGTGACAAAATTAGACTTTGTTGTTGTTTGTAGAGGGAGGGGAGGAGTGTGGGAGGGTTTTATTTTATTTTTGATCTATTTTTGTTTTAGTGCTGTAAAATATAAAGATTTCTAGAAAATAATAATAAAAATAGACTTTGCTGCTCATTGTATTATCATAAACTTATAAAAGAGACTGGTCAAAAAGCTTAAAAAATAAATATAAGCAGTAAGTGACATTATACTCCACAAATTGAATGAGATAAAATTATCCTATCTCTTATCTCTGATTGCTTAACAAAATCTACAGGAAACACTGGCCTATATCTTAGGCAGGTCTTGGGTTGTGAATTTGACATGAGGTTGTGGTTACTCTACTGTTGGGATAACGCAATAAAAAATAACACAAAAAAGACAAAAAAAATAACACAAAAAAGACAAAAAACCATATTGTGATCAGTAAGAATGGTTCATACAGCAGACAGCAATAATCACCATTTTTCAGAACCTGTTGCTTTTAGCTATAGGTAAAAAAAGGATTTTAATAAAAAGTTTGCTATTATTCGACGGTGACAATAATCCTGCACTCTGCTTTATGACAGCCATGTAATACAGCTTGCTCACAAACTGACATCTTGACATCTCTACGAATCGCTATTTTCACACCATATTTTCTGATCTATGTCATAATGTTGCTTCCTCAAAAAAAACCTTGAGTTGTGTTTTGTTTCATTCACACATGTTTAACACACAAACCCTGCAACATTTAGGCTGAGTTCTTTTCTTGATGTCATGTGGTGTGAAGGAAGCGCTCCCATACGGTTCTAAACGCCATACATCTTCACAAGAATCATCTGGATAATTTCAGTCCTGGAACTGCAAATCTTTACTAAACAAAACAAAACAAAACACACCTGCGGATATGTTTTTGATGAGGTAACAACATTCTAACATGGCTTAAAGCTCACGAGTCAACTTGGTGTAATATAGGACCTTTAACCAAATGTATGCATAACCATTTAAATGTATAAATGACAGAAAGCCTGGACAACATAGGCAGCATGTTACATAAGATCTCCCACAGTTCAATATTATGTTATGGGGCTCATTGACTGAACATAAGAGCTCTGACACGGACATGTCAATACACCATCCGCAGCATTACCTTACTCAATTTAAATCAATGTTGCTGAAAACCTCTCCAACCCAACTCATGATTCACAGTCTGGCATTCAACTTTTCTATCTTCATGGAGACAAGCAGGCAATGCCACCAGGCCAAGTTATGGGTCAGATCTGTGGAGAAGCAATCCACCCTCAAGTAAGAATGTATGTTTTTCAGTGTATTTCTGAGCAATAAAAAAACACATGTAATTGAATACATATTTGATGGATAAGTTTAATGCCATACTATGAGACATTCCTGGCAACCTTTACATAGGCAAAGTAATTACATGCAGGAGTGTAACCTCAATCTCAACAATACATTTTTAGAGTCAATATTTATCATGTACATTTTCTTTGCACTACTGGTATTTTTTTCTTTTTTGGCATTGCAATAATTGATCTGTAGAAAGTTGAATTAATAACTTCTATGACTCATTACAGATATAAACTTGTACAAAGTGTTTTTTTTTCCAACAAAATTGTAGATTTACAAGTTTTTGTGGTTTAAATTTGCTCTTGGGTTATTGTGTCAGTGGCACACATTAGTTTCAATCTTATCATTTATTAATTCAGTTGTTTCTGTTGAACAAAATCACAAATCTTTATCAAAATCACTACATTTGAAATAAGAAATACTTTTACTTTTTACTCTTTAAATACATTTTAAACAGGTACTTTAAAACTTTTACTTAAGTAGATTTTCTTTTACTTGAGTATTTTTTGTTCCAGTATCTGTACTTTTACTAAATTTACAAAACTGAGTACTTAATCCACCATTGTGACACAAAATTCCAACATGGTCCCACGTCAGTACACACATGTAGGCTAAGCCTGCAGCAGTGGGACTTTAGTGGGTCAGCCCCTTTAGAGGAAGTAACTGACATAAAAGAGCTAAAGCTGTTATGGTGAACTGAAGGAGACGTCTCTGCCCTGGGGGACTGAGTGGCCTACTACTTTTGGGACGAGGCCATTTACAATAATTACTGTATCGACTTATTGTTCAATAAGTGATAGGTGGACGTTTTTTGGTGTTCATAATTACCGTGCGTACTTTTTTCTTTTTCACGAGAAGGGAAGTTTTTCTTATTTTTCTCTGCTGTAGTAAGATTTGAGCTGAAGAAGGTTGAATAAATAACTTCTATGACTCATTATACTAACTACTAAACTGTTAAATCTACATTTTTATTTATTACAGCTCATACTTTTAAAGGTACAGTATGTAACTGGAGGTGGCACGTCACCTGCATGATTCCACGGAAACAGAAAGTTAAAAGCATACTTTGGAACATTTTCCATAGAGACAGATAAGTGCAAAACTGGAAAATTACAGCCAAAGGAATAACATTTGCATGGCAACAAGCCTCCAGTCCACGCCAAATAAAAATCGGGTTTGTGGAGATAAGGACGGATGTTTTTCTACGCTCTTCAGTGCAACCAAAACGAATACAAAAAAAAGTTACACAGTATGGCTTTAATTATATTGAATTTTAAAGATTATTTTGGGAATAATCCTGCTTTAGAGTTGTGTCAGTGGGATAAATTTGTTTCAGTAGTATCATTCATCATTATCTATATTTTCTTCAAGAATTTATTGCATTTCAAACTGTGTTATCGTGACAAGTCTTTTTGGGACAGTGCATTCATAAACAGGGGGTTCCTCCAACACTACCCTCCTGGTTAACAGCTGTCTGTGGGGAAAAAGTACAAGAGACTTCCCCTGGACTATAAATACTATATAAGCAGGGCAAAAATAGGCTGAGCTACTTTCACTTTAATGATAAGAGTCTAATTGTGCCAAAAATATCTCAAAATAACAAAAACTGTCTCCATGACGCTATCTGAGGTCCCCACAGCTGCTCTGATAAAACACAAACAGGAAATGAACATGAGAAAAATAAATTCAAAATAAGATATTAGGTATGATGCGTGACAAATGTGAACAGTATCGCAACATATTATGGCAACAAAAAGAAATGATTTGGGTAGATAGGTTAAATGAACATGCATGAGAATATGAAATGATCAAATTTACATAATTCAAATAAAATACAACATCGCAATCAAGAGTATTACAACCATCAAAGGCACCGTACCTGATTTTTACTCATAAAAACATGAAAAACAGAACGAGTTGATTTTAAACTGTTTCACTTTCTTCTTCACTTTCTTAACATATTTCTGGCATCTTAATTATTTTATGCGATGAATTAATATCGGCGCCAATATTGAACATTTTGGTGAATCGGCTATTGGTTCCAAGATATCAGTTCAGTCGATATCCCATTTTGGTAAAACTGATGTAGTAAGATGATTTACTGGCAAATGTCGGGCCATAATGTGTCATAATACAAAGCTATCCTGTTACTTTGACTGATAAATAACAGTTACACAACACATTTCGATCATTCTTTACAATACACACATTTTTGTTTAGAGGAAATCGGCTGATATCGGTACCCGAACAGAAAAAGATGGGTCAGTGCAGCCCTAACCGGAAAGGGGATCAAAGCAAATTTTACAATATTTTCAAGCTCTGTGCTGAGTCAGTCCAGTCATAGGTGGCTGTCACTGTATGGTCCACAGCCTGGGTAAAACTAGTGTGCCACTTTTACAGAAGAAATGAATCATTGCACTGACCATCAAAACTCACAAGCTGAAAGGAAAGAGTAAGAAAAGACATTTTCCCTCCCGCTCCTGTCATGAAGCAATAATAATGAGTGGCTAATTAACAACTGTGGAAACTATTACTGTTATATTTTAATCGGATCTGCCCGCACTGCCCAGCTTTGACACCACAGTCAATTTAATGAGTGACTTAAATCTGACAAATCAGTAGCTTTGTACAACTAAGCAGTAAAAAAAAATTGACTGAAATCCTGCTCTATCAGCTAAAGCAAAATTAATAAAGAAATTGGCAACATTAAAGTAACGCTATGAAAATGAGTTGTGAATTTTCAAAAGTCAGCTGAATTTATTTTAACCCTTATTTTTGTTTTGCTGAGTTTATTACTCGACATTTATTTATCACATTTTATCAGTAGTTATTTCATTATGGCTGCAACCAGCAATTATTTAACTAATTCGGTGATTATTTTCTTTGATTAATTGATTAGTTTAAACATAAACATTTCCTGCGCTCTTCTCTCAGCACATGCGTATACAATCCAGATTATGTGATTATTCGATTACTAAATCAGTTAACAATTCTTTCAATAATCCATTAGTTGTGTTTAATGCATTACCTTATTATTATGTAACTCCAGTTCAGTTTTAGTAGTCAATGCTTGACAATTGATCAGATATGTTTACAAGTGTGCAGTGGAAAATCTCATGTAGGATCAAAAGTCTTTCTGAAATGCCAGGAAGTCAGTCTGAGCGTGTTTACCTCTGTGTATAACCTGCTTCCCTGACAAACACACCAGCGATGTTGTGTTTACTGTAAGGGGCTGTGGCCAGCCTCACAGATGTGGACCCAAACCTCAGTCCAAATCACACACAGTCCCTCCATTCACAAACATCACAAGCCCCATACACAAGGCTGTCTGTAGATCTCTATGAGGACACTCGGTATAATAATGAGCCAATGAACCTACTGTAATCCAATATTATAGACAACAAATGCATCTGCAGTCAAAATCACTACTGTAAATAGTGATTTTGTAAGTAGTGATTTTGTCAGTTACTGTAAGTAATATTACTCAAATGAAGATTTGCAACAAAATTAAGCAATGAAGGGTAAAAAGATGGATAATAAAACTCTTTTAAAATGACACTAGAAATGGACCAAAATTTTGCTGTCCCAAGTCTAACTTAAAAAGATAAATAGATCTAGAAAGAAGAAGAAGAAATAAAGATTACTTAAATGTGTTTGTTGCTAAATACAATTTACAGTTTGTAACATGGGTAGAATTGTGGTACAGAGTTTAGCACGCCTACCTAACAACAAGACTTTTCTGGATGGGGACCCACAATTTGGTGGAAGTTGCATGTTCTCCCTGTGTTTACAATGCTTAGAAAAGGTTTCCTCCAGGTGCTCCGGCTTCCCCTAGTTCCTTAAATAAACCCAACAGGTCACCTCTGGGGCCAGGAATACCCTGAATTTGGTCAAATACAAAAAATAACAAATTATGAAAACTTGCATTCAAATGTAGGACTACGAGACTGCAGAGTGGCTTTTTGATGACTAATCAAGTCAAAATAAGCAACAACAAGATTGAAAAGCTGCTTGTGTCATGGATAATGGGAAGTTGTGGTTTGTGTGAAGAAAGAAAATATAGCCTAAAGTTTGAGCTCTGGACTATCAAATGCTTTTCTTATTTTTGTAATTAGGAGCTAAATAGGCCCAAGTGTTACAAAATGATAAGGAGACACCAGCCCAAATAGTGTAACGACTGGTAGGACTGCAAAGAAATACACTACAGCTGAGTTTAAAAAATAGACATTTGTCCTACACGTAGACTATCTATAGGCTACTAATAGACTAGATCTGTGAAGCCTATGCTATAAAGTCTGCCTTATGTAATAGACTGGTAGGCTGATGTAGGCTACAGTTTATTAGGCTATGGAAAGCACTTTGGTAAACAATCCGAAAAAGATTAGATAAGCCTCAAAACCAAAACCAGTTGTATTATTATAAGTTTTAAGATCATCAGTCATAGGTTAATATATTCTGCACTGTTGTAGTCTAGTACTTGTGCATTTCCTCTGTTTTATAGGCTAACTTGGCTGTCATTTATGGCCATTGAGTTGAGACGAGCGTAAAAATCGTACGCGCACTAGATCCAGCAGCGGTGAGCGAGTGATGCTCAGAGTAAATCCCGTTATAACCCCTCCATAGACCGGTTACAAGCCCCCGTAGGTCTCCCTCGGGACGACCTCTGACATCCACAACAACCCCCGTCCTTCCCATAACACAACCCGGTACTCACGCCCTTGGTCTGGGGAAGCCCATAGACAGCAGCACGTCCAGGTTGGAGCCACATTTCACTGAACCAAGACGATTTTGACGGAGCCTGCGAGGAAGGATTTTGCTGTAAATGTCCTCTTTAGCCGCCATTGTCCCCCCAAAAGTCCACTACGCTGTCCACTCTCTCTGGCTAGTCCATGGGTGTCCTCTGTGCACGCATGAGTGGGGTAGAGAGGGAGGGAGAAGTAGCGGTAACCTCGACTGAGCGGAGCCGAGGGGAGCCGGCCACGCAGAGCCACTCCACCCCGCTGCCCCGCCTCTGGAGCAGACAGCCAATTACAGATGCCCTGGATGTTGACAGTGAGACAGGGGCGTAAAAAGCTCCCACAAGGATCAGATTTGTCATATAGGGGGCCTTTACCGCGGATCTACTTGCATGGGCTTAAAGGACCCATATTACGCTATTTTTCTATGTTTCTATGTTATAATGTTGTTTCCTCGTCAAAAACATACATGGAGTTTTGTTTTGTTTCATTCACACATGTTTAACACAGAAACCCTGCATATGTAGGCTGAGTTCTTCTCTCAAACAGAAAAACCACCTTGTGATGTCATGTGGTAATACGGAAAGTGCTCCACTGTGTTTTTAAACTCCAAACACCTTCACTAGAATCATCATTTTCATCACTTTCCTCCTTGGAATTTTCAGTCTCTACTAAACAAAAGGTAAAAGTTATTTTGTTAACTTGAAAACTACGATCTTTGGAGACTAATAATAAAGGATTACTCAAACATGTACTCTGGGTATGTTTTGATGAGGTAGGCCCAGGCCAAGCGCCAGTAACAACATTCTAATATGGCTTAAATCTAACAAGAGTACAATTTAGCGCAATTTTTCTTCAGGTGGGTGGCAGGGCTAAAGTGACCACCATCTTCTCCCACCTTTGATTGTCCTGCACACAACCATTTATTTCAGAGTGTGCCACACATCACTGGAACAACAGATATAAAAGAGAAATTTGCATAGAAAATATCATAATATATTTTTACTTCCTCAGAAAGAAATCAATACTTATTGTGCACCTTTTGCAATGCCAAACTATCTCACAAGTGATAAAAACTGAAAAACATTCTGTGTAATTGCAGTTATTATCTATGAGCTTAAATTTCCTAAGCCCGTCCCACCGTTAAACAATGTGTCCAACCTTTTCTATAATTTGAGGTGGTCACCCTAGGCAGAATACTAGGCTATTCTATACTATAACATTTGATGATTAGGCTACTGCAAATTTGACTGACTTTAGGAAAAATTAAAAGTCTATTGTGCTTCTGCTTTCTACATTGGCACCCAAGACTCTTTTTAGATGGTCTCAACATTAGGCTATGTAAGGCTTTATAAAATATTCTTTATAAAATATTCTTTATTACAATGATAAAAATATACAATTACATAATTTTATATATTACATATATTGACATTTAGTGTTAGAGCACTATAATGCATTATTTTGGTCTTATTATGGTTGTATATTATTCTTCATAAATTAAAAAAAATGTTTACAGATTTTTTTAGCCTCTGATAGTTGAAACTTATGAACAATTGTTAATATTATTTCAAATGTCTGTTTTCTCAGTAGTAATTTTCATGATTTTTCAGTCACTTAAACTAAATTAAAAAAAAAAAATTACCATCTTGTTCTTACTGTCATGATAATGTCAATGAAATGAAGCTGTTGAGTTATGAATGTTTAGGGTGGGCTCATGCACACAGAGGGGTTGTACGGTACAATGACACAGAAGACACAACCAGCCTCCTGAAAAGCCTGTCTCATCTCCATCTAGTGGCAAATAAAGGAAATGTATTTAGACGCAAGTGAGGCACAGAAATAAAAACACACTCCTCTTAACAAAATAGATAAATTACAAGAGTCAAAAAAAATGTGAGTATCATATTATTTGATTTATAAATCTTTACCAGTTTTGCTTGGTCCAAACACAGCCCAACTACAGCTCCTCCGCTGCCCGGTAACTTCACAGCAGAGCCAAACTGCAAAACATCCGCAAATGTTCTCAAAGGCTTTTGACCCAAGCAAACACATTGATAAAGGTTAATGGTTTAATAATAATACATAAAATTTATATAGGGCTTTTCAAGTTAACTCAAGACTTAGAACATAAAAGACGATGACAAAAACAAATAATGAGAGAAAAAAACAGACATTAAGGGGAGTTTAGTGACGGAATAAAATAAAATCTACCTGCCGCGCTAATTCCACCATTTTGAGATTTCCAGGACCCAGACAGCCATCAGTGTACACAGTCCTGTTGGGTATAAGCATTTAATTAGACAATGTAACTATAAATGCTTGAATAAAGAATAAGTCTATTTACCTTCTTAGGTCAAAGTTTTGATCCATTAATTGAGCCATGTGACTCCAGTCTTTTGTTTCTAGAGCACTCCTTATAAATAAATGTCACAATTATATTAACTTTAGAGTAGGTTTTCTTCTGATATTGCTGCTTTGACCAACCTTGCTTGATCTGTCAAATCAGCAAAAGTTTTCATTGCTTCAACCACCAGAGGCTCCCCTTAATAAGACAAAAAAGCTTATTATTGGTTTATATAAATGGTAAATGGTCACATTTTTAAATAGCTCTTTTCCACCTTCAAGGCACTCAAAGCGCTTTACATCACGGAACCACTCACCCATTCACACACAAAGACACACTACGGGTGAGGTGGGTTAAGTGTCTTGCCCAAGGACACAGTGACAATATTCAGGATTCAGAGAGCAGGATTCAAACCACCAAACTTCAGATCAGTGGCCAAACGTGACTGTCACCCCTATAATTATTCTTTCTATCTGATACTTACCCAATAACTTTTACTCCCAAAAAACATTCATTTCAAGTATCTTCTTTTATGTTATTTCTAGCTCACAGTAAACCACATCATGCTTTTTCTAAATTGAATATAATCTAATAATCTAAGAATAATTACTATTCTAGGTATACAATGTTTCATACCACCAAGCCAGCGCTGCCTGATGTTGCTGTGGATCCTCCCAGAGTCACTGGGGTCACTGAGATAAGCCAGCCAGAACGGGGGAAGGTCCTTCATGTCCATACGAATGTAGTTACCTAAATCAACAAAATGTGAATGTGAAACAAAATAAAAAAGGAAAAGGAACTGTTTACATTAAAGGGCCCATATACTATTTTCTGATCTATATTATAATGTTTTCAGCTTTAGAGATGTAGACAGATAGACTAATAATGCAGAATTACTCAAGCATGTGTGAATGAAACAAAACATAACTCTAGGGATGTTTTTGAGGTAACGGCATTCTAACATGGCTAAAATCTCACAAGAATCTATTTTGTGTAATATAGGACCATTACAATTTTAGATTATGTAGTATAGTAGCGTTAATACCATAGCCCTGTTCATCCATGAGCTTTTTGTTGAAATCCATGTAGACCAAACCTTCATAGACCTGCCAAAACAATAACAAAACAAGTTCAGTAAAGCACAAAATAACTTAAAGGATTAGAAGGGGAAATGGTGGATTGATAAAGTGCAGTGTGTGTGTTTGTGTGTGTGTGTGTGTGTGTGTGTGTGCGTGTGTGTGCATGCGTGCGTGTGTGTGTGTACCAATACCTGTACCACTCTGTCCTGCAGACCAGCTGTGATGAAGAGCTCGTCTGTCTCCACATTCAGGACGAAATTGGCTCTGATCGGTTTTGGCAAGTCCTATAGCATTACATCAGGTTTAAAAGGACATCTTGTCAATATGGTATGTCTGTCAAAGTATTACAGAAAATATGCAAGATTTAATAATTTGTCTGTTGTACAAAGGCCACTTACATCATCTGTAATGTTGTAGAATTTCATGAGGCACTTGAGAGTAGCCGAGACAATGGCACTGATGTGGATAAAGAGACATATGTCAAAAAGTTAACTTCTCAATTACAGTGGCAAAATTTAATTTGTCAACTGGACAGAGTTTATTTGGTCGAATACGTTTCTCAGCTCATCCAAGCTGCTTCTTCAGTTCTGGTCAGATGCTGGTGGACACTGCTTTATATCTGCTTGAAGGGAGGAGCTAATTACAATGAAATTACTCTGAGACAACACATATTTGTTTACAGTTTCTGTTAGTCAGGTGAGTCTATTCAATATGGAGTTGTTTACAGTTACTGTTAATCATGTGAGTCTATTCATTATGGAGTGGGAGTGGGGGTGTAGTTAGCATATCCATTCAGGGCCATGATGGGTGTTTTCACACCTCTGGACATGTCCTGCTAGTCCCATTGTTTTCTCTGTTTGTTTTGATTTAGGTTTGAGGATAGAGTTATAGATGGGAGACAAATGATGTCTGAGACCCCCATTTCTGTTCAAGGAAGGATTCTCTTTCTTGACAAAAATAGCCTCTTTAACTCCCCTCTCAAACCAGTTCTTTTCTCTGGCTAAGATCTGGACCTCACTGTCCTCAAAGGAGTGGCCCGTGGCTTTTAGGTGATGTACGGCAGATTGCGGCCCACTCTGGCTTACAATCTGCCGTACATCTCCACCAGAACAGAAATGGAGGTCTCAGACATCATTTGTCTCCCATCTATAACTCTATCCTCAAACCTAAATCAAAACAAACAGAGAAAACAACGGGACTAGCAGGACATGTCCAGAGGTGTGAAAACACCCATCATGGCCCTGAATGGATATGCTAACTACTCCCCCACTCCCACTCCATATTGAATAGACTCACCTGACTAACAGAAACTGTAAACAAATATGTGTTGTCTCAGAGTACTTTTCATTGTAATTAGCTCATCCCTTCAGGCAGATATAAAGCAGTGTCCACCAGCATCTGACCAGAACTGAAGAAGCAGCTTGGATGAGCTGCGAAACGTATTCGACCAAATTAATTTTTTGTCCAGTTGGATTTTTTGCCATGGATTCTACCTGGACGACTGAGGGATTCTACACACTTCTCAGTTACAGTGTATAACAAGATACATACCTGCTTCCAGCAAGGCCCTTAAAATACAGATAAATAACAGAATTATATTAGGACTTACATGTAGTGTTTATTTATTGTTTGTGACTACTGACCACTCACCACTTGCCGAGGAATATTTGTGTCATACTTCAATGTAAAGTTCTGTTTTGTCAAAGCAATGCTGTAGAAATTATACATTATAATTGAGATGTATTTCCAGACATGTATTTCTAAAAACCTGTGAAAACTAACTCACCCCTGTTTGGAGCAAAACTGATAAAACTTCTTACAAGTTGCCTGCAGAAGCCTCAGACCTCCTAGATACCTGTTAAAAACATGGTGAGAACACATTTAGCAGGCCTATTTAACTACCATTTCTTACATGACAGTTATGAAGTCGATGGTCACTTGCCCTTCCTTCCTGCTGATGCAGAAGAGATCCTGCAAACTGCCAAACTCAGTGGGGTCATTGAGTGGGTGAGGAACCAAGACCTAGAATAACACAAGCATTTAGATCGATGCAGAATAAACATTTTTTGGATTTTGACGTAATCTGAGTTTTTTCTTACCAAACTTTGGCTCTCTGTTAATGTAACCTCTGCCCAAAAATTAGAAATGGTCATTGCAATAGTTTTCCCATTGAAGCCGTCTGAAGGATTCCCCATTAATCCAACCCTAAAAAGCATATTGTCCTTTTTGACTGTTGCTGCACCAGTATTCAAATATTATTCATGAAACTAACCTCGCATATGACCTGCATGTAATTGGCTTGGCGGGATTGTCTTGTTGCTTAGTGGAGTAGTGTGTCAGCCATTTGGTGTAGTCTGACAATCCCTGAGTAGGAAAAAACAATGGTGCAACACTTTATTTACAGGTGCATTGCGTAACATTTCTAATGGAGGGTCTGCCACCTGCTTGTCTCCATGGAAATTTTATTGCTTTGTCTAGAATGTTCCACAGTATAATTTATACCAAGCATGTTACAGCACTACGCTACATTACAATATAGATCTGTGGAGAGTTGCACCTATTAACAGAAGGAATTATTGTATTTTTGATTTAAAATCATGCCATGGAACATTCCAGGCAAAGCAATAACATCTCCATGGAGACAAGTAGGTAGCGGATCCTCCATCAGAAGAGCTGCGCAGTGTACCTTTAAAGAGAAACTAAGCCAATGGACAATTATTAAAAGAGATCTGATTTTGTATTATAATTTTGCCTAATTTGTGAATATGTAGAGCAGTTTGAGCAGCTGATGTTATTGTAAATGTGCTATGTAGATCAACGTGACCTTCAACTTGCCCATTGGAAATCAAATATACACACAATAATACTGTCATGTTGCCATTAGAGGTTTCAAAAAATAAGTAATTGAGACTAGGTTTTGAGTTAAAGGGCACACTATACTACACTATTTTCTGATCTATGTTTTAATGTTGTTTCCTCATCAAAAACATACCCAGAGTTATGTTTTATTTAATTTCATTCACACACACACATGTGTAACAAACAAACCCTGGATATTTACAACTCCAGGTATGTTTTTGTAACGGTGTTTTGTAACATTACACACATACAACAACATAACTGACCACTTGTCCAATTAGCTGAAAACCTGTGGGCAGCTTCATCCCAAATACATCCTGTTTCTTTTCATTTATAAGCCACTCCTGCAAAACACAATACCACATAAAATATGAACTGACAAGAGAATAACAACAAAAGGGTTAATTTGATCTCCCCTATTTAATAACAGTTCAGGTTTTCATGAGTAAAAGCATAATTATATATTTACTGGGGGAGTCTACAAACCCAAAACTGTCCAAAGGTTCTCTCAGTGGCCTGAGGCTGCAGACAGAGGAAGTCAGACAGATACGAGAGAGTGTCTTTTTGGAGACAATAAAATACCACGCTGGCCAATCGGGATGTGGTTAATCCCTCTGCAGGCTTCTCCAAAAAACGGATTATTCTGATTTACACAAAAAATAATATGGTGATAAACAAATGCATTATATTATTTAAATAAACAAACTTTTCAAATAATTTAAAACTCACTTATTGGTGTCAGGACAGACCTCCACAATGCCTCTAGAGCTGCTTTTCTCACCCTCCTCCAGTTCATAGTAAATCATCAGCTCTCCAGGCTACAAGTACAGAGACAGAGACCTTTATTGAAAATGAAGACCAGCTATTTACATTGTCAAAGTTTTTACACCCATCAAAATGTGGCTGCTAAATCCAGTCTTCTATGAAAGATTGGATATAGCAGCCCAATCATACTTCTGATAAATAAGGATAAAATTTTGATAATTACAGTAACAAAAAATTAAGGACTAAAACATAGGCAACTAAACTAGGACAGTAACGCTGTCAAGAAGAATCAGGACTTAAAATGCCACCCATGGAAAACCATAGTTACCTTTGACTTGAAGAACCGGATCACTTGAGCAATGTCAAAGTTTTGATCTGCACAGAGCATGTCTCCTGCAATCTGTAACAATAACCAACAATCATGTAATAATATGAGCTGAATTCTCTGCTTACACCTATGGCTGGCAATATTACCCCACAATAAAACCTACTGCTGGGTTTCATATGCCACCACAAAAGTCAAGAGCCCTTTAAGTTTAATCAAAACTGACAGTAGGTAAAATAAGTAATTAAATTGTTTGTAATTTGAATGTTAATGCCATTTATTTTCTTTGCTGTAAGTATGAATTGATGTCAGTATGTTATATCATCATAATATTCTTATATCTCGTTCTTGTCCCAGTCATGTACAAAAAGAGCTGCAACACTTTCCACAACTTGGGATACAGACAGGTTGTCCTTACCACCATGATGTCGTCTTGTAGTTTTCGACTGCGTATGGCCAGCTCCAGATCGGCCACTGCACCAAGGCGGTCCTCTAGAGTCGTACTGCCATCATTTATGACATTTTCTACAGGAAAGTCATTAGCTGTGGCCCAGCGCTCATAATGCTTGTATCTAAAGAAGACAAAGTAAATACAGAAGATAGTATAGAAATGTTTTTTGGATATTGCTGGGTTTCAGATGTCATCACGGCATTCTATAGCTCAATAATATTTAATACTAGGAATGGGACAAGATCTAGTACCACAAGACCTCGTGAAACAAAATTGCCACAAGACTGTGTACATATGAGGAAAATTATCTTTTTTATCCACGTGTTTATTTTTGGGCTGGACATTATAGCACCACCATTAGTAATTACTTTTATAATATAGTTTTCGGTACTTACTTGTCTGCATTTGTAACAAGATAGACTTCAGTAAACAGTTGGCGCCTAGGGAGAAAATAAAGAAATAATTTATCTGACCATGTTGTAAATAAAATAAGACATTTGTCTATAAATGTCTTGTAAACGCATGCTTTACATTACTAAAATGTGAATAAGAATATATGAAGATTATCCAGGGACCAAGGCGGAGATCAACCACCAGCCGACCTATTTTTCACATTATAAATAATGGTGGTTTTCATATAAAGATCTACTGAAAATTAGATTTGAGATAAATAAATGCCACAAAGACACAGTAGACATAAAATCTTGAATATTATAAATGTCCGTAAACACAGCTCCTGATACCCACATGTTGACAGTTTCCCACCAGAAGTCAAGGATCTTTTTCCCTCCGATTCCTGGCAGTAAGGCCTTGGGCACTCCAGCCAGGTGACTGTACAAACCAGTGTCATCCTTCTGGAAAGAATACAAACACAGACATTTCACATACATCGTTTAATATATGAAAGCTGAAACAATATATTTTCAGGCTCAGTATTTATCGTGTGCAGAATATCTTTGCAAGAATTGGGAGATTTTTTGCATTTTTTATGGCTTCATTCTGCCATTTACTTGTTGCAGCTCATGCCATTTAATGATACGGTCTATTTAAAAATAATTTTACTGGGATTATCTTGCATTACTATTATTGTGCCAGTAGCATAAATTAGTTCTCTGTAGCAATATATCATGGTTCAACATTTGTTATCGTGACAGGTCTACATATATTACATTACATGTCAAAAAATAAGAAGCCTTGTGAACATTAAGATTGTCACAATATCAAATTTTAGTGTTACAATTATTGTGAGATGAAACACCACAATTTAATTATCAATCCTCTCTATAGGGCCAGCATTATAAAATCAAACATTCTTAATGCAAAATGGAGATTGAACTGAATAACTTAATTTTGCTTCTAAATTCTAAAATATTTTAAAAATATGTTTTGATTATATTGTGACCTAATTAATCACGATAATGGCCATATAATGTAATATAATATAATAATCACTCAGAATACAATCAACCACTCACACATTCAAGGTAGGTGAAGATAGCCCATTTGCTCAAAGACATAATGGCAGCAGGTATACTGCTTGGAATTGGGACCAAACCCTCAACCTTAAGCTGATTACTCGGCCACATGGGCCGAAATATGATTAATGTTCCTGTCATTGTCCTTGGGCAAGACACTTTAAAACTAGCCTACTGTGAATGGGGTGTGTGCATGAGTAGTTTGTGGTGGTTTGACAGAAACATAGAAAGAAAACACTATCCTATATCATTTGAATGCACCAGGAGATTATTATTACTAGGTTATTATAACAACAATATATTATAAACAACCAATAGCCTATTCCATATTGACATTGTTATCCAATGAAATCCAAGGTAAATTCACAAATGTTGAACCTGATCATTTCTGTAGTTGAAACTAAATTCTGCATTTTGACAATATATTTTTAGCTGTCCCCATCTGTAACCTATATAATGATATGGCATCTGAAGCCGATTCGGTCAACCAGAAAACAAATAACTGAACTGTGACCCATTGATCTTATATTTTCCATGATTGAAGTTACAACTCTCTATCAGGACGCTGTATGAGACATTGTTGCAGACAGTCAGTGGATTCTGCAGGTAAGAGTGTGTCTTTCTTGAAATGATAGCTACATCTGACAAATAGCGTACTACAGTTTAATTAATTAACCACCTAAATATGTGAGACGTGCGCAGTATCGTTGCCATCGTTACAGAACTTTGCACTCATCTGAGACTAGCAGCTTTTTTCAACTTACCTTGATTTGTGTCTGTAAAACCGTGCCGTGACCAGCTACCAGCAGAATGCATATCATGGTGCACACCTAAGTAACTTACATATATTCATAAATTGGTTGGATATGTAATTTTCGCCTTTTCAAAACGGAAAAAGCTAAAAATGTTGTTTTCTACTAGTGCCTTGATGAAATACTTCCGGTCTCAGACTTCAAAATAAAATGTAAAAGAAAAGGGTCGATCACTTTCATTCATATACCCAACACGTATATGGGCTTACAGAGAGATAGCCATTCTTATACAGCATATACACATATACCTACATGGTAATAATAAAACATTTGGACTTACTTGTGGAGAGCTTGTAAAATTGCATGTATTTTAGATTATATTATAGCCTACTTCCGCTCTCTGGTTTACCTTACCTATTGCAGACATGGATCTATTGCTTACTGCGTTTACTGAAGAAGTTAAAAGTCTTGTATAAAACATGAAAAAGTTACTTTTTTGCTTAATTGATGGTCCAGATAAACTCTTGATTTCATGATAAGCAAGTCATATACCGAATAACACATAAACCACATGCTTCCTTGGTTGAAGTTAAAAGCCTCTTCAGTCACTCATTGTTTCCGCACTGGTTTAGCTCAGTGGTTACTTCATGTGATAATACATACAACTCCAGTCCCTCGCTGGATCGAACCCCGGGCGCTGTCCAGTGTTTTCTTAACCCTTTTCAAATCAGAGACCATTTTCATACAGTAATTAAATGAGTATTTGTGAAACAAGTTTTCCATTATATTTTGCTTTTTTCACAGTGCTAATCTAAACCCCACACCAGTGCATTATTCAGTATTTCAATTTTATTAGGAGAAATTGAGTTTGACATTTGATATTTAATAAAAGACATACATACAATGTAATTCTCGGTTACCACCCATTTGTCTTAATTTTAATAGTTACATTGTTGCAATGTAATTTATGTCCCTATCAAGGCATTGTGAAAATTAAACATAAAACACTATTAAAATGTCATATGATGATAAAAAGTCATAATGAAAGTAATGTCAGTTATGAAAAGTTATACAAAATTGCAATGTTTAGCGACATTTAACAATAACCATGGAGAAGTTGTGTTATGTGGCGAGCTTACACGACTGGATATCACAGTCTATGTTGGATATGGATTCTACTGCATGAGCTGGCCTTAAGCCTACACCTCTTTGCAACATGTGATGACTGAATTTCATAGCCTACAGAGCTTAAAAATGTATTCATAACAACAAAGCTAAAATTGAATGCTGAATAGTTTGACCTTTTTCCATGCACACAAGTACTGTTTATATAAGTGTATCAAGTACTCTTTTGGCCCATTGTTTCTATAATACACATCAGAGTCTGGCCTCTCACTGGGGCTCTGTGCTGGATGATCCCACAATGCCATGCTGTCGAAGGAGGTTTCTCAGGATCTGATTCTTGGACTTCCAGTCTTCCACCTGAATAACAGACATACAGCAGCAGATGCATGTTGAAGTTGGGCAAGGCATATAGTCAAGCATGTGGGGTTCGCACACTAAAATCTAGCTGTCGCAGATGGTTGTGTTCCAGAGTTTGGGGGCAGAGTGACTGAATCCTCTTGCCCCCCTTGTAGTCATTTTAATATTAACACAGTAATATTAGGGGCTGAAGTCCTACCTCCTGTCTTAGGAGCTGATTGTCAATCCGTAGACGATCTAGAGTGCTTATGTCTTCTCCGAGCTTTAGGTTGCTTTGCCTGAGCTCTTTAATATATTCACAGGCTTTTGACAAGATGCCTCCTTTACTCTAAAGAAAAGAAAATTGTTAAAATATGTCCTTTTCTAGTTAAATGGCCGGATATGAACAGAAATTTACCTGTCCAGTTTTGGTGTAATCCACATTACAGTCCGGAATGGTTTTAGAGAGCTGAACAATCCAGTTGTTGATCTTGTCTCTCCGCCGACGCTCAACTGTTACCAAAAAAAGAAAAAAATGCAGATATTAAACATCACAAAACACTAAACACTTTATCAGATATTTATACTATACTGAAGGTCTTTTTGGTGAACACTAACCCTCATTGTGCTGAGCCCGTCGCTTGTCATCTCTGGAACCCCGAGGAGCATCTTGCTTTCTAAAGCACAATGAATAGTTTGTTTATTAATCAGGGTAAACCATAATACATTTCGTTGTTAATGAAATAGTAAATTACGCCAAGTACGGTTGAGTGCGTGGTGCAATTGTTCTAGGGTTGGCTCCAGTCAAAACCTCCTGTGGTGACATCATTACATAAAGCTGGCCTGTAAAACATACAAATTGACAATACTTATCTCTAATAATTAGAATATCATGACAAAGTTCAATATTTTTTGTCAGTAATTTCAGAAAGTCAAATCCATATATTGTATAGACTCATAACACATAGACTGAAGCTTTCAAGCCGGCGAGTTTGCAGGCCAATAAAGCACTGTAACAGCATAGTCAGTGAGCCATCTAAAATGCTCTAAAATGTCCTGGTAGATGCTTGGATATAGCACTTTGTGAACAACCAGCTTTTTTAGCAATGACCTTTCGTGGCTTTCTCCGTGTGGAGGGTGTCAATGACTGTCTTCTAGACATATGTCAAGTCAGCAGCCTTCCCAATGACTGTGTGGTCCAGTGACCAAGACTGAGAGACCATGTAAAAGCTCAGGAAACCATTACAGGTGTTTTGAAATAATTAGCCAATTACGGTGTGACACTATGACATTCCAATATTGAACTTTTTCTCAGTATTCTAATTTTATGAGACACTGAATTTTGGGTTTGTATTATCTGTAAGCCATAATAATCAAAATGTCAAGAACTAAAGGCTTGAACGCTTGACTAAATCTATATAATATACAGAACTGACATTCTGAAAAGAGTGACAAAAAATATTTTTCATGATATTATAATAATTGGAGATAGACTGGTACATCTTTATGATCATATTAGAGAGAGAGATACAGTTGCCTCCAAAAGTATTGGAACAGCAAGGCAAATTCTCTTATTTTTGTTGTTCACTGAAGACATTTGGTTTCAAGATCAAAAGATGAGTATGAGACAAGAGGTCAGAATGTCAGCTTTTATTCTCTGGTATTTACATCTAGAACAACTCAGGACATACCAACCTTTGTTTAAACCCACCCATTTTTCAAGTGAGCAAAACTATTGGAACATGTGACTGACCGGTGTTTCTCCTTGACCAGGTGCTGCCTTTAAGGTTTAAGGATTAAGGTTGGTTGTTCAAGCATTAAATAGCTCTGCATGACTAGTCTACTTCTTGGCTGCAAGACTGCATTTCTTGTTAAAGAGCATCAACCAAAATGAAGACCAGAGAGCTGTCTATGAGAGAAAAGCAAGCCATTTTGAAACTGAGAAAAGAAGGAAAATCAATCAGAGTCATTGGACAAACATTGGACATAGCAAGCACAACAATTTGGAATATCCTGCAAAAGAAAGAAACTACTGCTGTTCTGAGTAACAGACATTGAACAGTCAGCCAAGGAAAACAACAGTAGTTGATGACAGAAATATTGTCCGAGCTGTGAACAAAAACCCCAAAACAACAGTAAGTCAAATCACCTCCATAGTGCAGGGGTGGAGATATCATAATCTGCTGTTCAAAAAAGACTCTGAGAGCAGAAGTATAGAGGTCATACCACAAGATGCAAACCACTCATCAGCAGTAAGAATCGGAAGGCCAGATTGGAATTTGCAAAAAAGTACAGAGATGAGCCGCACAAGTTTTAGAACATCTTATGGACTGATGAGACCAAGATTAATCTCTACCAAAGTGACGGAAAGGCCAAAGTGTGGAGGAAAAAAGGAACTGCTGATGATCCAAAGCATACAAGCTCATCTGTGAAGCATGGTGGCGGTAATGTCATGGCTTGGGCGTGCATGGCCGCTTCTGGAACAGGCTCATTAATTTTTATTGATGATGTAACTGATGATGGTAGCGTCAGAATGAATTCAGAAATGTACAGATGTCTGCCAATGTACGGAGAAATGCATCCAAACAAATTGGGAGGAATTTTATCATGCAGCAGGACAATAACCCTAAACACACTCCCAACAAAACAAAGGACTTCATCAGGGGAAAAAAGTGTAAAAAAAAAAAAGTGTAAGGATTTAGACTGGCCAAGTCAGTCGCCTGACCTTAACCTGATAGAACATGTATTTCACCTCCTGAAGAGGAGACTGAAGAGAGAAACCCCCTGAAACAAACAAGAACCAAAGAAAGCTGCGGTAAAAGCCTGGAATAGCATCAAAAATGAAGAGTGCAACAGTTTGGTGATGTCGATGGGTCGCAGGCTTGAGGCAGTTATTGCAAGCAAGGGTTTTGCCACCAAATATAAAATGTTATTTACTTTAAGATTTTTTGTTCCTTTACTTTTGCTCACCTAAAAATGCTGTGGTGTAATACAAACAATGATATATCCAAGGTTGTTTAACACATCTAAATGTAAATACCAGGAAATTAAAGCTGACATTCTGAACTCTTGTCTCATACTCTGTCTTCAGTGAACAACAAAAATAAGGCAATTTGCCTTGCTGTTGCAATACTTTTGGAGGGGACTGTATTTTATTGATCCTGAGGGAAATTCAGGTTTTGCTGCAGCAACATTTACACTGCACTTCTCAGTCAAAGGTCTCAGTGCAGTTGAAAAGGAGGACTGGTCAGTTCATTTGAAGAAACAGAACGTACCTGTTGGTGTGGGCTGGCCTAATAAAGTGTCAGGGGCTTGCACGGTGGTTACCATGGTTCCCGTCGTGGCATCTGCAATGGTAGCTGGGTAATAAGTATATTGTGTCTCAGCACCACCGTCGCCCTCCAATCCCTCAGACTGAGAGAAAACAGCCTAAAGAAGAAAAGGTGATTCAAAATGAGGCTGGGTTTGGCTTTCCAGGTGCCTCCAGATCTAAACCTAGACTTTATCAGGCCTAAATGAGGGCTAAACATGATCCAAATTGAGACTAAACCATTGACAGAATGGATAAGGCAATTCAAGATAATAATGACAAACACCTTAATACATTTGTCTCTAAATAAAACAAATACTCAAACTGCAGAGGGCACCGTGTACCAGTGTCCCCCAGTCTAAAATTACTATTTATGTAATTTTCGACTCTGTTTCAACTCTGTTATGTGCAATCATTATTGTTAAAATCATCTTGGGGGGCAAAAGATATTGGCTGAGGAGTTGTATTTGATGCCCCGACATAATATCACAGACCTTTAAGCAGAATAAGGACCTGAAATCACTAAAATGAACATATGTGGATTGGCAAACAAACACACTGTTACACATTATGGGGAAAATTAATGAGAGGAAATGTGCCTGATGTGAGCTGCCCCTCACCTGTGTGACAGTCTGTGAGGTGGCGGGGAAACCTGCGACCAGGCTAACTGCTGCTGCTCCATCGGTCTGAGCCTCCAGCTGCCCATCTGACACCTGGATCACTCTGTAAGTCACCTGAAACAGCCAACACAATAATTCTTCAATAAGGCAGTTATGAACTCACTTATTAGACCACAATATCATACAAATATATGTTGAAAGTTATAATAACTGTGACAGATCTCCACAACAATTGGTGAAAAAGGTGGCACTTATATTGACCATATGATCCTACCTGTCCACCAGCCCCCTCTGTTTTGAAAAGATATTTAATGGGTTGATCTGTGAATGTAGCAGCTGACTGAATTGTGGCGATAGCTGCAGGGTCTTCAGCAGTGGCTACAGAACCTAAAGTAACACAGAATAAATACATACTATTAAATGTAACATGTTGATGATAATATACAACTCATCTATAACCAAAGTGTAATGTTAAATCTATGCAACAAGCTCTTGATATTTAGAAATTCTGCATGAGGTTTTGTTTACCTTCTTCGTTCACTGTAATACTTCCATCTGGCTGGTCAGGGCTTTTCTGTTGGCTGCATACATACAGTGGAAGATGTTAAAATTAAATGTGCTTTCACATTATTTCCAAAGCACAAAATAAAACGATGGCTTAAACAAGTTTGCCATGACGAGTAACAGAGAGCGTTGACTATTGAAAATGTAAAAAATATTCTATGATACACATAGTACTTCCAATCTTTTAGCTGGTCTCCGAGTGAACACTCACCTCTTCATCTCTTTCGTGGCCACGGAGACCGACTTTGCTTGCTCCAGAAGCCAGACTGAAAGAAAATATAATATATAATCAATAGGTTTGTATTTACAACAGGAAGACTGGATTTCAAACGATAGATGAGTTTTTAGGAAACATGAGACAGAGGCAATGAAACATGAAGATGAATTTGGTTGCTAACGCGGTGAAGTTCCCCGACGTTGGAGGAACGTTAGTGACTAAACCGGAAACTTCTCCATAATATTCTTCTTAAAGCTGTAATAAACACTCACCGCGTATTAACAGTTCGTTAACTTTTTGCTTTACAAACATATCTTTGTATTAATCTACTTATATCTTAACAAAAACAATATCCAACTAACGTTATTTATAAACAGCATTACAGCGTCTACCGGATGTGCATCAGCTCATTGTAACGAGTTTGACTGGCTTTCTTTTAGATTCGACCATAGCGTTTTTTGTTTTTGTTTTACAGATGTTTAACGGGTTTCTCTCTTCTCTGATCTTGTAAAACCACTTAGGCCATGCGCAACCGCATGTAAAAAGCCAATTAGCCCTTCAAAAGGCATTCAGCCATTATTCCAGTCATAACAAAGGTCTACTTACGCCGCAGCGGTCCCTCCCCCGATATTTGTCAACAGAGCAACGGCGGAGCCAGTGTGCGCATGCGCCGCGAGAAACTGAATCTTCGTAAATACATCCGTCTAAAATTAATAAAAACGAATAAACAAACACGCTCAAAGTAAAAATGTATTCAGCATTTCTAAACTGCCCTGTTTTTATTATTGTATTGTGCAAGAAGTGCACAAACAGCAGTCCACGCATGCGCGACTGCGCGCAGTTTAGCTACTTTTTTCCATGAAGAGATCAAATATAAAATGCCTATGTAGATTGTAGAATGTGTAGATTTTAATTATTTCAAAAAGGAGTTTGTGGGTAAGTAGTCTAGTATTTATAACAGGTTGAAGGGCTCTTTCACTACACTGTGATAGCAGCGTGTAAATGTAGCCTAGGTATCTATTTCTCGATCATGTATAAACTTTTGCCCTAAACTTAGAGACATTTTACGTTTATCATGTGGCCTATACATTACAACATAATTTTAATAAAATGTAAATAGCAACATGGATGTATCGCGATACGATTATAACGTAGGTCTAATCTGTAATATACCCTAAAATGACCACATGGTGAAGCTGTCGTGTCCTCTCACACTTAGTTGGGAAGGTGCGCTGACATTAAACATAAAAACTGGTCACGGAAGAAAAACGCGGTGTTTGATCCCGAGGAGGGATGGAGATTGGACTGTTGGAATAAGAAACATCGAGGTAAACACTGAGCTAAATCAACGCGTAGATTACAGAGGTAAATGTCTGTTTTATACTATCTCATAGAAGGTCTTTCCAATCTATAGGTTCATGTTGATTTACTTTATTCAGACTTTCTGTGCTACTTTTTAATAAAAACAAATCGAGGAAAATCACATGTGCAGGCAAAAGAAGAACCTAAAGCTCAAGAACACCTTTAGTCACTGTGTAGTTAAAAGTGCACATGGTTTAATGTTAAAGTTAGGAATAAATATATGAAATATCTTTTTTTTTTAATGTTAGGAGCAGTCTCCAGGAAATTACCCCAGGATGGATGGTGTGTGTTTGTCCTGTCAGAAAGAATTGAGGACTGGGAACTGGGGAATATTTCCACTGTAGTTATAGGGTTATATTTTTATATATCTTATTGGGCAACATTTTAAATGCTTTCAAATATACTCTTGCTAACATAAGTACAGAATGATGATGCTTTGTGTTTTAAGATCAGCTGCATTTTAGTAGTACTTTCAATATGTATAACTCCACATTTCTTTTTAAATTGATTTTTATTTAACCAGGACTGTCCACACCAGGATCCATAAACAGGTCATGAGGACTGGTGGCTGGATTGAACATGCTCTTCCTTTGCAAGGTCTTGTGCGATCTGGAAATTTAAAAAATAAAATCAAATTTAAAAAGAGCATTACTATAGGACTACAAACAATGAAACAAAATGTAACTTATTTCTAAAATAGGTAGCTTAAGTATAAACCCGGTCTAAAACAGGATTAAAATTATTCTAAAATAAATATAAGTGATAAAGGCCTCAAATACATGTAAGCTGGGAAAAATAGAACAATAGGTCTACAAAAATTAAACATAAAAATTATGGAATGGAAAAAATTAAAGCCTTAAACTAAATAACTAATTAAAATTAAATCAGGGCTTAATAATACTCCTGTATCATATACTACATAAAAGGGTACATGGACCACAGTTTGAGACTTGCTTCCTTTTCCTTTCTTCATCCTGTAGTCGACAGCAATGTTCTTCGCCTCCACTCTGCCTTTTCGAGTGAGGATGCACTTGAAGTGAGTGGTTGTATTGGCATAGATTTTCTTGTGTTTAGGGATGACCAGCGTGCAGTTTTTCTTTTCATAAGGTGGATCCATGTCTGAGCTGCTAATGATGCAGTAGTAAGGTGGAGAGCCAAGGCAGCCTGCATACGAGCACTCTAACCTTGAACCAAACAAAAATAGTTTAAAGGTCCTATATTACACATAATCATCTGCAGTGAGCCTTAAGCCATGTTGTAATGTTGCTACCTCATTTAAGACATACCTGAAGTTGTGTTTTGTTTCATTCACATGAGTATCCCTTATTATTAGTTTGTCTACATTTCTGAAGCTCAAAATGCTTTATTCCACCTTGTGATGTCAAGAACATAACTCTAGGTATGTTTAGGATGAGCAAACAGAGATCTGAAAATAATGGGCCCTTCAACTTCAAACTTCAACTGGTAGAGCAGTTTAAAGGTGCACTGCGTTTTTTTGTTTTTTTTTGCTTTGGACCACCTGCTTGTCTCCATGGAGATGTTACTGCTTTGCCTGCGATGTTTGACTGTATTATACTCAACTTGTCTATCTCTACGAAGACAAGTGGTACTACCAGGCCAAGTCACAGGTCAGATCTGTGGTGAGGCGACCCTGCTCACTTTTTTAGCCCTGAAAACATTCAAAACTAAATAAAAGCTGATGTGTTTAATACAAAACTTCCTAGGCAAGAAATAAAGTCTACATGGAGACATGGCATACAATCCATCACAAAAGTTACAGAGTGCACCTTTAATTGAAGCTGGATATAATGACTATTTACCTTAAACTGTTGTTGTTGTTGCAAGCTCTGAAGATGCCAAAATCCCCTTGTTTATTGGCAAAGGACAGCACTGTAACACAAATATTTAAATATGGCAATTTTTACATGCATTTTGAAAATTATGAGCTCATATTTATTCAGAACATGCAGATTTGCGGATATATACAAGAAAGGACTATTAAATAAATAAACTGGTTGCCTGGCATGTCCAGAATGATACATCTGTAGTTTTTAAACAGAGGGAAATCAGTCTAGTCACCACTCCCTCTGCCACGTCTCAAACCAGGTTCAAACTAAGCCTGTCCCAATAATTACAATATTGACTTATCATTCAATATATGAAAGTTGAAACTAAATATTTTGAGACTGTTTGGGAATATTTATTATGTGTACATCGTTTATCATTACATCTCTCAAAATTTTTTGTCCTGACACAACTTTGCAATCAGAATAGTTTATTTCAGTGACATAAAGGAGCTCATTGGTCACTTTTTCCTTTAAAGTGGACATATTTGTTTTGATGAGGACAGGGACAATGCGTGTCCCTGATTGGCTCATGCACCTGTCAATCATTCATCTGAACTCAGGTATAGATCCAACAAGTATTCAAGAAGCGTGTGGAACCCAGGCAAATAAACTGGTAATAGGATGCTGTGGTCAGAGCTGTAGACAGGAAGCAGACCATGGATAACCAAAGATTTAAGGATACATTAATGGAAGATGGTTAGAAGGAGGCACGGGAAAAAATGGGCATAATAACCTAATGAAACCAGTTATAAGCACATGCACGTGGCACACCCATAGTACATCCAACAAGGGTGATTCAGTTTGTGATCTGTAATTAAGATGATAATAACAGTTACTCCCATTCAGGTTTGTCCTTTTTCACCAGGAACTAGCTGGTTTAATAGCTATTTAAATGGCCCATATTATGCAATATTATAACAACTCCAGGTATGTTTTTTGTGTGTGTTTTTGTTTCATTCACACGCCTTAACACGTAACCCTCCATATTTAGGCTAAGCTTTTCTCTCAAACTAAAAACACTCATATGATGTCATGTCATGTGGTAATACAGGAAGTGCTCCACTGTGTTTTTAAACTCTAAATTCACTTTCACTAAATTCATTTGGATAATTTCAGCCCTAGAATTGCCAAACTGTACTGAACAAAGGGTAAAGGGTAGCTGTTAATTAGAAAACTACCACTACATGACATCACAAGGTGGAACAGAGCATTTTGAGTTTTGGAGAAGTAGACTAAAAATAAAGTTTTTTTTTTATGTGTTTGAAGTGTCAATTTTGCATAATATAGGACCTTTAATGAGCATTTGCTAATTATGAGCATTGAGATAACGATTTTCATTTGATTGTGATCAATATTGCAGCCCTATTCTGACCTTTCACATCTTATTTACAAACAGCAGCATCCAAATTAAAGGGAAAATCATCTGTTAAAGGTAAACATTGTGATTAAGACAAGGCTATGGGCGAGCTGTGGTATCTGTTGATCTTCTAAATGTGATTATACTTGTTCTGGTGACTGATGGGTTTGTTAGAGAAGAGGCAGGAACCACCACAATACAGTTAGCTTCCTTTTACATGCAACATACAAACAAAACACACACAATCACAAGCAACATGTGGAGTGAAAAGTTAAGTCTTACCGATTTGGAGACAAAGAGTTGCCACATAGTACATGTTACTAATCCACTGCTAAATTTGGAGAGATTAGAAAGATTTCAGATTAACTTTTTGTATGTTTTTGTGTGAAATGCAGATACATGGTGTTATGTTACAGTCGTTATAATCCCTGAGCTGTCCAGGTAATTCAAAAACAGTGTCCAGATAACTCTTTGAATCTTTGAAAGCTTTTCTGCCTATAAAATACTAAAAATACCGTCACTAACCATTTCCAATTTCACATTTTATCAACAAGTGTTTAAAGAAATCTTACCATTTTTGAGCTCCTGATTTCCTGTTGCATCAATGGGAGGAAGCGATCTGTTAGCAGTGTTTGCGTGGAAGGGCAGCTGGGCGCGTTGTTTTGAAGACCATCTTAAAGAGCTACTCACTAAAATTGTGTGTCTGTGTATTGTTGGATTCAGTTCAGTGGTTTCAGGCACTCAGCATCTCTCTGGCTAATGTAATCGTTAATGAGTAGAATGGGTCTGGTGTAGGAACAGATATTGTTGTTTATTTAGAATTGGAAGTAAGATTGCAAAAATATTATTTAGGTAGAGCTATTCTTACTTGAAAATACCACTAGAGATTCATAGAACAAAAACATATTTATTTCATATTTTATAACCAAATCCTCAAATGACCCACCTTTTGCTTTGTTTTTTCTTCACGAAATAATTCCATATATCTTGATTCATGTATTTCAGGTCTTCTGTATGCATATAAAATGTAGAAAGTAGTAAGAAAAAAGAAACAAAACACTGAATGAGAGGGTGTGTATAAACTTTTGACTGGAACCTTTTTTTGTTATTTAGTTATTTATGTTGTATATGTGTATTTATGGCAAAAGGAGAAATTCAGTTTGTCAGTTGGACAAAAGTTTGACCAAATAAACTTTTGTCCAGTTGACAAATTGAATTTCTCCTTTTGCCATGGATTCTACCTGGACGACTGAGGGTTTTTACACATGTGTACTTATGTATATCAAATTTAGAAAGTAGTAAACATTTAGAAAAAAACATTGAGAGCGTGCGTTCCGACAGCTGACTGGTAGTGTATATAGTATATTAAACCGAAGATGTTCATTTTGTCTTCTTATGTACTTTAAACTTCTTAGGTTCTTTTTTAAGACAATACGGTAACGTGTATTTACCTTGTTGACATGTTTCATGACATGTCAACAAGGTAAATACACGTTACCGTATTGTCTTAAAAAAGAACCTAAGAAGTTTAAAGTATATAGTATATGTTTATGAGCCCAAAGCATAAACTGAAGCATTACTAGTATATTGTAATCTCTTATATACTGTATCCAAGTAATTTCCCTTAATAAAGTGTTTCCAAGTAAGCACTATATGTCAAGTGGAATGGCCAAAATGGTTTACAACGGGCTGTTACTTCATATTACAACTATTTTGAATAGAGTACAATAATTCAAACAAATACTTCAACCTGAATTATCGTTAAAAACCCATTATCTGCGCAACATTTATTTTTATTTTTTTAAATATAGGCCTAACACAGTTTCTGAAGTCACAACTAAGCAATACAGTCCTATAAAAAAGTACTAATGTCATTAATCATTATTAAGCTAAGAGAATGGTGAAAATGAGTGTTAATAGTTAATGTGTCAATTACTGTTAGTGTTAATGTGTCAATGGTGTGTTGTATTTTATAAATTAACGTAGATTAAAGTATACTAGGATTAGTTTTAGTGTTAAATTTAAAACAAAAGCGCTCCGTCAGAAAAACGCTGGACAGCGCCCGGGGTTCGAACCCTGTGGGGGGTGGAAGTTGTCTATTTCTCAAAGAAATTACAATCGAAGTAACCACTGAGCTAAGCCAGCGCGAGTGGGGAGGAACTAAAAAGCATTTATATACCATGACTCAGCCCCAGTGTTTAGACAGCACAAGACACGCTATTGACAAGGCCCTCCTGTCAGTTAAACATGTAATAAAAAGGTGTGTTCACTCCAAATAATCCCTCTCAATTATTTATAAATTTTGTGTTATTTTACTTGATTAATCAGTAATGCGGGTGACAAAACCGTGTCTAGCAATTTACGCTCTTGTCCCGCTACTGCTCTTTGATCTTATGTTGCCTTACGTGCGTTTGGTCACGTGACCGCGACCCGCCAATTAGCAAGATATATTACCGCAAACCCCGGAAGCGCGATAGACGCGAGCCAAGTCACACCAAGCTCCGAAATCTGAAAATGGCCGCCCATTCAAGTCAATGGGCCGAGCTCAGTGGCGCATTGTGGGTGCCCAATGTGGGCGGAAGTACCTGATGTGGGATCAGGTACTTCCGCCCATATTGGGCACCCACACGCATGACTCCAGATTAGCCTAGACCGACTAGGTACTTCCGGTTTTCCGGGCCTATTGAACATGCGCAGTAGTGCTCTTTTCTCCCGCAGGCACACGCAAATGCACGCAAGCGCACGCACGGAGCGCGGTCTCGCGTATCACGTGATCACTTTGACCAATCAGAGCGAGAGGAGCAGAGCCGAGACGGAGCTAACGATTATAAAACTGTTTTTGAGACGACTTTGACTGAAAAACAGTTTATGATCTAAAAATAGGTAAAAATCGCCACAAAATCCGACATTTTTGAAAGTTGGACGTGCCCTGTCAGCCGAACACGAGCAGTTTGTGATTACATTGCGCTCTATGGGAAAACTCCTTTCTCGGCCGGGGGTATTTTTTTCGCTGTAGTTCCAGTGAGCGGCCGCTACGCCAACTGGAGGCAGCTACAGGCAGCAATACCCCATCCAGTTATTTTAATAGATCCATGACGCGAGCATGGGTCTATTAAAATAACGCGAGAGACGGACAAAAATATTTGCCGCAGGTATGTTTTTTAATTTCGCTTCTGCTTATTTCGCTATGACAAGTTGCCAGATTTATTGAGTTGAATGTTAACCCACAGAAGCCGACTACCACCGCTCAAGCGATTCAATCGAGTCAATGCATTAGACGAAATAAGCGGAATTAATAAACTCATGCTTTAGTATTAGTATCTCCTATTTGTTTGTATGAGTTAGTTTAGCTTCAGCCGTTCCCACTGTTTTCAATGGGTCCGGTTAGCATTGCTTTTTATGCCAACTTTCTGCATTATTCTTTACAGTGTTATGGTCCAATTGAAACGTAGACGTAAACGTAAAAGTTGAAACGATTACTCATATTGTCCAATGTTGTCAAATAATTTATTATGCACTTTGTGGCGTTTTTTAGTCTAAACATTGTCTTGGTCTTATTGAAATGCACTATGCACTTTGAATGCTAAGAAAAATTTGTCTGAGGGCCGCATTTGACCCCCGGGCCATAGTTTGGACATGACATGTGCTACCCCCATGCACTCAAGCACTTCACGCACTTCAAGGGAAGCTTTTTTACTACTACTACTACTACTAATAATAATAATAATAATAATAATAATAATAATAATAATAATAATGCATCAGTTTTATATAGTGCTTTTCTGGACACTCAAAGACGCTTTACAGAGCTTTATTCATTCACTTCACACCCGCTGGTGGTAAGCTACTATTGTAGCCACAGCTGCCCTGGGGCAGAATGACGGAAGCGAGGCTGCCAATCGGCGCCGTCGGCCCCTCCGACCACCACCAACACTCACACACACACCACTTTCATACTAGGCCTTAGAACACAGCAACAGTTTTTTGCGACTGGCGCCCCCCTGTGGCACCTGATTTTCCCAGCGGTCTCCCATCCAAGTACTAACCAGGCCCGGCTGCTGAGCTTCTGAGAGCTGACGGGATCAAGCTCTGACAAGCCAGTATATTGTACAATATCTGAATTTCTATATGGCGAAGTATTTATCTGTTTATAATACAACTAGTATTATTTAATAATATTTAGATTATGAATTGTGTGCTCATAGATTTATTACATAGCATGGTCCTGTTCTCTGCACAGGGCAGGTTCTTTGATGGTGATCAAAGACAAGGCTTCTAGCCCATTGAAACTACAAGAAACTCAACTCTGTGAAGATTCCTGCCAGGAACCCCGACACTCTATTCTCTCTGGTGCTCAAATCAGTCCACATTGACCCACAGTCGGACAGCCATTCTGGACTTTTCCAGAACGGCCTGATTTACTGATTTACTAGCCCATAGTTTTATTACATTACATTTACACTGTTATTACATGGCGAAGTTTTAGTATTGGTTCCTTTGTACTTGGACAGTACTCAGCCTTGCTTATTACTACTCTACACAGAGTATTTGCCACAAATCCATTATTTTCAAATATATACAGAATCACAACAACTGAAAAATGTTACTGGAGTGCAACCAGAGTCATTAATGCATCAGGACTAATGGTGCTCATATTAGGTTTCATTTCCTGGATTGTGGTCTCAGAGGAGAAAGTAGGAAATGCTGCTCCGTTGAAATTATTATTGAGACAAAACCTCTAAATATTAATGCCTTTTGTGTGCATAAACAAAAAATACTCAACTAAAATTCTATTTCTTAATTTAAAAACTATGATATTATTATGGAGAACTGCTGACATGTTGAAAGTGGCCAGTGGGTTACTTAATTAAAACATTATTCAAAGACCACGTTTGTTTTTATAATGTAAATATAATTATCAATTGCCACAACTGAATTGTAATATATTAGCCTACTGCAAAGTGAGGCTAGTGGCTTGTGCTCAGATTAGATGTACATAATTTTCAAATTGTGGTTTCATAGGAGAAATTGGCAAATGCCAAGAAGAAGATATCCAGATTACTACATATTATCACATCAGTGTGTGCTCTTTGGCCTCTTAAACTTAATGTAAAGTTTAGAAAGAAGGACTGGATCGATACTGTTAGGGTCAGGGCTTCTATGGGAAAACAACATCCTACATAGTGAGTGAATATATGTTACCAAAATCTGTTTACATATTGGCCCAAAATATTGGCAGACCTTATCGGACCTCGGTTTCTCTCGAGTCTAGGCAGTTGGCCAAGAAAGTTGCGATCTAGCATATGTGATGAAGTGGTTGGCTCTGACAGATTCTGTACAGAAAAAAGTTTTATAAAATTAAATATAATTGGCAGATGCTATTTACACCCTGGGTGCAAATAGCTAACATTGTTATTCACACATAGGGCACATAGCCATTGTTGCTATTTACACCCAGGTGTATTTAGAGTGGTACATACAGTAGATGGGCACCCGGGTGTTCCTAGACAAAAATGCCATTTACACCCAGGTCTTCGTAGTCAATAATGCTATTTACACCCAGGTCTCAAATAGTCAATAATGCTATTAACACCCAGGGTGCAAATAGACACTCCGAATATAATTTAATAAATGTAACAGTGAATGGTTACTGTCTGTCTATAACAGACTAAAGCTACCATGTGTACGTCGGCAGATGTGAAACCTGTTTCCCCTCCCCCACTCCTCACCTGGCCTTTGTTCAAGCTCACCTGTGCTCTCTGGTCTTAGTCTAAAGCTGGCACACTATCAGACAGCAGTAACATAGATAGCATCTAGTGGCGATATGTGAGAATACAACAGGGCCGGGTTTGCCAATCTAATTAAGTTACAGCCTTTAGGCTTATTGCTCATATAGAAAAAAAAACAAAACAGTTTGATTTTAGTTTTTTTATTTGTGTAGTCCATGTCCATAGGACACAGATGAACAGAGCATTTTCACTGACAAAAGAATAACTGTATGTTACAAATTTAATGCTGATTACTCTAAAAAAACTGACCACATTATCGTCAAAATATAATTAGATAAGATAAGGGACAACATCTGAACACATGATGACTGGAAGTACCTCATATTTTGTCCATAATATTTTTGTCAAAATGGCATAAGATTAGATTGTCTGCATTTTATCAAGTTGTGGGTGTGTGACCAGTAGACAAGGACACAATTCATAGCAAAAATATTAGTTGCTTCACTTTGTAATTGCTGACTTTATTTAAAAACCACAGTAAACAAATGATAAGCAATGAGGAGTGATTATTCCATGTCTACTCATTGTCATTTTAAAATTATTTTCCAGCTGTTTTCCCAGCACACTGATAGTCTGTTTCAGTTGAGTAAATGTTTTAAGCCAATGAAACATTTTTCTAATAAACTGAATTTTTAGGTTCTATACTACACAAAACTGGCTCATTTGAGCTTTTAGCCATATTTGAATGTTATTACTTCCTTTATTAGTCTGTCTACATCTCCAAAGCTCAAAATGTCCAGTTCCACAACTCCAGGCATGTTTGTGATGAGGAAACATCATTATCACAGAGATCAGAAAATTTAGACTTAGACTTAGACAAACTTTATTGATCCACAAGGGAAATTATTTGGATACAGTAGCTCAGACATCACAATATAATATAATAACAGAGTAACAAAAATAGATGGTATAGCAAAAAGAGTAAGAGACAGGTGTCAAATGAGACATAATTATAATACTGTAAATAGTGTAATATAGGCCCTTTAATGTATATTTAATTATTTTGCAGTCAAAATTGTCCATGCAACTCTTAACAAATATTAAAACAAATATTCAAACACACACAGATCTTGCCTTCTACTGCACTATTCCTAAAATGTTGTAACAACTATGCTGTGTTTGAAGACTTTATCAGTGCACAAAGATTTACTTAGCTGAGAAAATTGTCTACTTTGGCCTTAGTAATCAGGTTAATGCTGTTTGCATGCTAAAACTCAAACATCCCACATGGGTAAAGTGCACTGTCGCAAGACTCTTACTGTAGCTACTTAGTCTTAGTCTGGGCCAGAGTTTCATTTTAGATAATTTGTCCAACATATCAAAAGTCGTAAAACTGTCACCAAATTTTACAAAATACGCAGTTATTGCATTTTTCCTTTGTAGGGCAGTATTCATTACAGGTCTTTCTATTGCTCAAAAATACAATAATTCCTTCTATGAATAGGGGCGACTCTCCACAGATTTGAATTGTAATGTGGCATAGTGCTGTAACCTGATTGTCCCCCTTTGTGTTAGAGTGTTGATGCTTTATTAAGGCTATTAAAATTTATTATTAAGTGTATAAAATGGGATTAATGAGCCAACTTTTCAGTTGTATTCAGATTGCATTGTTTATGCTATTTTTGTATTCTATGATTTGTCTGTTTCAGTAACTGCAGATGGAAATTAGCTCCAAAAGCTATAATCTGGTACAAAGCATCTCTTCAGTGTTTCTTTGATTAATGCTCCTATACATGGTTCCTGTCAAATAAACTAAATAAACTAAACTGAACAATATGGTCAAAAGTCCTCAAAATGGCATCCATAACACATGAATGATGTATACCTTGACTAAATCAAACTGCTCAATACTTTTCAAAGTTGAGGCAAAAACAGAAGAGCTAACCTAAAATGGTCCTGACCTTTTTTGTAACCCTCACTTCTTGCAATTTTTTTTTTTTTTTTTTTTTTTTTTTTTTTTTTACTTTTCCATTACATCTTTTACTGAAAATCACCCACACACGCTACAAATGATTAATCAGAGAGATGTTATTGAGAATAACCGACTTATGTTCGGGTGTGTCCTAACTGATGGGGGCGTATCCTCTTTTCACAGACTATTTAACAGCTGCTGAAACTGAAGTCCGTCCTGGACAGTCATGGGTCATCCCGGGATCCAGATGTGGACATGGGTGCTGCTTGTGACCCTCGGGTGCTCATATTTGGGTCAGGCTATGGCAGGACCGTAAGTAACATTTTTAAGATGATGTTTTCATAATTAAAACTTTGTGTTCAAGTTTTTACCCATGACTTGTTGAGTTTAAAGGTGCGTATGTCATTGCTCTGCCTGGAATCTTCCACACTATGACTATGACTACCTTAAATTTATTTAATTACAGGTGGTTTTATAGGCCAAAAATTCAAGGCGTTCTGACTGTGAGCGGGTTGAGTCTCCACAGATCTGACCTGTAACATGGTCTGGTTTGGTCTCTAGTTAGAAAGGTTTAATGCCAAACATTCTAGACAAAGTAATAACTATCCATGGAGAAAAGCATTTGAAGGAAAAGTTACACAATGCACCTTTTAATTTTAGCCATGAAATGTATATTGTATCTTTTCTCAGTTATATTTGCCATCAAAGATTGTGGCTCTTGTTTAGTCTGTATTATGTGTCATTTTAGTATTTCTCTTTATAAAACTACTTAGCTGAGGTGTTGTATTCACAAATAACATTGCATTTTGGTGGAGATACTTGTTACAATTCTAAAATTTCAAACTAGATTTTTATACTAAGGAAAAGACAGAAATTCTGATTTTGATTTAGACAATATAATTTTCAACACAAAAAATGTTGCTTCTTCAATATTGCCATGTGTTCTTACTAATATAGTATACTATATAGTAGTTCTGATATAAAGCTAGCCTGTTCTAAAACTATTCAGGAAAGGTCCAATTTTGTCCCTTTAATTACATAATTTTCTTTCTTTTCTTTTCTTTTCTTTTCTTTTCTTTCTATCTCATCTGCTTTAACTTGGACAAACTTTATTGATCCGTAAGGGACACAGTAGCTCACACATCACAATATATTATAATGACATAGAGCAAACATATAAATCCATCCATCCATCCATCCATTTTCTCCCGCTTAATCTGGCTGGGTCGCGGGGGCAGCACGCTGCCCATTACTCTGTGCACCAGACCCAGACCCCTATGAACCCCTCTGCAGGTGGTGAGCCCACAGGAGCAAACATATAAATGGTAATAATAAATTAAAAATAAGTAGCAAATAGCAAGAGACTGGTGTCAAATTATGTATATAAAGGCATATACAAGTAAAAATATAGAAATATAGTAATACAATTGTATATCTCAGCTATATATAAGGGGAAAGTGCAAAGGTGAAATAGTGATTGACGTGACAGAAGATTATCTTTTACATAAGGGTTCAGTTTTGCTTGTTTTACAGTGTGTGCCTCTCTTTGTCTGCAGATACTACATGGTGGCTATCCCTGCCATCCTGGAGTCTGGAGCTCAGGTGAAGTTATGTGCCAGTCTCATGAAGCCCAACGAGTCTGTGGTGATGACGGTGACACTGAGGGCCCCGGAGCGCAACACCACCCTCTTCCAGAAAGAATCCAAAGAAGATTTCCACAATTGCCATGACTTCCTGGTACAGACATCGGGATATAATACACTTCATAAGTTAAACACAACATTAGCTCAGATGGTTTGTCCACTGATTTGGCAGTTCGAATCTCGCTCTCAACATAAACGTCATTAGTAGTCCGTTCAAATCCACTGGCCCACAGGTTGATTCCAGCTCCCACAGATGAATGCTTTTGTTGTGTACTTGGGACACAACGAAACATTTAAACCACTTTGCCCCCCAGTGTCTGCTTACACTGGTACACTGGAGTCACAGATAGATGCTATAAAATTTTAAATAAATGTACACCCTATTTTTTGTATGCACTTTTAAAGGTTAAAGACTATGCTAATAACTGTATCTTTTTTCTGTCATGTTAACTATTTCATTATATTGTTTTGACTTGACATGCTATCCACAGAAAAGAGTGTGATTGTTGTCTCTCTGTGCCTCTAGGTTCCTCTGGTGTCTGATGAGCAGGTGCAGGACTTCCAGGTGGAGGTTCAAGGGAGAACGTTTTACTCACGAGAGGTTCGCAGAGTCCTCATCCGAATCAGTCGGCCAGTGAGCTTCATCCAGACAGACAAACCTCTCTACCTCCCAGGACAGACTGGTAATTTAGCTTATTTTAAGATACAATAAAATAAGCTAAATATAACATATTTTATATTTTACTCTATTTTTTGTGAGTGAGGCTTTAACCACTACATATTTCTTGAGGACAAAAACATTCTAATATTGTTCTGCCTTGATTTCCTGTTCTTTCTAGTATTTTCTTTATCATTCGATCACAAAAATCATTTAAAGGATTTTTTTAGCATGTGAAATTATATGGCAACCATCCTGACTAACCGATGATGTAATTACTCAACAATCGAACACATGTGATCAAGTCTTTTCCCATTTTATAATCAATTACAATATTCTGATTCTATTATAATACAGTTCACTACTGCTCCCCTTGTGGCCAGAAGCAGTGTTGATAAATTAAACTGCTGCTGATAATGTAATTGTTTCATTAATGTTTATGTTTTGGTCATTGCAAACCAAATATGAACCTAATACAGGCCTTATTTAAGTCTGTTTTTTCTGCAGTGCACTTCAGGCTGGTGACGCTGGACACAAAGCTCAGACCTGCCTGTCGAAAGGTGAGTGTCTGTATTGATTTAAATGAACCAGACTGACCCGGGCCCATTGCATCACTGAGTTCAGTTTGCTTAGTTAATACAGACTTGTTTTAAAGTTCACAAACTCAGGGTCACAACTCGTACCCTTCTTGTTATGTAAGAAGTATTGTGTCATAGATAAATACATATAATTTTCTGTAACTTGCGTTGTGACACTGCAATTTCCCCATTGTGGGACAAATAAAGGATTATCTTATCTTATCTTATAATATATAATAATGTTTACCAAAATGTATAAACTATATGTCTGTATAATCCCTCAGTCTTCTGAATAGAATTTTCAGTTTTTATATATAGCAAATTTTGATTTATTTTTTTTTTTGTCTTTCTTTTGCAGTATGACATCATCGAACTAGAGGTAAGACTTGGAAGGGGATATCTTTAAAATGCCAAGTGTTTGATTTTCACCAAACAAGGACTGATCTTGAAACTAAACCAGGACTAGACTGGGATTAAACAGGGATTATAACAAGATCAAACAAAGTCCATATCCAGACTTTTTACACGGGCGTGAGTTTTCACAGATCCAGAGTTTTAACATCAGATTGGCCTCGCTTTTACACTGCAATGTTCACTTCTGCTGAAAACGGTCGAAGAGGTTTCATTACTGTAATACACATATTTTGCCTTTGTTTGACAGGATGTAAGTGGTAACCGCATCGGGCAGTGGGTGAACTACACCTCTGATGGTAAAATACTGCAGCTATCTTACCCCCTGAATCCGGAGGCCAAAGAGGGCACCTACCAGATCAAAGTCTCTTCTGGGGAGGAAATCTTTCATGCCTTCAAGGTGGAGAAGTATGGTAAGTGTTTTTCACGTCATATTGCATTATTCATAGTTTGTTTTACAATATTGTTTACAAAATGCGTTCCTAAAGTGCCTATCTTACACTATTTTCTAATCCATGTTATGTTTCCTCACCAAAAACATACACGTTTAACACACAAACCTTGCATTGTTTGAGAGTTCATCTTTCAAACAAAAAACACCTTGTGATGTCATGTGGTAATACAGGGAGTGCTCCACTGTGTTTTTAAACTCCATACACCTTCACTAGAATTATGTGGATAATTTCAGCCCTGAAATGCCAATCTCCACTGAACAAAAGGTGAAAGGTAGCTGTTAACTTAAATAAACACATGATGACATCGCAAGGTGGAAGCATTTTGAGCTCTAGAGATGTAGACAGACTTAAAATAAGAGTTCATACATTTTAAAGGAAACATACTGTATTATGCTAAAGCCTCTAACCATGTCCCAAATGATGTTACTTCAGATTTACTCAGAGTTGTATTTTAAGTGATTCATGCATGTTTGAGTTATCCTTTCCTGTCTTTAAGGCTTAAGTTCTATGAAAATTTCTGTTTTCACTTACCACCTATCCTAACTCAGTTCTGCACTTCCTTGCAATTGCAATTTACACTATAGATTATACATAAATGTTCAGTGTTAAGTAGCCATTAAAACTATTTAAAATGCTGCTTGCTACAGTGAAATACCACTATAAAGAGCAGCAGAGAATCAGTGCTGCAGTTTTGAACAGAAAGTCAATGGACCTGTTTCTATTATTAAAGTTGCACTATGTAACGTTTTGGTTAGGGGTCCATCACCTGCTTGTTTCTATGGAGATGTCATTGCTCTGCTTCGACTGTTCCACAGTATGACATTAAACAGCTCTAAATTAAATTACAAGTGGTTTTATAGCTCAAAAATACCTTGAAAAACAGGCATTCTGACTGTGAGCGAGGTTGCCTCTCCACAGGTCTGACCTGCAACTTGATCTGGTTTGGTCTTTAAGAAGATAGAAAAGTTTAATACCATACTTCTCTATTGTGAAAAGTATTTGCTGGACCCTCCATCAGAAAATGCACCTTTAAGTTTGTTTAGATCAATATTGTGGTTTTCAATGAACAAAATATTTTAAAAAAATCTACATAGTGAATATAAAAGTTCATTTCAAGTATAAAAAAATGATCTGTCCCTATACTAAATCAAGTTTAAATCATTGTAAATTAACCACAACCAATTTAACTGATTTGTAATAGATTTACATATAAATACAACTTTATTTTAACCCCCAGTTTTGCCAAAGTTTGATGTCAAAATCACCTCTAAGGATGAAGTGAGCATTGGCCAGGAGGAAATCACGGTAGAAGTTTGTGCCAAGTAAGTCTGGTAAACCCTTCATATTAAAAACAAAATAATAATTATAACAATTATAATATCCATTCTCTTTAGATACACCTACGGGCAGCCTGTTCCTGGTACACTGAAAATGGATGCATGTAGACCAGTCAACAGATATGGCTCTTATATAGTGTATGATAGTGAAGATGTCATCCCAGAGATCACTGCCCCTTGCCACAAAGAGAGCCAAAAGGTTAATTTTCAATTAAATGTACAAAATTAGCATACAGTAGCTGCAGCATAATAGAAGATATGCTGCAGAACTGAAAAAGCAGCTTGGATGGATGAAATGTATTCGACCAAATAAACTCTGTCCAGTTGACAAATTAAATTTCTCCTCTTGCCATAGAAGATATACAGTATATTTTTAAAGCAGTATGCAAAGTGCCATCCATCCATTTTCTTCCACTTATCCGGGGCCGGGTCACGGGGGCAGCAGTCTAAGCAGGGACTCCCAGACTTCCTTCACCCCGGACACTTCCTCCAGCTCCTCTGGAGGGACCCTAAGGCATTCCCAGACCAACCGAGAGACATAGTCCCTGCAGCGTGGCCTGGGTCTTCCCTGGGGCCCCCTCCCGGTGGGACATGCCCGGAACACCTCCTGAGGGAGGTGTCCAGGAGGCATCCGGAACAGATGCCCAAGCCACCTCAGCTGGCTCCTCTTGACCTGGAGGAGCAGCGGCTCTACTCCGAGCTCCTCCCGTTTGACTGAGCTCCTCACCCTATCTCTAAGGGAGCGCCCAGCCACTCTGCGGAGGAAACTCATTTCGGCAGCTTGTATCCGCGATCTTGTCCTTTCGGTCATTACTCAAAGCTCATGACCATAGGTGAGAGTAGGAACGTAGATTGACCGGTAAATCGAGAGCTTTGCCTTTCGGCTCAGCTCCCTCTTCAATGTCACACTCCATCCTCCCCTCACTCATGAACAAGACCCCGAGATACTTGAACTCCTCCACTTGAGGTAGGGACTCTCCACCTACCCGGAGAGAGAAAGCCACCTTTTTCCTGTCAAGAACCATGGTCTCGGATTTGGAGGAACTGATCCTCATCCCAGCTGCTTCACACTTGGCTGCAAACCTCCCCAATGCACGTTGGAGGTCCTGGTTTGATGAAGCCATCAGGACAACATCATCTGCAAGCAGCATAGATGAGATCCTGTGGTCCCCAAACTGGACCCCCTCCGGCCCCTGACTGCTCCTAGAAATTCTGTCCATAAATACAATGAACAGAACCGGTGACAAAGGGCAGCTCTGGCGGAGTCCAACATGCACCGGAAACAGGTCTGACTTACTGCCAGCAATGCGAACACAGCTCCTGCTCCAGTCAGACAGGGACTGGACAGCCCTTAGCAAAGATCCCCGGACCCCATACTCCCAGAGCACTCCCCACAGGACACCACGAGGGACACAGTCAAATGCCTTCTCCAGATCCACAAAGCACATGTGGACTGGTTGGGCAAGCTCCCATGAACCATCAAGCACCTGATGGAGAGTATAGAGCTGGTCCAGTGTTCCGCGGCCAGGACGAAAACCAGACCACTCCTCCTGAATCCAAGGTTCGACTATCGGTCGGACTCTCCTCTCCAGTACCCTAGAATAGACCTTACCGGGGAGGCTGAGGAGTGTGATTCCCCAGTAGTTGGAACACACCCTCCGGTCCCCCTTCTTAAACAGAGGGACCACCACCCCGGTCTGCCAGTCCAAAGGTACTGTCCCCGACCGCCACGCAATATTGCAGAGACGTGTCAGTCAAGACGTGTCAGCCAAGACAACCCCACAACATCTGGAGACTTAAGATACTCAGGATGGATCTCATCCACCCAGGCTCCGGAGCCTGGCCACCAAGGAGCTTGACAATCACCTCAGTGACTTCAGCCAGGGTGATGGACGAGTCTGCCTCCGAGTCCCCAGCCTCTGCTTCCTCCTCGGAAGAGGTGACGGTGGAATTAAGTAGATCCTCAAAGTATTCCTTCCACCACCGAGTCTGCCTCCGAGTCCCCAGCCTCTGCTTCCTCCTCGGAAGAGGTGACGGTGGGATTGAGTAGATCCTCAAAGTATTCCTTCGACCACCCAACAACATCCCCAGGTCAACAGCTCTCCACCCGCATTGTAAACAGTGTTGGTGAAGCACTGCTTCCCCCTCTTGAGGCGTTGGACGGTTTGCCAGAATAGTCCGATAGTCCTCCTCCATGGCCTCTCCGAACTCCTCCCAACCCCGAGTTTTTGCCTCTGCGACCACCTGGGCTGCAGCATGCTTGGCCCGCCGGTACCTGTCAGCTGCTTCAGGAGTCCCGCGAGCCAACAGGGCCCCATAGGACTTCTTCAGCCTGACGGCATCCCTTACTTCCGGTGTCCACCACCGGGTTCACCACAGCTACAAGCGGCCGCATCAACAATAGAGGCCAAGAACAAAGCCCACTTGGACTCCTTGTCCCTCCATGACCTCCCCTGGAATCCCGGAGGTGTGAGTTGACAGAGGGTGCTGCCAGACATTCCCAACAGACCTTCACTATACGTTTGGGTCTGCCAGATCTTTCCAGTTTCCTCCTCCGCTAGCGGACCCAACTCACAACCAGGTGGTGATCAGTTGACAGCTCTGCCCCTCTCTTCACCTGAGTATCCAAGACACGTGGCCAGAGGTCAGATGACACGGCAACAAAGTCGATCATCGACCTCTGGCCTAGGGTGTCCTGGTGCCACGTGCACTGATGCACACCCTTGTGCTTGAACATGGTGTTCGTTATGGACAAACTGTGACTAGCATAGAAGTCCAGTAACATAACACCGCTCGGGTTCAGATCAGGGAGGATGTTCCACCTGATCACCCCTCTCCAGGTGTCACTGTCATTGCCCATGTGGGCATTGAAGTCCCCCAATAGAACAACTTCGGTAGAGTCCCTGGTCGGTGCACTGTCCAGTACCCCTCTCAGGGACTCCAAGAAGGCCGTGTACTCTGCACTGCTGTGCCCGTAGGCCGACACAACAGTGAGAGACCTGTTCCCGACCCGAAGGCGCAGGGACGCGACCCTCTCGTTCACCGGGGTGAACTCCAGCACATGGCGGCTGAGCTGTGGGGCAATGAACAGGCCCACACCTGACCGCCAGTGCTCAGTCCAGCCCCCCTCAAGGAGTTGGGTTCCAGAGCCCAAACTGTGCGTTGAGGTGAAGCCGGCTATATCTAGTCAGTAATGCTCAACCTCCCGCACGATCTCCTTCCCCCCAGCAAGGTGACATTCCATGTCCCCAGAGCTGGTCTCCATGTTCGGAGATCCAGTCGTCGAGGCCCCTGCCTTCGACTGCCGCCCAGATCTCCCTGCACCGGCCCCTTATGGATCCTCCTGCGTGTGGTGGGTCCACGGGAGGACGGCCTCACATTGCTCCTTCGGGCTGTGCCTGGCCGGGCCCCATATGCAAAGTGCTCAATAGTTTAATCCAACATTACAATAATTTTGTGGTGATTTGGTTGTTTTTAGGCCGACAGAAATGGGTGTGCTACCTTTACTTTGCAAATGTCTACTTTCACAAAACTGGACCAAAAGGCTCTGCAGGACACACTAGAGATTGTGACCAAAATGGAAGAGGAGGGAACAGGTACATTTTATTTTTTTTTATCTACAACTTGTTGAATTTATTCATGCATGTTTGTGTATTCTTGTGTTTTCAAGTAGCCCCTATTTCCACCCACAACTCTTTATTATTTATATTCAAATGTATTCATTTGTTCTATGGCTAATACACATAGGGTTAAAAATTTTACATAGCCAAAAAATAAAAACTAGAAATCAATGGGTCAGTTTCTAGTCATTTTAGATCAATATTGCATAATTTACTTTATTACTTGAAAAAAGGGTTATATGCCAAATATATTTGTTCATTATCCAGGTTTAGGCATAGGCAACCAAGGTTCAGGTGTGACTGTTAAAATCTAATACTGTGATTTTGCCATTTTGTGATAATTCATTAATACTAGCAAAAAAGTATAGTCTGTATGTTAAAGGCATTTGGTTATTCACAGGCATCACTCATACGCAGCACAAAGGAATTACTATTTCATACGTCATTGGAAAATTGTCTTTTTTTGACACGCCAAAGGTTTATGAGAAAGATACCACCGTGCAAGGAAAAGTAAGTCCACCACCTGTCACCTGTGTTACTAATAAATGAACTCACTTTAATGTAAACTATGTGGTTTGCTTTAGGTTAAGGCAGTGACATTTGATGACCAGCCCATTGCGAACACAGACTTGTACCTGTTTGAGGGCGAGCGCTGGTCATCACGGCACCTCCAAAACCTCACAACCGACAGCAGCGGAGTGGCCACTTTCTCTCTTGACACCACGATATACACTGGAGACATTCACCTCTATGTAAGACAGTTCAGTATTCTGGAGATCAGAGGCTCCAACTTTTTCAGATACTTTAGCATTGGATTGGCATTGGCTTCACATGATGGTGGTAAACTACTATTGTAGCCACAGCTGCCCTGGTGTAGACTGACAGAAATGACGCTGCCAGTCTGCACCATAGGCCCCACTGACCACCACTAATCACTCAATCACGCACCACGTTCACAATAGGAAAGGTGGGTGAAGTGTCTTGCTTAAAAACACATTAATGCATTAGAGACTGGACAACGCAATATTACCAAAAATGCATGATCCATCAAAACGCAACTTTGAATCAACTAATGATCAGGGAATGCTGTTGTATCATGGTTAAAGGCTCAATATTTTACATAATAAATTACAGTAACACTTACTTTAATGAATTTCAGTCTATTTAAAATTTCCTTTGGGATCAATAAAGTATCCATCTATCTATATTCTAAATCGCAGATCAGTAAGAAGCCCGTGCTGGACTACCCCGGATACAGGGTCGCATACTATGAGTCTGGAGACATAATGCTGTCCATGGCCCAGCAGTCGACTCCGGACACCAAAACTGTGAGCTCCGTCGAGGTGAAGAGCAATGTAAAGACCCTTCCCTGTGATTCTGTGGAGGACATAACCATCAACTACAGTGTGGTCAAAGAGAACAAGGGGCCCATGGACATCTTATACCTGGTGAGATGCTTTATGTTAGTGTAGGAGAGATATGAGCAGGTTTTAATATCTGTGTTCATAACATTTTAGATTTTAGATTTTATTGTCCTTATTTGTTTTTATAGCTGTACATTTAAAAGAAACACAATTTCACAAAAAGATCACACATCCATAACACAAAGAAACATACAGTGAAGTGACATGAGATACAGGTAACATTTTAAATGTTTATGTTAATGCACAATTAACATAACAGAATTACAGGATATTTTATAATGTTATATAAACAGTTTAAAATGACAATGCACATATTTAAGCTACACACTTTAAGCTTTAAATTTTATCACTCATTTGTTTTCGTAATGATTTTCTGCATGTCCTATGACTGAACTTACAAGTAGTGCATAGAAACATGGTTTGATATAATGCCTACCTATTTTACTACAACACTAAATGATATCAGTATAAATTTTTTGTTTTTTGTTTTTTTTTAAGCTTTTTTATTTACACGTATAGAGTGAAGACAGTGCTAGTGCTAATTCTCAACTCCTGTCCCTGGTTTGGCTTTTCTCTACACTGAACAGTTCAAAACAGTTTAAAAGCACAATATTTAAACAAGACACAACTGTATGAAATATAGTATGTAATATAGTATGTATTTCTCATGCTTTATATATTTTCAGGTCCTTGCCCGAGATGGTATTGTGATGCAGGGGCGCAAACGAATTATTGTGGATGAAAACACAGGTAATATCAAACAATATCTTTATACTGTGAGAAAAGAGAATAAAACCAGCATCTGTTGACACAAATGTCCCTTTTAATCTTTCAGTGACTGAGGGCAGCTTTTCCTTCAAGTTAAAAATCACTGCAGAATTGGCTCCTGAGTTTACCGTTGTGGCCTACGGCATCCTGCCCAGCTCCTTCGTCATCGCCCACAGCGCCGAGTATCGAACAGAGAAATGCTTTAGCCACAAGGTCAGTGCAAGATAACAAACCTAAAATATACCTGAAACATAAAGAGAAACAATGTACAGTTTTGCCTTATGACTAATATTGGACGCAGACTTCAGACTTAGACAAACTTTATTGATCCACAAGGGAAATTATTTTAATACAGTAGCTCACGCATCACAATAAATATAATAACAAAGGGCAGCAATATAAGTGGTAATAATAAATTCAAAAGAAGTAGCAAAAATAGCAAGAGCTTGTTGTCAAATAAGGCATAATTATATAAATGTATGTGTACAAGAAAAAATAAGATATAGAAAAATACAGTAATACAAATGTATCTCAGCAATATACAAGAGGCCAGTAAGGAAAAACTGTGCAAAGATTAAATATTTAGTTATTGACATGATATAGAGTTTTCTATGACATGTATAAGGCATATGATTTCTTGAGGATGTGGATGTGGATGCCACACCGGCTACATGGTTTTTGAATATTGTTTTTGCTGAATCTTATCTTCTATAAATGAAATGCCATTTTACACTTAGACAAACTTTACTGATCCACAAGGGAAATTATTTGGCCACAGAAGCTCACACATCACAATATAATATAATATAATAACAAAGCGCAAAAATATAAATGGTAATAATACAATCAAAATTGGTAGCAAAAATAGCAAGAAAGAATTTTGTATCTATTATTCAAATGTTTATGCCTTTTAATTATGTAGTTTATAACAAGGTGATAGATATTTGTGTGTCGTATAAAAAAGATAGAGGTAGTATAAAAAATATAGCTTTTCTAATTGGATTGTTCCTTTTTTTTTCTTCTTACTGTGTCAGCTCTCCACAGATCTAACCTGTAATTTGACCTGGTCGGGTCACTTGATTATCTCCATAAAGACAAATATGTTTAATGCCACATAGTGAAATATTCTAAAGCAATATCATCTCCAGGGAAAAAACCCTCCACCACAAAAGTGACATAGTGCATAGATGCATTATGTAACTTTTCTGGTGGAGGGTCCGATAAATACTTTTCTTTTTGGAGATGTTATTGCTTTGTCAGAAATGTTTCACAGTGTGGCTTTAAATCTTACTATTATCATGGAGACCAAACCAGGCCATCTTACAAGTCAATCAGGCGACCCTGCTCATGGTCAGAATGCCTGTTTTTCTAGGTATTGTTGAGCTCTAATTGAATAAATGTAAGGTAGAGATGTTTAATGTCATATTGTGGAACATTCGAAGCAGAGCAATGACATATCCATAGAAACAAGGTGACATACCCTAACTGAAACTTTACATAATGCGCCTTTAAACTGTTGATATGATTCTTGCACATACTGTTACATGCACGCTCTAATGTTTGGTTTGCTGTTTAGGTGGAGGTTGAGTTTAACCCATCTCAGGGCACCCCAGGAGAAGATGGCTCACTACGTGTGACGGGACACTCCAACTCCCTGTGTGGAATCAGCGCCATCGACCAGAGTGTCCTCATCCAGGCACCAGGAAAATATCTGAAACCGGAAATGGTGAGTTAGAGTCACTCAACATCCAAAAAAAAAAAAAAAATATATATATATATATATATATATATATATATATATATATATATATATATATATATATATATATATATATATATATATATATATATATATATATATATATATATATATATATAAAATATATTATATATATATAAAATATATTATATATATATATATATATATATATATATATATAATGTGTGTGTGTTTCTACAAACATTTTTTATATTTTAATATTATATTATATTGTATTATTATATTATATTATGTTACATTATATTATATTACATTATTATATATGTGCATGTACTGTCTTACAATCAGGGATTGAACAATGGCCAATATTAAAGGTGCATAGTGCAACTTTTCCGATGGAGGGTCTGCTACCTACTTGTTTCCATGGAGATGTTCTTGCTTTGCCTGGAATATTCCATGATATGACATTAAACATATCCATTTAGCATTTATTAATAACAGGTGTTTCTATTGCAGCATTGTAGGCAAAGCAATAATATTTCCATGGAGACAAGCAGGTGGTGGACACTCCTCTAGAAATATTACTCAGTGCACCTTTAAGGTATACCACAGTATGAAAATGCCCCAATATCATAGTACATAGACCTAATCAATATTGGCTCTGCACAGCAAAGTAGAGCAAAACCAAGGAGCTATGGGGTGACAAGCAGGCATGATCATTATACACAAATACTTTTTAGTCCCTTGTTTAAGCATTATAAAATATGCAATGCCATTGTATACAGTCATACTGTGGAAATTAAATACTGTCTTATCCTTAGTTGCAAAAATGTGATATTGTTACTGAGAGAATCCCAAAAATGTATCAGTATGGCTAAGCCTTATAACTACAGTTAAACCACTTACAGTAACAGCTCTTCTTTTGTGTGTGTGTGTGTGTGTGTGTGTGTGTGTGCGTGCGTGTGCGTGTGTGTGTGTGTGTGTGTGTGTGGGTGGGTGGGTGGGTGGGTGTTTTTTCAGATATACAACTTGTTGCCTGGAAGCAGATTTGTCCCCTATCAGGCACAAGATCCCACAGAATGCCTCCAGGTCCGACCCAAACGATCCATTTGGCCCTACCCAGGAAACACAGACGATGCCTTCACTATCTTCCAGGTAGAGATGTGTATAAATCTTTTTCTGCCAAATATATGTTGAATATTAGGAGTGGGCAATATTTCAAGAGTATCATAATTTTCCAATTAACAGTTTTTTCCATAATTTTCTATTTGATTTCCAAGTCACATCTTAGATTGGAAATCAAATAGGAAGATATTAATTTATTTATATGGTCATATTGCACGCCCCTAGCTGATATTGCCACAGATTACACATTTTACATGCATACATTGCTTTTGGATAAAATTAGAACATTGGACTGAAGATGGCTACAAACCTGATGATTCGTGTGCCTGACTGCCTCAGCTATTTGGGACGAGAATACCACTTTGGCCGCCACTATAGTAATGTCTATTTTATATTATTGCACAGGCTTAATTGTCTGTCTATTGTACATTTGGCATTATCTAATTATTATAGTTACAGACTATGATTTTAAAGTTGCCAGAATGGAAGATCGAGTCTTGGGGGGCGTTGGAAGTGTTCCAAATGCTCCTTCTTTCCCTGTGATCGAGACTGTCCGAACCTTCTTCCCCGAGACCTGGATTTGGGACCTTGTGGAAATTGGGTTAGTAAGGAAAAATGTTTTCAAATTAAAATTGAAAATGTTTGGCTTGAACCTTAAAGGTACACTATGCCACTTTTCCTGGAAATGTTATTCTCTTATTGAGAGCAGGCTTTAGACAGATCTGACTTGTAACGTGGCCTTGGAAACAGATCAAATTTAATGCCACAGTAAATCTTTATGAACATTGTTTACCAGTTAATATATTTTTTCTACAATGTATCATATATATTTCTAACATCTGTATTTTTGTTTTTTCAGACCTTCTGGAAAGGTAGACATGCCCGTGAAGATCCCAGACACCATCACGACTTGGGAGACGGAGGCGTTCTGTCTGTCCTCCAAAGGCTTCGGTCTGGCCCCCCGAAAACAGTTCACCGTGTTCCAGCCGTTCTTCCTGGAGCTGAGCCTGCCCTACTCCATCATCAGAGGAGAGAGCTTTGAACTCAAGGCCACTGTCTTCAACTACCTCACCCGCTGCATGATGGTGACTATACAATAATAAAGACTCCTAATATTAGAGTTAATTAGGCGAAAAATTTTATTTTTATCCCAGATAAATTATTTTGTATAGCCAGAAAAATAAAATGTGTGTGTTTTTTTTTTTATTTGTGAACATTACTATAACTTTACATAAGTTTAGTTTTAAAGGTGCACTATGTAACTTTTCTGGTAAGAGTCCAGAACCTGGTTGTGTCCATGGAGATATGGAAGGGAGATTGCTTTGCCTGAAATGTACCACAGTATGGCATTAAACTTGTTTATTTAATTATAGGAGGTTTTATATATATATGTGTGTGTGTGTGTGTGTGTGTGTGTGTGTGTGTGTGTGTGTGTGTGTGTGTATATATATATATATATATATATATATATATATATATATATATATATATATATATATATATATAATAAAACAGTATCTTGAAAAATATGCATTCTACTGTAAGCGGCCTAACTCTCCACAAATCGGACCTGTAAATTGTCTTTGTACCTGTCTCCATGGAAATAAATAAGTTTAATATCATACTATGAAAAATTCCAGGCAAACCAACATTTCCATGGTGATGTAGCCTACATCCTTTAATATCTAAGTCTTCTTGCTGTTGTCAGGTTTCTGTAAACCCAATCGCCTCTGAGGACTACACCCTGACCGCGGTCCCTGGATCCGACCACACGTTCTGTCTCTGTGGCAACGAACGCAAGACCATCAGCTGGACCATGGACGCCTCTGCTTTGGGTGAGGCTTTCAACATTTTTAGAAAGCTCAGGATCAAGCTGGCAGTTTAAAAATAATGTAAAAAATTAGCCTTTAGCATTATGAAATGTTAAAAGTACTTTTATACATTTATTAGGGGAACTTTTTGAAGACAGCAAGAATTATTAATATTATGTTAATAATAATAAGTATGGCTGTAGTCATTTGTATTTGTCGACAAACATTTTTAAGTTTAGAGTTAAGGATTATAGGACAACAGCAGATAGAAGTCAGTGAATTAGTTAGCTGAAGATTTGGCATTTTTTGGTATTTAATATGTAATGCAAGTGTAGTTTTGTGAGTGCAGTTTGGTCAGATACACAGACAATAGTTTTGAGAGCTTTTGCCATGCTTTTGGTGACTAATCGATCGGCACGACATGACTATAGCCCTAATATGAGAACACACAGACTCAGGTTTGTCAAAAAATAATGTCTTTATAACATTTTGTTTTGATGTTTAAATTGATTAAATTAAATGAACAGTATCTTAATCAGATTTCAGTTCGATTGAAAGATGAACGGTAAATTGCGTTTGTGCTCCAGGCTCTGTGAATGTGACAGTTAAAGCCGAGGCTGTGGCTTCTGACGTGTCATGTGACAACGAGGTCGTCCATGTCCCAGAGAATGGGCGCATCGATGTGGTCACTCGTCCCCTCATCATCAAGGTACTTACTCAACGATTATTTACTTACATTTATACACTACCAGTCAAAATTTTGGACAGACCTTTTTCTTTTATTTTTCTTTAAGCTTACCACTTTCTACATTTTAGATACATACAGAAGACTTCAAATATATGAAGCAAGATGTATGGCATTATGTAGCAGAGAAAAAAGTTTAATAACTCTACTAAGTTATTTTTTATATTTTTATATTCAAATGCTCAAAGTAGCCACCTTTTGCTTTATCGACAGTGCTGCAAACACTAGGCCTTGTCTCAATGAGCTTCTGGATGAAGTCTCCTGAAATGGTTTTCACTTCATATGTGTGCCTTGTCTGGATCAAGAAATGCCAAGACCAGGCAGTGATATAAGCAGAGAGTTGATTTTTAGTTTAATTTTTGATTGCTAAATTCCATGTGTGGTAGATAGAGACATGCACATTCAATAAAAATTGCAACTGTGTGCTAGGTTCAAAGACAAAAATTGTACAAAAGAAAACACAGATACACACTGCAGTTATTCGGAGTTCCCAAATTTTTATTTATGTATAAAATGTATAAATAAAATTTGCTGATCTGTTTTTTCTTTTGTACATTCCATGTGTGTCATTCATAGTTTTGATGCCCTCAGTGAGAATCTACAATAAAAATGGAAAATCGTAAAGAAGAATTGTAAATAAAAAAGTGTGTCCTAACTTTTGACTGGTAGTGTACATCAGTAATATAGGGCTGTAGTCCCTTTGTTGTTTAATCGATTAATCGGTCGATGGTTTCTTAGTCGACCAAAACTTTTATGAGTTCAACTAATCATTTTATTTAGATTATAAGGATTTATATGGGACAACAGCAGAAAGGAGACATTAATGAGTTAGTGAGCTGAAGATTTTGTATTTTTTATATTTGTATGTAAAAGGCAGATTAAACTCAAGATCACAAGTTTAATATTTCTGTATTATTGTTTCCTAGTACTTCCTAGTACACCCATGTAGGTGTAGTCTTGTGAGTGTCTTGTGAGTGTTTGGGTCAGATACAAAGAGAGGCGTAATAGTTTTGAGAGCTTTTGCCACGCCCCCCTTTTTAGATCGGCAGAACATGTCTGCAGTCGACCAAGAATTTAGTCGACAATAGCCCTACAGTAATATATCCTTTTTATATGACTACATTATAATACATACAGTATGTCTTTTACTTTTCTAATGCAAATTAAGTGTTATGTCCAGGTGATTTTCCTTCCTTTGTAAGTTTCAAGTCATAAATGATAGCATGTTTTTTTTTCCAGGCAGAGGGGATTGAGATGATAAAGACCCACAACCTTCTGCTCTGTCCTAAAGGTAAGATCAAATATAAGTGCCATGTATTATTATATACAAAACTGTATTTTTCTAACTGTAAAATACAGATGAGACCCTGACTGAAGAGATTGAAGTTCAACTGCCTGAAAATGTGATTGTTGGATCTGCTCGAGCTGCAGTGTCTGTGCTGGGTAAGTTTTCTTCATTATGCCAATGTTCGAAGTACAATATAAAACTTCAAAATTGTATGTCTTTATTTATAATTTTATTTAGCAAATGGTAGCCATTTGATTTAATATTTTACAAATTCCCAGATATGATTGCTTAAAGCAAACTTATTATGCAAAATCAACTTTTCAGAGTCACCAGTGTATGTGTACACCCACTGCTCTGTACTCACTTTTTTCTCCAATTTTATTTTCTTAATTTATGATATGCACAGGATTTGGCAGCACTGGTGTAAATTGAAAAAATGACATACGCCCAACCTTACAAAACTGTAATAATAAGTGGATTTGTGCAGGTGACATTTTGGGCAGAGCCATGAAGAACCTGGACGGTCTGCTGCAGATGCCTTATGGCTGCGGGGAGCAGAACATGGCTCTTCTGGCCCCAAACATTTACATTATGGAGTATCTGAAAAACACAAACCAGCTCACAGCAGAACTCAAGGAGAAGGCCACACACTATCTTGTCAGCGGTGAGTGAAACCCATTTTAATGGTGCGTTAACACTTTTTGGTTTAATCCTGATGTAGACTTTGCGTAGTGCCTATTGCCTCTCAAATATCGCTATATCTCTGAGATGGGCTCTCACAGTGTTGTTTATTTTTATGTCCCAGGTTACCAGAGGCAGCTGAACTACAAGCACAGTGATGGCGCCTACAGCACTTTTGGAACAGGATCAGGAAATACATGGTGGGTACATTTAAAGGACACCTATTATGCAAAATCGACTTTTCAGAGCTTTTAATCATGTTATAGCTGTTCCCCCTTCTCATTTACCCTCTGGAAGTTGTATTTGGAGTGCTTCGTGCATGTTTGAGTAATCTTTTATTACTTGTTTTCAAGACTCCATATTGCAGATCATAACCTGTGTTCACCAACCACCAGCATACGCCCACTTCTCTATACTAACTTCATTCTACAATTTTATTTTCTCAATCAGTGATACACGTAGCATTCAGCAGCGCAGTGTAGTCATTTTGGTACGAATGAAAAAAAATCTGCTTGCGTGATCTACAAATATCCATTGAGTTGCTGGTGTTATGTATCTGTTGGTGGTGATACAATGTGGGGCATTGTGGGCATGTCTTGCAAGGTCCCAGCTTTAATAAACCTAATATTTTGTTTTAAACGCTGCATCCTATAACTATATATTAAACTACATATATTAAACTTTTTTGTGGTATTTAGTATTGAACTATAACATATAACATAATTTTACATTTTGTTCATTGTAAACCGCAATATTGATTTAAAATGTCTTAAAATGTTCTGTTCAAGACTGAGGAACTGAGGCCTCAACTCTACTAGCTGCTTTTCATCTTAAGCAGCAGTTTCTGATTGTTTAAAAATACCTATGTTTTTTTTTTTGTTTTTTTTGTTTTTTTTTAATAATCTTAAGTAATTACAGGGCAGTGAGCAGTGATGGGGGATAGAAAACAGAAATTTTCTATGCACTCAAGACTCTAATTCAGTTTGAATGATATGTCCCCTTCAAACTTTCTGTAAATATTATACAGTATAAGTTGTAGAGTAGTTAGTATTTCTGCCTCTAGCTAAAGACTTGCAGAATTGTCAATACTGTAAAGCAACGAATGCAGTGGAGATCATGACTACATTACAGATTTAGCCTTTTTATGTATTCATTTATTTATTTATCTGTTTATTCCTTAAGGTTGACTGCTTTCGTCCTGAGATCCTTTGTGAAAGCCAAAAACTTTATTTACATTGACCCAGCAAATATTGAGGAATCAAAGGTGTGGCTGGAGTCGAAACAGATGCCAAATGGTTGCTTTGCTCAAGTGGGAAAATTATTTAACAACCGAATGAAGGTAAAAAATAAACATTATATTTGCCTGTAAACCACTTAAAATACAATTAGTTATACTATTTGAAAACACTGACTTGTGCATGTTTTAAGGGAGGAGTTTCTGATGAAGTAACATTAACGGCCTACATAACTGCTGCTCTGTTGGAGATGGAAGTGCCTGTAGATGTGAGTATAAAACCATATATTTGCTACAATAACAGATTAAATACAATTAAAGATATTTTTTGTTCATCTTTTTATTTTATTTTACTTGTTTTATTTCACTGACATTTTTTCAAAATGGCAATAGCAATAGTAGTAATGTATCAGTCATTGAGGACGGACCACCAGGTTCATTCTAGATTCATGGGTTTCATCTTATATATGCAACTTTTTCCTCATTCAATAGATATAATTTGTTTTAAATTGTTAATCTTTATGGCAACAATCCCAATTTTTAATCACTCTGAAACCTATGGATATATATAGAAATTTAATTCATAATGAGCAAATAGTTAAGATTAAGAATGATTCAGCCTGAGTAACTACTTCATTAACAGGTTAATGCTAGGAGTTATAGTTAGGGTATTAAAATTTTACTAATCCAGAATCCTTCTTCATAAACTATTTGACTATGACTATGATTTAAGTCTTTCTTTGTGCTTTACTAAGGCCTCTTATTTGTGTAGTTATTATGACATGTTATTCGACCCAGTTATAAAGTATTAAAAATATACTTGACTTTGTGTTTTATTTTCTTGGATGTTTGTAAAGACAGTAATATTTTCTACATCTTTTATTTCCTATAGAATCCAACACTGGACCAGGCCCTGACTTGCCTGAAGTCGTCCATGGGAGATATGAGTAACACTTACACCACTGCCCTGATGTCCTATGTCTTCACTTTGGCCAAAGACGCCACAACCAGGGACCAGTTGCTCCAGCACCTGGACACAGTGGCAAAGAGAGACGGTGAGTGGCTTTACTACCATAGAGGTACATGTACTAGTGCCTTTTTAAAATAGTTTTGGGTGATATTGTAAAATTTGAATTCTCTGGAGTTGAACATCTCCTCACCTTCAGTTTAGTTGCTGTTACGTTAATAGTAGTAGTGTTGCAAGTATGATAGTAGTCAACTGTTAGAACATAAAATATGCAATATTGATACTTTGCATGACATCACTCAGGGGGTGTTCTACATGAATCTCTATTGGTGAAATGTTCAGCAGTTACCAAACACAGACAAAAATGTTTTAAGATGGTGAATGAGGCATTACACTGTTTTTTTAACAGTAGTGGCAAAAGTAGAAATTCAGTTTGTCAACTGGACAAAAGTTTATTTGGTTGAATACGTTTCGTAGCTCATCCAAGCTGCTTCTTCAGAACTGAGCAACAGTAACAGCAGTGGTAGATAATTTGCTCATTACTTCTACTTGAGTAATGCTTTTGAAGTTACACTGCAATAGCAGGAGTACAAACATGAACCATTTGGCTAGTGGTGGTTAACCATAAGGATGGGTAATGCAGAGGATAATTTCCCTACTGGGATAAATACTGGATAATAAAAAAAAATGAACTGCTTTTAAGGATATTTAAATCAAGAGAAATACCATTATTTTAATGTGTATTTTTGCAGGTGGGTTCCTCCATTGGTCCCAGACATCTGATGAAACCTCTGCCTCTCTCTCTGTGGAGATCAGCGCTTATGTTCTTTTGGCTAAACTCAGCTCCACCCCCAGCAAAGAAGACCTGGGCTACGCTTCCCAAATTGTCCGCTGGTTAACCAAACAGCAGAACTACTATGGAGGCTACCGCTCCACTCAGGTGCGCAAAAAATCTATATTACACTATTTTCTGATCTATGTTATAATTTGTTTCCTCATCAAAAACATCCCTGGAGTTGTTTTTTGTTTCATTCACGCATGTTTAACACACAAACCCTGCATAGTTCTTCTCTCAAGCTGAAAACACTCATGTGATATCATGTGGTAAAACAGGCCTCACCGTGTTTTTAAACTCTATATATCTTCACTAGAATCATTTGGATAATTTCAGGCCTAGGCTTGCCAATCTCTACTGGACTAAAGGTCAAAGGTGGACGTACATGACATCACAAGGTGGAACAGAGCATTTTGAGCTTTGAAGATGTAGACATACTAATAAACCAGGCTTACTCAGAATTATGTTTTGGATGAGGTAACAGCATTCATATTTCTAGTTTTGATGGGTTAGATTAAAGTCTGTGTTTAATAGTTATCTATGTTGATTTTTGATTGCATATTTCTATTCTCCTTCTGTTCTTTAACCGTGCATTGCAACTCTGGAATTTCCCCATTATGGAACAAAGTTTTCGTATCCTTTCTTATAATATCATAAGTCTAACCTAAGCTCGTAGTCTACCCCCTCCCTTTACTACTGTACTTTCTTGTATCTACAAATAATGCAGATACTTTTTCCCCATCAGTTTTACGTATTTTATATGGATGCCTTTTGTCTTACATGCGACTTCCCTCCTTCAGGACACAGTGGTTGCCCTGCAGGCTCTGTCTCTGTACTCCACTCTGGTCTACAGCCCTAAGGGTCAGAGCACAGTCACAGTCCAGTCTCCTAGTGGTCAGCTCTTGTTTGAGGTGAACCAGAACAACAAGCTGCTGTACCAGGAGAACATGCTCAGAGACGTCACTGGGAAATACACTGTAGAAGTCAAGGGCAACACCTGCGCCTCCATACAGGTTAGTGAATGCACCACAGCTTTAAATGTACATTGTGTTATAAAATTTTGTTAGGAGTTATTTAAAAGACACATGTTATGCAAATAACTTTTTGAGCTTTTAACCATGTCATATTGTTGTCCCCTCATCAAATACATACCTTCACTTCCCAAAAATGGTCTTTTCTGAGCACTCAAAAATACTTTTTCACATTTTGCCTGGATGGTTGCATCACAGGTAAAAATCCAGACTTCTCCTGCACAGTTTTTAAGTCCATAAGCCATCACCAAACATTCTGTGGTCAAATTCTATTCACAATAAACGCATGATTCTATTAACATAGTATTCACAGGGCCTAAGCGCATAATTTGTTCATTCCGCATAGGAAACAGAAATGTACAATATTTTACGTTAGAAAATGTGAAATACTTATGCCAAGGTGACCAAAAGCATGTTTTAAGGGGAATTAAAGATACACAAATGCCCTTTGTGCAAATGCCCCTCATGTTCTTCAGTAACTGAATACTAATTTTAATAATTTATTTAGGTTTCTGTCATGTACAACATCCCACCCCCCAACGAGAAGTCCACCTTAAGGATAGAGGTGAAACCAGAGGCCGACTGTGACAGCAACTTTCTCAGACCCAGAACAAACCTCAAGATCAAATCCCTGTAAGATCAAAATGATAGCTGATCCATATTTTAATAATTTAGTTCATTTGTGTCAGTTTGTGACTGAATTTACTCTCCTTTATAGTTACAATGGGCAACAGAATACCACCAACATGGCCATCATTGATATTAAAGTGCTCTCTGGATTCACTGTAGATTCTGAGTCTCTAAAAGCGGTAAGTTATTGTAGGAAATAAATGTTGGATCATATTTTTTTACTGTGTGGTATTCATTTCACACTTGTTCTGGTCTGGTCCCAGTTTAGTCCTGTTGTAGATCTGGTCCTGCTCTAGGCCAAATATAGGCCCTGGTTTAGTCACAGTATAGTTTAGTTAAGATATGGGCTAATAAGTTCGTAGTTGTGGTTAGAATCTGTATTCAGGAAATTAATATTAAATCAGTGTAATATCAGTTGTTCTCAATGTAGTTCAAGATATTGAGAAAGGATTTGTAGTTGATAATTTTACACTTGGTTTTGCTGATGTTTAATAATCTGGTTTAGACTAGTCTTAGTCCTAGTTTACACCCGTTCTTCTAAATTTGCACAACCTGTACATCATAACTGCGACTTAATTGGCTCTGAACCAGAGTTTTCATCAGGCCTAAACTGGGCTCAAACATGGATCAAAACAAGACCAAAAGTGTGAACTGAACCTCAGTCTAGACCTGTTTGTTTCCTTCTTACAGCTTTATCCTGGTTTTGTCTCTTGGTTTACATCTTAGCTAGTCAACATTTAGTCCATTAAAATTTTTCCATTAACAACCCTATATCCTTTTATAACGTCTGTCCTTCTGGGTTTTTAGCTGAAAAGTGCTTTATTAGTGCAGCGAGTTGAGCAGGACAAAGATCACATTATGGTCTATCTGACTGAGGTGAGTTTAAAAGCACCTTACTATATATATATATATATATATATATATATATATATATATATATATACACACACACACACACACACACACATACATACATACATACATACATACATATATACATATATATACATATATACACACACACACACACACACACACACACACACACACACACACATATATATATATATATATATATATATATATATATATATATATATATATATATATATATATATATATATATATAAAACTTGTTTTAATGTAATAATTTGTGTATTTTTTCTACAAAAGCTTCCAAAAGACATTCCCATTAATCACCAATTGCTACTGATACAAGAATTCCCAGTACGCAACCTGAAGCCCGCTGTGGTTAAGCTTTACGACTACTACCAGCCAAGTACGTCAGATGGATTTCTATATTATTTTGTCCCATACTTAATGTAAATTTAGCATCTAAAGTTTGCAATTAAGCTAAAATAGTATTTTACTCAAATTTCAGGTGACAAAGATGAGACCGAGTACATTTTCCCCTGTGTTTGAGGTAAGACATTTAAAATAAAATAAATCTCAACAAATCAAAGAAAGTTTTCTGGTGATTATTTAAACATATGACTATAATTGTTACTTCTCTTCTAGTTTGAAGAACGAAGGTTCACCATCCTTTGAGTGTCTGAACTCTAAATAGAAAGTACCTTTGAGATAAACATGTCATGTACTGGTGTTACTATGTGACTGGTGTTACAAACAATGTTACGCTTGACACAATATTTTTTGTAATTTGTGGTGGAACGAGGTGTTTGTGAACAATAAATTAGTCCTCTGAGGTCACATGTTGTTTTATAATTGTTGTTTATTGTGGTTAATAAAATGTTTATACTATTCCATTGAATCTTATAATTCACTGTGCAACTTGTGTGCACTGAAGTGAGGTTTTGGTAGAAGAGACAAGTGCCTTGAGATTTGACCAGGATCTAAATATGAAATTGATTAATTAAAAGTATTAATAAAATGGATTCTTTTTACGGAAGTAATGCAAACCTGATAAATTCTTAAAAGTGTTTTAAGTAGCGACAGTTTAAATTTTACAACAGATTCCACCCAAGGCAGTATATAAATTATTGCACTAGATGGCGCCATTTTCCTCTTGTATTTTCTTTTCTATGCACAATGATTGACAACGCTTAAATTTAAACGCAATAACGCTTAAATTTAAACGCAATATCACAATACGATAATTGTCTGTAGTGACAGAAGTTGTATTTGATGATGATGATGATGATGATGATGATGATGATGATATCTACCACACTTCAATATCTATATCTATATATATCTATATCTATCTATCTATCTATCTATACATATGTATATATATATATATATATATATATATATATATATATATAGAGAGAGAGAGAGAGAGAGAGAGAGAGAGAGAGAGAGAGAGAGAGAGAGAGAGAGAGAAATAAATAAATAAGAGAGATGAGAGATAAATAAATAGAATAAATAATATTATTCACATATTATTCAATTAAAACAATAAAACAATAAAAACAATTCAACTTCCGCTACTGCTACACGTCACTTCCTGGATGTGAGAGACCAAAATGACAGCTGATTTGTTTTCTTCAACAAGAAGAAAATAAAGTCGATATTTAAGGTGTGTATGTGGACAGCCGTGGATGCTATATGTATCGGGCGTTTCCAATATTTATCGTAGAGTTATCCGCATTAATGGGACATTTATTTGACTGTTTTGAGTAATGATAGTCGTTATGTCTCGAGATGATGTTATGTCAGATTTACTGATGCTGGAAAAGGATCGGACCACTGGCTGGTTATCCTTACAAAAACAACCACTGTTGAGATTTTACATACTTTGGTGTTAAATTATGATTGTCTGGTCGTAATAAATTTGCCTTTTTATTGTAACGGTTGGAGCTCTCGATGTGGCAATGTTTATGTGTGTTTTAATCAGTAGTTCTTTGTATTAAATAGTCAATCAAGATGACTGGTCAGAGACATTCCGCCGTGCAGATTAAGAAATTTATCTAAAACAAAAACATATTTTCTGTTTTACTTCTTTTTGATCATTTTACAAATTGTAGTGCATTTAATTTACTTCGTAGTTATTAATATTTCAGTAATACAAAGCGTAATTCTCGACTGCTGTAATGGGGTTAAAGTTATTTTTACTGATTGTTTACTGTGGAATTCTTTGTTTGTGAAAGAGTAGTGTACATGACAATATCAGCTTCAAGTATTCTGTTGTATTTTATTTATTTCAACTGTAGTCACCTTCACCTGACACTGTTAATATAATACATAATTCCTTGTCTTTGCAGTTTGCCCTAACTTGCCCTATGTGCTGGTGTTGAATAACTGTGTCATCAGCAATAATGTCATAGACAACTGCAGTATAGGTCAGATCACTTATCATATAGCTTTTAAAGTGGCAGTTACCTGATTAATAACTGTCAGTAAAAACTATGATTGCAAGTCTGTCACAATACTTACTAAATTGACATTTTGCTCAATAAATCATAGATGAAACGATAATATGGGGGGGGTTAATGTTATCATACTTAGGACTCATGGGGAACTTTTTTTTTAACATTTTTCTGTACTACCATAAGATTTGAGCTGAAGACATGGAATAAATAACTTGACTCTAACTAAATTCTTAATTGTTTTATTCTGCTATGTATTTATTTATTTATTTATTGCAACTTGTGTATTTTAGTGATGTTTTACATTTGGTCAATTATCCTGATTTATAGGGTTATTGTTTTAGTAGCATTAATTAGCTTCAATATAATAATTTGTAATCTATAATTTCTTCTGTAATATATCACATTTCAACCTTTGTTATTGTGACAGGCCAACCTAAATGGTAACTAACTATATGAGCAAATAGACCTGTCACATTTCAAAATTTTGAAGTGTCATATATTGCTGAAGAAAATATTGTAGTACTGCAAAATAAAGACAAATAAGTACAAGGAAAAAGTACCCATGATAAATATAGACCCCACCAAAATAAAACAATTGTTCCATCTATCATAAATTGAATGATATGTCGATACAGTAATTATTGTGACAGGTTTATATGGAAACTAAAATACAGCTCGCCGCAGTGACCTGATTCACAAAGCCACGCCATTTTATATTGATTTTAGTAAATGAATAGTTAAACTTGTGATCTTTTGCTTTGTTTATTATCACTATTTCATGTTCCGGTTCAAGTCAAAGTTCAAAGTTTAACCCAGTCTTCTTTCACCTTGTTCAGCACAGAGAGTCACCCGCCAATCTGGAGTAAGTAAGTGCAAAAACCGATTGTACAGATTTGAAACTGAATAAACCATGCAACCTTTTCATTTCAGGGCCTATTTGAAAAGAAACAAGATACCATAAGTGGTCACTGTGGTTAAAGAACAGTCTCTTTAGGTAAGGCACTTGTTTGTGTCAATACAATACACATTTGCTACTTAGACACAGCTTAGTAGTTGCTTTTTATATTATGGGAAGTATAGCTTTTTTATACTATCTTTATCTGTAGATGCCCATTCTCATTTTCTAGTAGTGCATTGTTAAAGGTCCTATATTATGCAAAACTGACTCTTGTGAGCTTTTAGTCATGTTATAATGTTACCCCAACAAAAATATACCTGGAGTTGTGATCATTTAATTTACACATATTTGAGTAACCCTTTATTATTAGTTTGTCATCTCCAAAGCTCAAAAATCTCTCTACCTTGTGATGTTATGAAGCAGTAGTTTTCAAGTTAACAGCTACCTTTTACCTTTTATTTAGTATAGATTGCAATTCCAGGGCTGAAATTATGCAAATTATTCTAGTGAAGGTGTATGGATTTTTAAAACACATTGGAGCACTTCCTGTATTACCATATGACATCACAAGGTGTTTTCTGTTTGGAAAAAAACAACAACTCACAAAACACTGATGAAACAAAACACAACTCTGGGTATGTTTTTACTGAGAAAACAACATTATAACATAGAAAATAGCATAATATGTGCCCTGTAAATATCTGTTACAAATCAGTGCTGCCTGCTACCTATTACAGGTAATAGTAACACTGTAATAGTAACTACTTAATAAAGCATGAACAAAGACTTAATTCATATGAACAAATTGTTTATTTTTGATCCAGGCTTAGAAACTGCTTAACTACCTAACTCCTAACCCAGTGGTTTTCAACCTTTTTTTCTTAAAGCCCCCCTTGCCTGTGTCCAAGACAAGCCAGGCCCCCCCAACCCCAAATTCTACTACGCACTACGCACTAAAAGAAAAAACTACAAACTTTTATTTGCACAAATTCTTCCTTAAATGTTATCAGGTGTATCTAACACACACACACACACACACACACACACACGCACACACACACACACACACACACACACACACACACACACACACACACACACACACACAGTTTAATTTTTGACAGCCAAATAGAATAGGTATACCCCATTACAACAGAAAAATAATGGGGTATACCTATGACTGAGTGTTAAGATATATCAGTATCTATATGGCTTTCTTTTCTTCTGTGTGTCACCAGGTGTATAAAATGTTCAGAAATAATAATTGCAAGGACATTTAACTAGGCCCGGTGTCTCTTTTCATGAGAGCTAAACATTAAATTTGTAACAGTTTTTCTAAACAGATGAGCAGAGTGGACACACAGACACCTTACATAAGGAATAAAGATAGACTTTCAGAGATGTATGTATACATACACCTCTATCACAGATCTCCTAATGAATTTAAATGTGGACCAAAAATATGTTTTAATTTGAATTATACCTAATTTTGATTATCCTATTGGGTGTGTTGTTGGGATTCTATAATTTTAATGTGCACAAATATAATTTTGGTAAAGTCACAACCTTAACGCTAGAAATCGCGCACCCCCTGCGATCTTTAGTGCCCCCCCGGGGGGGGGCGTGGACCCCAGGTTGAGAACCACTGTCCTAACCATTATTATAAAGTGGTACCATAATCTACTACTCTAGTAACATTTTAAAAATTAGCAGGGATTAGAAATTGTTGGGTTTACTAATTCAGATTTTGTACTTTGGACATGTTTTGTATTCTTAACTGCAGATCTTAGGGGCAGAGCCATGGACTCACTTGAAGACACAGACGGCCGCTCTTTTGTGGAGGTGATCATAGAAAAGTACAGCCCTGAGAACTTTCCCTATCGCAGAGGTCCTGGGATGGGAGTGGTCATGATAACCACACCTCAAGGCTCTCCCATGAAAGGTGATTCACATTTGCCCTGTGTTTAAAGTTGCACTATGTAACTTTTCTGGTGTGGAGCCATAGACTGTATATAGAAATGTACATAGCTAACCCGCCAGCCGCAGCGTTCCCAATAGGAAGTGAGCATGGGTGTGCTTCCGGCTCCAGTTTCTTAAAATTGAAAAACTGTCGCCCCTCTCTCTTTAATTGCTACTGTCAGGCTGCTCATTTTGGTTTTAACCCTCTCTACATGATCTTGGTGCTTCTACTTATATATTTACGGACAAAATAGCTATTTATATATAATGTGTATTCCTCACTTTCCACAGTAGTTGGTCTCTCTCACCCTCATCCAGCTCTGGCCCTCTACCAGAGACCTGGGAGCTTGAGAGTTCTGTGCAGTATCTTTGCTGTTCCTAGTACTGCACTTTTATCTTAGCCGCGATGATGCCTGACATGAGCTTCCATGTTGGCTAATAGTTGGTTGGAACTGTACCCTTTGAGGAATCCTTCAGGATCAGGATCGTATGCCCTTGGGTTAGCCATTCAGGGTGAGTCCCATCCCTTAGTAGCTGGTTGATTTGTGTTGCCAGGCACTCGTGGAGTGCAGTGAGCTTCTGTGATGGTGACTGGATTCTGTTCAGCAGCCAGCCACTGTGCATCTGTGTTATGTGATACCTCCCTCTCCCATATTAGGCCATGGGCTAGGATAGTCACGTGTGCACCCCCCCCACAACCCTATAAATTTGGTATCACTGGAAACCTTGGGATGTCTAGATTACAATTATAACTGGTAACAGTAAAAAAACTGGGACTTGCTATGACAAATCAATAGTTTTATTGACCTACCATAAAACTCATGAAATGGCTGAATGCGAAACCTGTGATTTCGCCACATGATACAAAGACTCAGTAAATCATCAATTTTTCACTTAAATAAACATATAAGGCATGAAATGAAAGCTAACTCTGTGCCAAATCATTCCCTTTTTAAAATGATATGTCTGTCTTAATTGTGTCTGAAGATATGCTTTAGTGAAGTATGACACCATATAAACAATAAATGCTCGTATGACAATACATGATGAATATGACAATAATTCTGTTTTCATCATAATTCAAGATGAAGAAAGCTCAATCTCTCAGCTTTGATCTCATGCCAAAAGTAATCTGGTAGGACAAATACTAGCAAAGATATCATATGTTTTACCTCACAACTATTCCCACAAAGTTGCGAGCATGGAATTGTCCAAAATCTCTTGGTATGCTGAAGCATTCAGAGTTCCTTTCACTGGAACTAAGGGGCCAAGCCCAGCCCCTGAAAAACAACCCCACACCATAATCCCCCCTCCACCAAACTTTACTCTTGGCACAATGCAGTCAGACAAGAACCGTTCTCCTGACAACCTCCAAACCCAGACTTGTCCATCAAACTGCTCTAGAGTCCAGTGTCAATGTGCTTTACACCACTTCATCGAACGCTTTGCATTGCACTTGATGTATGGCTTGGATGCAGCTGGTCGGCCATGGAAACCCATTCCATGAAGCTCTCTACGCACTGTTCTTGAGCTAATCTGAAGGCCACCTGAAGTTTGGAGGTCTGTACTCTGCAGAAAGTTGGTGACCTCTGTGCACTATGCGCCTCAGCATCCGCCGATGCTGTGGTAGGCCCCGTCAGTTTACGTAGCCTACCACTTTGTGGCTGAGTTGCTGTCATTCCCAATTGCTTCCACTTTGTTGTAATACCACTGACAGTTGACTGTGGAAAAATTGGGAGTGAGGAAATATAAGATATACTGTATATTGTCCGTAAATCAAGATATGAACATAAATAACAGACAAATCAGGTTCCTTCTTTCCCCAAGGTCTCTCCCGCTAGCGTTAGCAAAAGATTTGATTGACAGCATTGCTAAGCACCCTTCCCCAGCATGCTGCGGGCGGGAAGGGCTGTTACCTTCAACAGACTTGCTCCAGATTGGCTATTTGGTTGCTATGATACTCACAGACGGAATTCTAAATATGGAACTTGGCTCCAAATTTGCCTCTATAACTGCTAGCCTCAACAAGCTTAATTTGACTGGAGATATACTCTATGGGGCGCTTCACACTTACTTAGTCCACTACTTTATACAGTTTATGTGTGGAACATTCCAGGTAACACAATAACATTTCCATGGAGACAAGCAGGTAGTTGACCTCCAGAGAAGTTCTATAGTGTACCATTAATTGTAAAAGATCTCTTGTCTGTTATCAAGTAAATATTTGTTATTTTCTAATTTTGCAGACCGCCTTAACTTGCCAAGTGTGCTGGTGCTGAATGGCTGTGGCATCAGTCGAGCCGGAGACCAAACAGAGATCGCTGCTTTCTGTGCTCATGTGATGGAGCTGGACCTGTCTCACAATAATCTGCAGGACTGGCATGAGGTGCTCCCATGGGCGTAAAGTGCAATGACCAAAATGAATTTGTTTGTCTAGTTTGAAAATATTAGAGCTGCACAATGTATTGTAATCTCAATTTGAGTCTTCACAATTATCAAATAGAGTGTGCTCTGCAAACAACAGAGAAAAATCTTGTTGCACCTGTGTTTTAGACCTCTACAAATGTGTTCTGCAATTCATAGAATTTTAGTGTTATTATTTATTTCAGTCTTCTCTCAAATGTGCAACTTATTTACTGTAAGCATGCGCAAAAACTTGTCAGAAAGATCACAATTCTGTATTTTATTTTTCCAAATTGTGCAACTATAAAAGTTATAATAAAAAATGTAGAATAATAATATTACCATTTGTCCTTTTTAGATCAGTAAAATAGTATCCAACATCCCCAACCTGGACTTCCTGAACCTGAGCTCCAACCCTTTGGCGGGAGTCCCTCTGGACCCTCAGTGCGTCGAGGCCTTCGTGGGAGTCCGGCGACTCGTGCTCAACAACACCCGGGTCTCCTGGGACACTGTGCTGCAGCTCACACAGGAGCTGCTCGAGTAAGATTTCTAATATATAGACCATAATTAATAAAATTTAAAATGTATTACATAACTAAGAATCAACTTTGATTAACTTTTATTGAATTAAGTTTTTTAACCCGAAATGTGAAAGTGAATTGATAAGGTGACGGACCAGCCAGTTAAGCATAGTTTAGTGTACAATGTAAATAAAATGTAGTGGTACAAGTTGTACTTTCTAATAGTACTAGTACTTTCTGTTAACCTGGCGATCCAGTCCCTCCTACTTTCTGTTCAGGTATAGGAAAAATGTCTAGTTTTGGCTGGCCAGGCAAACATTTTTTGTATTCACAAAGCAATAACAGTCCTTTTTACACTTAATTGCTTGAGATTGTCCAATTCAAATGACCGTCTTTCTTGGATAGAGTATATTATACAGCACTGTAATTGTTCTTTAAATTATATAAGGGATAATTAAAAAAATAAATAAATAAATTTAAAAAATTAAATAAATTTTAAAAATAGAGCTGGAGTTGTGTTTAAAACGGTGGCATGGTGGCTGAGAGGCTAGCACTCACGCCTACCAGCAAGACAGCTCCAGGTTCAATCCCTGGGTTGCCCGGGCCTTTCTGTGTGGAGTTTGCATGTTCTTCCCGTGTCTGGGTGGGTTTCCTCTGGACACTCCGGTTTCCCCCATCAACCCAAAAACATGCTCCATAGGTAAAAATCCTCCAGCTGAGGTCCTGACCAAGCCTAGCAACAAGATCATGGAGATCATGGAGATGGGTCCCCGATGGGTGAAATACAAAGGATATACAGGGATAACAGGGATAATAAAGGATTTACATTTTGCCTTGACCTCTCTCTCCTTTCATACTTCTGTAGTCTGGAGGAATTGTTCCTGTGCCTTAACGAATACAGCCGCGTGCATGCCCCCCGTGTCCCCTGTCCCTCCCTGCGCCTGCTCCACATCACCGACAACAGCCTCCACGACTGGGCCGAGGTCCGAAAGATTGGCTCCATGTTCCCGAGCCTGGACACGCTGGTCATGGCCAACAACAACTTAGCTTCAATTCAGGACAACAAAGAGATTCTCCAACGGCTTTTCCCAAATCTACGCAGCATTAACCTGCACAACTCAGGTCAGAAACTTATTTATTCATTAATTTGTGTGTTAATAAATAAATAAAGAAATAAAGAAATAAGAAAAAATGTAAAAAAATAAAAATAAAAAAAAAAGGAAGCAAAATGCCCATAGAGATGCATTAGCCAAAACTATATTAAAAAGGTAACCAAAAGAGCTGTGGAACAACCTGACCAAAATCTCCACTGGTTTAACATTTGGTTAAATGAAAATTCTCTAATATATGACCATACAATCCTTAACTCTATTATGAACATGTTAAAGGTGCACTACGAAAATGTTTAGGTGGAGGTTCCAAAACCTTCGATTTTCCATGGAGATGTTGTTGTTTTGTCTGTAAAGTTCCAAAGCCATAAAACTTAGCAATCTCCATGGAGATAAGCAACTAACTCCATCAAACTAAGTATTTCTTGGCAATAATAATGCCTGGAAGAAAATGTATGAGAAACTGAATTGAAGTTTATACCATACTGTGGAACATTTCAGGCAAAGAAAGCAGTAATGTTTTCATGAGACAAACGGGTGAAGGGCCCTTCAAGATTTTAATTTCTTGAATTACAAGGGGTCACATGCCAGTAATGGTTTGTGTTACTCCCATGGCTAAGAAAATGGAAAATGGAGGATTATTTTTGGAAGGAACTACAAAAGTATCAATTTATGTAAAAGGCAGATGAAGTGACCCTGAAAGGTTTAATTAGATCATATCGTATGTTTCTTGATTAAAATAAAATACAAGAAATTTCACAAATAAAATAAACACACATTATATATTGCATGTATTTATATCTTGGAGTATAGTGTTTTTTTCTCTTTATAATATCTATAATGTAATCTATAATCTATAAAAACATATGAGAGTTGCTCAGTCTTATTTTAAGTGATTGAAAAAGGTTATGACATTATTAGCAATTTGGATACTCTCCTATTTTAGTCATAAAAGCTATATTACACATTGACAGCGCTTTGCATATAAAGGACCTAGCCTCTTTGTACTCACTATCTGGACATCTATTTTTAACACAGAGGCAGGAACAGACATGCAAACTGTCACATGAGGAATGCATTGATCAATATAAATAGCATCAACCTAAAGTTTACTTCTGTTCTTTCAACAACCTTCAACAACAACTGAATATTACTGATGATTTTTATGAAGAATTAGCGGCGCACTATGTAACTATTTTTGGTGAAGGGTCAGGTTGTTTCCACAGAGAATGCTAATTGTGCACTGCGCAACTTCTCTGGATGAGGTTACACTACTGCATGTTGCACTATGAATGAGTTAGGGTTGCCAGGAATGTTCCTGCATGGTGTGGCATTAAACTTATCTATGAAATATTTATTCAATTACATGTGTTTTTAATGCTCAAAAATACACTGGAAAAACATACATTTTTACTTAACTTGGCCTGTTGGCATTCTTGTCTCCATGGAGAAAATAAGGTTCAATGCCACGCTGTTGAACACTCAGACAAAGTAATAACATATTTATCATGGAGACAAGCAGGTGGCGGGCCCTCCACCAGAAAAGTTACACAGTGCACCTTTAAACAGTATGGCATTAAACTTCTCAGTTATACATTTTATTGCAAAAAGGTCCTTGAAAATCATGCATTCCAACAGAGAGCAGGGTCGACTCACCCCAGATCTGACCTGTGACTGCCTTGTGGGGTCACATGCTTGTCTCAATAGAAATGAATGAGTTACAGAAAAAAGTTCCATAATGCACCTTTAAGATACTTATTTTTTATACAGTAAGCACGTTTTTAATTCATAATCTTACCTTACAGTGTGAAAGTAACACCAGGGTACATCTTTTTAGGTCTAAACCGGTGGGAGGACATAGAAAAACTGAATTTCTTCCCAAAGCTGGAGGAGGTTCGGCTGCAGGGAATTCCTTTATTACAAACCTACACCAATGCAGAGCGACGTAGCCTTATGATTGCACAGTGAGTCAAACTTTCAGTAACATTTTGTTTTAGACATAATAGATTATAGACTTTGTAAATTTACAGTTGATCTTTTGGTCACTGCTGGTTTTACATGTACAAAGAGTAAAAGATAAGATATATTAGACCCTATATCTGTCCCACAATGGTAAAATTCTTGTGTTGCCAGGCAAAGTTCAAGAACAGCCGGGGGATAGAAATCACACATCAAGATAAATAACTATTAAACTATTAAAGGGCCCATATTACGCTACTTTCTGATCTATGATATAATGTTTCCTCATCAAAAATATACCTAGAGTTGTGTTTTGCTCCATTCACACACATGTTTAACATACAAACCCTGCATATTTAGGCTGAGTTCTTCTCCACCTTGTGATGTCATATGCTAATACAGGAAGCGCTCCATACACGTTCACTAGAATCACTGGGATAATTTCAGTTCTGGTATCTCTATAGTAATAAAGGATTACTCAAACATGTGTGAATGAAACAAAACACAACTCTGGGTATGTTTTTGATACGGTAACAAAATTCTAACATGACTTAAAGCTCACAAGATGAGTCAATTTTACATAATATAGGACCTTTAAAAAATAAAGAAATACTTATACCCTTATCTTACTGGAATATGGGATCACTTTGAATAGAGTTAAGATACAAAAAGGTGTAAAAATAATACAATACTTCATTGTGCTTGTAGAGTTAAAATATAAGGCTACAGACTATTATGTATAATAAGTGGCTATGACTGCATTTTCTTTCTCTCCTTATATTGTTGTGTATGTAGAAATGTTGGATACAAACATGAATGAACTGAAGTACAATGAACTTCCCAGCTGAAAAGTATTGTCATCTGATTAATGACTTAAAATTACAAAAATATATACTGTATATTACATGAAGCTTTTTGTACACTAGTGAAGCCAAGTTGACTATAGTTTGGTGTCCACTTTAGGTTGCCTGCTATTTCAACACTAAACGGCAGTGTGGTCAGTCACGGTGAGAGAGAGGATGCAGAGAGATTCTTCATTCGTTACTATGTGGACTGCCCTGAGGAAGAGCTCCCCTGCAGGTACAAGCACAGTATCCAGGCTGCACCAGTGTAAATGGGGTGGTTACGCTATACCTTATAGTCTTGTTTCCTCATCACAAACACACCTGGAGTTTTGTTTTTTTTCATTCACACAAATCCTGCGTATTTAGGCTGAGTTCTTTTCTCAAACAGAAAACACTCCGTACCACCTTGAGATCTCCTGCGGTAATGTAGGAAGTGCTCCACTGTGTTTTTAAATTCCATACACCTTCACTAGAGTCATTTGGATGATTTCAGCCCTGAAATTGCCAATCTGTACTCAACAAAAGTAAATGATAGCTGTTAACTAGAATGGAGCATTTTGAGCTTTAGAGATGTAGGTAGACTAATAGTAAAGGCTTACTCAAACATGTGTGAATGAAACAAAGCACAACTAGTTATGTTTTTATGAGTTAACAGCATTATAACATGGCTTAAGGCTCACAAGAGTCAATGTTGCACATTATAGGACCTTTAAAGTCCATAGTTTGTTTGGCGTTCTGTCACCAAAGCCTGTGCCCTCTCTGTAGATACCATTGTCTGGTCACGAAGTACGGAAAGCTGGAGCCGCTCGCTGAGGTTGACCTTCGACCCCGCTGTCGTGCTCAGGTTGAGGTGCACTGTGACGAGAAGGTGGAGGAGGTGGGATTAGCAGACAAGGACAAATTAAAACTTTTTATTTACCACAGCTGACAGATGTTTGAAAACACTACAGTATATTTTTAATTGTTGTGAGATGTTGAACTTTATAATGGTTACATAGGTGTGTACACAGGTCACTCTATCATATACAGTATTTCAGTGCAGTGCTAGTGATCATAATACCCTAAAAAGAGGCCACTATTCACAAGTGTAAAACTCACTGAGAAGTTGAAAAACAAAACAAAAGTGCAAAAATCACAACAGACACAGTAGCAATTGTTGTGTGTACTGTATATGTATTTTTATAGCAAGGCTTTCTACTATATAATATATAATATAGTTGCCTCTGTAACCAGTGTTACCAGTATGTCTCATGGCAAGTAACAGTAAAAGACAAAAAGACAACATTTAAATGGAAAATAACAGGCTTGCCAATAGCTGAAATATTGTTATACCAAGGGAAAAAATACAAATCACATATTACATATTATGCCGAACTATTGATCTAATCTAATAATCCAATAATATGAAAACACGGTATTTCTTAAATTTTAAAAACAATCGATCATATGGCCTATCCACATGAAACAAAAACTTGCATGAAGATTAATGTGTTCTCTGTAACAATAAATTAATTGAATTGAGATGAATCAGTCCTTAACAAATAATGATAGGGTGGCTACAACATTTGTGGATCCTACCTTCATCCAAAATTTGTCATACAGTTTTGTATTTCCCTGCACTCCTTCTGAGGGTCTTAGGTCCTTGGTTATTTTAAATTATTATTTTTTATTGCCATTTATATTTTTGTTCTTTGTTATTATATTTTGCAACTGTGTCCAAAGAATGTCCCTTGTGGATCAAAAAAGCTTTTTCTAAGTCAAATTTTTCTCACAGCTGAACATCCGTTTGGACCAGACAGTGGCAGAGCTGAAGAAGGAGCTTGCCACAGTGGTACAGCTCTCTGCAAACAACATGAGACTTTACTACATCGACAAGGGCATACCCTTTGGTCCAGAGGAGATGAAGTACAACACACGGGCCCTACACTCCTACAGCATCCAGGACGGAGACGAGATCCTAGTCGTGCCCAAAAAGAAGTAAATTTAGAGATTTTTGACCAGACTAAAAAGAAAACCTACTGGATTATAATATTACTGATGAGGATAACCTGGCAGCAGCAGCGGGCTATTTTTGGACAAAGATGTAATTGACGAAAACACTGCCTGGAAAAGCAGTCTGGACAGTGTTTAGGCTTAGATTGATTTATGTGCACCAAGTTGGACACTCAATAGTGGCTTAAAATGGCTCAGTGAATTTCCGCTTTGTTGTTGCCACATACAATTGCACATACAGAGGAAAGAGGGTTTACATTTTAAAGAGTTATTATAAACAACTTTTCTGGGTTGTACAGCAAGGATAAAAATCAGTAAAGAGGTGGGAATCTCATGTAGAAGTAAAAAGTAATGACCCTTATAATTACTAAAATGAGAGTAAAAAAGTATATGGAAGACACTTCTACTTGAATACTTAATGACAGTTTGGATGTAAAATGTATTTAAAATCTGGTTTGTGATTTATGAGGTAATGTAATCGGACAGAGAAAACATTATAATACACAGATTCTGGTTTTTCCAAAGAATTCAACAAATCTGAATCATTTAATATTGTCAACATAAAGCTTTTATCATTTCTAGACTGACTCACGGTGGAGTAATCAAAACTGTTTTTTTCATGTAAGAGTACTCTAACTAAATATTACTCAAGTAGAAAGTATGGTATCATAAAACTCCTCTGTAAAGTAAAGTTTTAAAAAGATTCAATGTAACAGAGTACTAACCACCTCTGGAAAAAGACATAAAACAAAGCAATCCCAGCAGCAGGTTCATTATAATACCTAAGGTCTCTATATAAAGTCATAAGGCTCTCTGACTGTCTAAGAATCTACCATACTGTGTTGCACTAGTCACATATGCAGAGATGTACGATGTATTCATTCACACATGCCCTCGCAGTGGCTGTTCTTTGTGTGCTGCCCCCTACTGGCGTCCTTCCTGCTACTGCGCACTGCCACCTGCCACAGAGCTCCACCTGAACTGAGAAATGGTGACGCAAACGCCCAAACAAACCGCACACGCCGCGGGAGACTGAAAGACAATCTCTCTGTAATGTACACGCAAGTGCAGGTTTCCATTCATTGTCTGCTCCTTTGCTTCTTCATGACATGCTATTAGCTTTTTTTCACAGTTTCTCATAGAAACTGAATTTAAATATTTCTATATAGTGGCAAACTACTGACCAAAAATAATTCAAGACACCTTTTTGTTAATGAGCTACTTCTCCTGCACGAACATTAAAGCAGACCTATTATGCAAGATCGACTTTTCAGAGCTTTTAACCTGCTATAGTTTTTTTCTCCTTTTCATTTCCCCTCTTGAAGTTGTATTTGGAGTGATTCATGCATGTTTAAGCAATCATTAATCACTTATTTTCAAAATGCCATATTGCAAATGAACCTCCGTTTTCACCGCCAACGGCATCCGCCCACTGCTCTGTACTTTATTTTATTTTATTTTTGGCAGCGTTTTGTAGTCATTTTGGTACTGCTGTTCGCTAGTGTGATCTGCGGCTGTCCATTGGAGTTGTCGACTCTTTGTTGTGATGACATTTATGGGACTTGCAGTTTTCGCGGAAGTCAGCAGACTTGTTTCTTTTAGTCATTTTAGATGAATATTACGATTTAAAATGTGCAAATTATAACATAATGATCCACGGGTATCGTAGATTATAACTATATAGCAAGATCATGCACAATAGGTCTTCTTTAAAGGTGCTCTATGTAACTTTTCTGGTGAGGGGAGCCTGTTACCTGCTTGTCTCCATGGAGATGTGCTCTGCCGGGTTCAACTCAACTCAACTCCACTGATCTGACCTGTAACTTGGGTTGGCTGTCTACTGCTTGTCCCTTTGGAGATAAAAACATTTATTGCTATTCTGTAGAAGATTATCTACAAATTAATAACATCTCCATGGAAACAAAGAGGTGGCAGACTGTCCACCAGAAATGCATAATGCAGCTTTAAGTATCATTAAAACAGTAAAACCATATTAGTTTATTGTATTATAATGTAGAAAAAAGCATCCATGTGATTTTGTTTTGTTGTACTGTACCAGACCTGCCTGGATTATTGATTTTTCTTTTAGCACAGCATAGAGGAGAGGGTTCCTAACTGTCTTACCACGATGGAAACTAACAGCCAATAGGTCAGTCCACAAAATTAAATATTCACAGAGCTGCTTGGAAATCACTGAGCTATCTTTAGACTGTATACAAACAAAATCTCTTTTGATTTCAGCTGCATATGCAAAGTTATTTTTTGTATTACTTTGTGTTGAGTGAAGAATAGAGAGAAAAGTGTTATAGTTAATAATGATAATGAAAATGCAAAGATAATAGCAGTTTGTGCAATTTGTGTCTAACCAGAAAAAATACTGTACGAGTTGGAAAATTAGAGAGCACAGATATTTGGGATGAAGTAAAACTAGATGGTTAGATCAAGGTGGATGATTTTAAGATACAATTAAAATAGTGAAGAATTACATGTTTAGATGCAAAGAAGGAATAGCCAATATATTGTGTTTTTGATAAAATATCATTCTAATGGTTTTCTTTCACAATTCATCTACTCTATCTTTTTGTATCTTTATAGATTTTAAGAACTAACTAAAACCATCTGCTTCTTCTGAAAGCTCACACACTGCACTGTAATTGGTTAAATTCTCCTGTCACTCAATCAGAGCATGACAGAGGCTGACCAATAGGAGTGGAGTGGGTGGGAAAACATGTTTGAGCATAGATTTGCATTAACAGAAAAGCACTGAATCCTGATATGACCATAAAAAAGGTAAAGAAACCAGATTGCATGGTTTAATTGTTCATATCGCCCAGCTATGATGTGGGAGACCAAATATGGGTTTAGTGAAAGAGGACTCAAGAAGCTCAAGAAGAAGAACATTTTATATAAACACAGATAAATGCAACTTTGAAATTTCTTATTTTTAAGCTATAATCAAATAGATAAGAAAAGAAATAGAAATTTGACATTAAGTTAGTACATATTTGTCCATATTAGTCTTATAGAGCTCTTATACATTTATAACTACCATATATCTAACTATCACACTTAGTGTATCACTACTGAAATACTTGAATAATATATTTATTACAGTTAATATACGGGCACTACAAAGTTAAAGTATTTAGTGCACACTTGGTTACTTGAAAGTATTATAAAAGTGTGACACATTTGTCTGCATTATACCACTGTTGTTTTTATTGTAGCATGAAGCAGTCACCACAACCAACCAGCCAATAACATCCTGTCTGGAGTCTGGACCAGTTGTATTGTCTAATCTGCTGAGGACGTGTTAGGAGTGAAAATGTATTGTGTGTCAATGTAGAGACTGTGTGAATATGCATGTTGTTTGTTTAGTTTAAAGCTGCACTGCTTAGTATTTCTAGTGGAGGGTCATCACCTGCTTATCTTCATGAAAATGTTATTGTTTTGTCTAGAATGTTCCACAGTATAGGTTAAACCTATCTATCACTAGGGAGACAAGCAGGTTGCAGCTCTACATTACAATTCAGATCTGAGTCTCCCCTATTCACAGAAAGAATTATTGTATTTTTGAGCAATCGAAACATTCCTAATGAATAAATGCTAGATGAATATGTTTAATGTCATACCATGGAACATTCCAAGCAAAGCAAGAACATCTCTATGAAGACATACAGGAAGCGGACCCTCCACCAGAAAAGTTTCACAGTGTACCTTTATTTTATTCTTTCTTGTGGTCGGTGTTTTTAATTGAAAGGTTCTGGTAGAATTATGAAAGTTACATATTTGAATTATGAGATGTAAGGTCGCTGCTTTTTGCGTTATCTAATTCAATTGTTTACTAATTACAAATTTTGAAATTTATCTTAAAATCCCAAATTAGATTATTCTGAAATAGCATAGCTTTGAGGATTTCATGCCAATGACATTGATGTTACTTAAAGAGTATAACTGGAAACAAGTCATGCGGTGTTTATTTAAAATTATTTTGACTAAATGAGAAAACAATCAATGATCAGATGTTTTACACGTTTTATTTTTTAAATTTGTCGTACAGAGGAATAACATTTTTTATGCTGTCGTAGCATTGTGCAAAGAGAGAATTGTCCTGTTATTGTTTATTATTGCTGAACTCTCCCTCATATCTCATACCTAGCCCAAAGCACATTCTGTTTTAAAGCACCATGAATCAATAGCAATTACCTGCCATTAAAACTTAATTGCCTCACTTGCCTAAAATGTCTTGTATGAGTACACAAATGGTTATAACCTTGGTCATTTTCTGACACCACTCACCAGTACCTAAGCTAATCAGTCCACTCAGTAACACGTCACATCCAATCAAGCGTAACTGAATTGTCTGTTTTGAGAGTATGAGACGAGATAATAAATGAGTACTATATCATTGAGTGTCTTCCATGTAAAATCTGGGTGCTGCATTTCTAGACATTTTGCATTATGGTATATCATTGTTGTGGCTTGGAACAATGCTCTATTTAGATTTGGGGGCTTAGATGTGTTGCTTCATGGAGAATATTATACTGCAGATATTTGATGTTATGACTCATAGCCTTTTGCATGTTGAGTGCTTTAACATGAATGGCTGCATGTGGAAAAGTAGAACACAAGGTCAAAGAAGATTATTTGAATTGCAAAAAATTACTACCCATCATAAAATGGAAAAAAGAAAGTTGCCTAGCTATAGAGGTAGCCTATATTAATTAATTATTTTATATTGTATGCTATTAGATTTTTGCAGTTTAGTTTGATTATATTAGAGAAAAGAAACATTGTATATTTGTATCATTAGTGTCCCTCAGCTGATGATTATGATGGCTTACTTAGTTACTTAGTTTATTATTATTAATGCCTTTATTTAATCTTTAAACAATGCTTTTTTCCCATCCTACTGTTTATGTTTAAACTATTTATTTTTTCTCAGTTAAGGCCCTTGAGTCAATTTATCTACCTCCCACACTACCAGCCATAATAATGCAGCATTTTTCATCAATGAACGACGATTACTCTGATGTTTACGTTCGTTTCTGCGGCAACGGCGTAAAAGGCGGGACTTGCGGGGGCAAATGGCGCTTGCGTAAGTCTTTTCAGCCAATCAGGGACCAGCTCCAGCACGTACAGTTGTCGTCAGCCTTAAAGCGAACGGCCCGTGGTTCCCGTTACGCGATGATCGCTGAAAGTCTCAACTGCGGGAGGAGACATGGGAAGATATGGCTGAATACCACCGTTACCTTGAGTAAAAACCCACGGAGCTGCACCATTTACATCTGATTTCTTAACCGGATTACAGGAATTGGTTTAACGGTAGCGGAAACGAAAAAAAGGAATAATTTTGGGATCTGTTTATGGATGTTCGCCCCGGGATGTCCAGATCTCGGGTGAGTTTACGTTACGTCGCTTCACAACAGCGTTTATAAGCGATTATTACACTTCACAGGGCTGCAAAACTCCGCTTAAACTTTTCTTAAATTGTCTTTTTGAAGTCAAGTTGAAATGTTGTAGTAATCAGCACTAAAGGGTAACAGCAAAACCGCTATTTTCTGCGCACTGTCAAGTTTTTAGCAGTCCTTTTACGACGCTGCCAAGGGGAAAAAAACACGGCCGGTGAAACGTCTATCCTGGGATGTTTTTATTTTAAGATTTTGAAAAATGTATCATTTTCTATTTATCTTTTTGAAAAAGGCCTAAATCTAACTATCTAAAAATATTTATCTAGGAAAACGTGTAGAATATTCGCTCAAGTATCAAGTGTCAACGTAAGATTGTGCGTAGCTGGTACACAGATGCTTTTAGTCTGTAAGGATGTCATCTTTCCGGGCATTTTAAGTGTTTTGTAGGCAAATAACTTGATGACGGTTGTGATTTACCCCAATGGTTCAAAGGTAATGTTAAACCAACGGTAGGATGGGTGCAAGTTTGGTACAATGCTGCTTTTGGATCCCCGCCCCTCTCCCGTCCGATCTCCTCTGCACTCCAGCCATGTCCTGCGGTTCACGTGTGTGGATCACTAGCATTAACGTTACATAAATCTATTCTCTCGATCATTTCGTTAAAAATGTGCAGTCACATTTGGTATGGCGAGTAAAAAGACCGCTGGTACTTGACTGTATCATCAGTAGCAGAAGTGCCTATCTCGTGTAACGCTATACCTCTCTGTATCTGTGTCCACTACAGACTACCGCTTTTTTCCACTGCCTCTCACTAACACACTGTACGTCAACGATGTCCTCGCTGTGACGTTTTCCCTATGTAATGTGCTAGTAATGCCTAATCAATATTAATAACCGTTCCTGTGTATCAATATTTATAGTTATTTACCCTTTATAACGTCAATGGTGTGCTTATTGATTCTGAATACCTCAATTTATTCTAGTCCTCACATGTTCACCTATGACCTTTGGGGCTCTTCAAGTGCAGGGATTATATGGGTGTATTGGGTCAGCAGTTTCATACTCAGTTATGGTGCTTTTTACCTGTGTAGTAACTGGTAAGATTACTTGTTATATGAGATGCACTCTTTGTTCACTATTAAACTTTAGGTTGCATGATAATAACTGTATTTGATTACAGCTAATTATGTGCAAGAATAATGGAAAAATGTATTACGATATCAAAAGTTTCACTTGAATGAATATGGGCTTATAAAATATCAACCTAAACGTGCACAACAAAATGCTCCAGCTAAGGTAATTCAGATCAAGCCCAAAATGAAAATGAGTCTCCAGTCTTTTCCTATTTTGTATTGCAATTTGCACCTGGAGAGTGGATCCATCACCGTCATATTGAAATGTAACCTTATCTTGGTGTGTTATTACTCTGTACCATAGCAATTTGATTAATGACATTTGCATTTTTTTTTTTTTTTTTTTGCATTATCTCAATAAAATATTCAGATCATATTTTTTTTTCAATGCAGCTGTGCTAAAATGTGCCTGTATCTTGTTTGAGGTTGAAGTTTAGCACAAAACATGGATGAACCATAAAATAAACTACAAAATGACAGAAATATCACTATATTTTATACTACACGTTTCTGTCTCTTTTTTATGTTAATTGTTTTAATTATTGACAATATACGCAATATTCTAATTTTGCATATTGGCAAAACAATACACATCTCCCACCACTATTATTTGCAACCACATAAATCAATACGCAAAAAAAGAAAATATGCAAAATCAAGCAGTTTTAAATTGTGAATTCTTATTTCACAAACAGGCACAAGAAGACACACTGCCCACTCTTTTACACCTTTGACCCACAAACAATTTTAGCTCTAAAATGTTGCAGTCGCTCTTGTATTTACTTCTAATCTCAAGCTTTAAACCAAGAGCCATATCCCACCTCTCTGAACCTTGACGGTACTAAACATGGTGGACATATGTAGAAGCCGTTGGTTGTTAACATTTGAGAAGCCTGTGAATGAGTCATGCTCTTTAAGCTTGTGCCCTGTTTATTTCATTTACATTTAAATTTCTGACAGAAGCCAATCTGCTGCAGCTCCAGTGGCCTTGCCAAGATCTTATGCTGTAATTCTCAGACTTTTTAGCGTCTGAGAATCACCTAGCGCCACCTAAAAAGTAAAAATTAACCTCATAAATTACTCAATTAGTCTACCAAGAGTTCTGCTAATAGTGATGATCACATGGCCTGAAGAAAATTTAATGTAATAATAATGTAATAAAATGTACTATTCAAATCAATAAAATATTGTCTTAGGCCTGTCATGATAAGACATTTTTAAAATAGACAGTATCATTAAAAGGCATGAGCTGAAATGTTATTGTATTAAAACAAAAATACCCTAAATCTCTCCACTTTGTACACACAATACATTTTGACCCCCAAAATATATTGTTCCATCTTTCATATATTGAACAATAAGTTGATATAGTAATTGTCGTGACAGGCCTATTTGTTTATAGCCCAGACTCACCAAGAACAGTAGCCTCATATAGGGCTTCCACAAAGTTATCTATCAGTCAGTTAAGGCAAGTAGTCCAATTTATAACTCATCTACCTACACTAATCACTTCTTAGCTGGATTTAAGACAAGCCCAAGAGATATAACTAAATATAAAAGGATTAAAGTGACTTTAAAGCAACCAGGACTGAACAAGGACTAGACCTTTAACATTTCAGAATTAACACCAATCTAAGGGTGTGTTCATGCTCACACTACACATTTAAATTGGTACTAAACTGGTACTAAATCTGGAATCAAACCTAGTCTGTAGGACTACCCCAAAACTTGAACAAGACCAATCCAAGTCTGCATCAGAGCCAAGGTGGGCTAAGTTAAGTCTAATCGTTGTCTGACCTTGAACTTGTTATCAGATGGTGCATTCACAGGTTGCACATAAAAATAGGGCCTAAACTGGGACTAAACCCTGAAGTGAACCAGGTCTTTTTAGCATGACCAAATCGCCTACATCAGAGTTTAAATTAAAATCTCGACATATGTGCACCCAAAGTTAAACCAGGACTTCCAGTTCTGAACCAAAGACCATAACTGCACCATGTATTGAACTGGACCATACTGTGTACCATCAGTTGCCCGGAGACCACACATAACTAACCTGCTAGCCGCTGCGTTCCAAATAGGAAGTGATCATGGGTGCACTCCACTGACTCCTGCTCCAGTTCACTTTGTAATGAAAAAAGCATTGCCCCTCTTTCCCTAACAGCTGCTGTCAGGTTTCTCATTTTGGTCTTAAAATGTTTGTATTAACCCGCTCTACATGATCCTGGTGTTTCATTTTACTATTTTGTCCATAAATAAATTCCTATTCCTAATATGCAACTCTGCTCCAAATTCACCCCCATAACTGCCAGCCTTGATGAGCTTCATCTGACTGGAGCCGAATGCTATGGGTGATGTCACACTCCCTTAGCCCAATTCTTTACAGAGTCTATGGTCGGGATGCACTGTCCTGTTGCTTGTCCTTTAAGAACAAATTGGAATGCGCCGAGTGTTGAGTGACCTGTGGAGGTCATAGGCGTCTGCTATATTTAACAGCCCTGTAACTTGATCCGGTGGCATTCTGCGTGGCTCTGCTCATACTACACGAGTCTCACACTCCCAAGTAGCACCCCATCGCCTCTCCTGCCCACTGCTGCTCCGCGCAACAAGGGTGAGCCTCCAGACAAAACCAATAACCACTACTAACCCTTTCTCGTCATAGGTACCCGCCTGTCAGTGTGGATGTTCAAGTGGTCAGGAGGAGGGCTTAACGATTTTGGAAAATTGTCTAATTGCAATTTTTCTGACAAGCATTGCGATTAGATGTGCAGTTTATGTTTTAATAATAGCATTCTGTTTAAAGTCTACATTTTAAACACGTCCAGGAGCATTAACATTTAAGAGAAGCCTGAAATCTGAACTGCTCAACTAATACAAGAATACCATGCATTTCAGAACATGTTTGTAGAGGTCTAAAGTACAGTGTTAGCAGGTTTTAAACTTGACACACTGTTTTGTTTTGTTTGTAGAGGAAATCATTGCAGTCTTTGCTATGTAACTTTGTGTCCATTATAATTGTGCTTTACATTACATTATATCTTGCAGCCCTAATCAGGAGTGTCTATTGAAGAATAAACAATGGATTTCTGAAATTTTTTAGAGCTTGAGTTTGGCATGGCAACAGTTTGGTGCTAGTTTGGTTGAATAAATATAGGGCCTAGTTGTGATGTGACAATATACAAACAAATGCAAAAGTAAAACTATATTTCTGCAACCTGTAGATGACCACTTTTTAATTTTCTTCCCAGTTATGGATTTTTAATGGTATCCTCCTCTCCTACAAGTTTTGTATTTTGAAGTTTTAACATACCGACACCGCACTGGGCTAAACAGGGGGGTTGGTGCTATCTTTATAATAGGTAATGTGGGGTTTCTATAGCGATTGGCGGAGCGAACTGAAATAGACCAGGAATAGTTGGCTGGTTGCAGAATGCCACCTGTTTGGGTAGTTTTGTTAATTTCCTGTTCTTCTCTTTCAGGACTGATTTGTCTCACTAAGTCAATACCTGTGTACGTCGGGGTAGCAACTATAGGATGAGCTTCCCCAAAGCCTTTTCCGTCAGTGGGGATTGACAAGTCACTACAAATACAGCAGGTAATGTCAATTAAACACACACATTTTTACTTATTTATTGTATTTTAAGTACATTTACAGTAGATTTTCAACTTTGTTCAAATTCCTTATAGCCCCACTAATAATAAAAAGACAGATAAAAAAAAAAAAAAAAAAAAAAAAAATCAGGGAAATCAAAGAAGTCGGTTGTAATCTGTTTAGTTTTATCCCCAAAAAGTATACAATAGTTAGAAAACCTGTTGTAGCCAGAATGTTCCAAAATGCATTTCAAGTTTGTACTAACTTTTGGAAAACAAGTTCCCAAACACATAAAAATAATATGAACAATATTCAATTCCTAAGAAAAAAACGTACAATGACGTGTAAAAATAAGCCAACATTCTTACTTGTAGTTTTCTTTTTTAGCTCCCAGTGACTCACCAGAATGATTAAACTGGGTTTGCTGATGCTGTGCGTCAGAGCCCCCGTTACAACATCTCTGCTGTGTAAAAATGAACACTATACGGCGCTAATAGGACCAATTAAATATGGTCTAAAAAGCTAGTTCTTTAAGGCATTATGGATGGATGGTGGATGTGCAGTAGAGAGCTGACCCACCCCTGACTGTACCATCAGGTTTAAATCAGTTTTAAAGATGTATTGTGTACCTTTTCTGGCCACCTGCTTGACTCAATGGAGATGGTGTTGCTTTGCCATGCCAAGGTATTACTCTTGTCAGTCTATCATTAATTTCATTTCCGATGTTTTTATTGCTTGTTTTATAACTTGTAACTTGACCTGGTAGAGCCACAATTTTTGTCTCCATGGAGATGGATATGTTTAATTTCATACTGTGGAACGTTATTGCCAAAATAATGGCATCTCAGTGGAACCAAGCAGGTGGCATACTCTCCACCAAAAAAAGGTATGAAGTATGAAGTGCACCTTTAAATTAAAATATAAACATGACTAAACCGTGAATAAAGCAGGACTGACCTGATATGTAAAGAACTAAACATGGACAAAAGCAATAACTTAGTCTAAACTAAAAAACCTAAACCCAGATTTAACTATACTATTCTATTCTATTCTATACTATACTATACTATACTATACTATACTATACTATACTATACTATACTAAATGTAGATTGGGAAAATCTATTGAGACTCATTCTCTTTGTCACTGTGTGTAATAATGTGTGTGATTTATCTGGTGATTAGACTTAAATGAGACATTGGTCATACACCCTCCTCAGTGTGAGGCCACTGCTGCTGCTGCTCTGACTCACCAACACACTGGAGTAATGACACATTTTCACTGGCTGCTCTGGCACATTGATTGGCTTATATACTTACCTAAGCTGTACTACTCCTAGGCTTGTCATAATAATTACAATATCGACTTGTCTTTCAATATATGTTAGATGGAACAATCATTTTTGGGGGTCAGTGTTTATTGTAGGGACTTTTTCTTAGTACTAAATAGAACTTTTTTGTTATTTTTTGTTTTACGATTAGATGTAAATTGTAGAGGGCTGAATAAAAGACTTCTATGACTCATTACAGATACAAACTAACTACTAGTCTTTCATTTAATTTCTTTATTACAGTTTGTGTTTCTTAACCATATTGTACATTTGGAATTGTTTTTTGAGGACAGTTCTACTTAAGGGTTTTTGTATCAGTGTCATAAATTTGCTTCAATATTATAATTTATATTTATATTTTCTTAAGCATTTCAAATTGTGTTGTTGTGACAGGCATTTATTAATGGATTACTTTATACCACTGATAGCCATTTTGACAGAACACTTGAAACAGGTCTGTAAAAGCTTTTGTGAGACAAATTATCTCACTCCCATACAAAACCAGTCCTAAAACATATATCATATAAGGTCTGAAGTCTGAATCTTAAAGGGGCACAGTATGTTCCACAGTATGGCATTAAATGTATCTGGGATTTATTCAATTACAGGTGTTATATTACTAAAAATATACCAAGCAAATATAGTTGCTGTGAGCAGAGACACCTCGAGTCTCCACAGACCTGACTTGTAACTTGATCTAGTGGTTTCCATGTAGCTAGATAAGTTTAAACCCTTATTGTGGAATATTCCCGGAAAAACGTTAACATCTCCTGGAAGTAATTCAATTCAATTCAAGTTTATTTATACAGCTCACTTAAAACAACTTGAGCTGCCAAAGTGCTTCACATAACAGTCAAGAAAAACTGAAAAATAAAAGATATACAGATAACACGATACATAGGAAAACTACAAGTAAAGCAGATGACGGACCCTCAATCAGAAACGTTGCATGAAGTTTACTCTAGTAGAAGAAAATTTATATAGGTAGCTCTGTTTAATGCAATGTTTGGAACACTTACAGAAAGTACATTATATACAAGGCTATTACCAAAAACACTAAAGTTGTCACAGTAAAAGAACAGGACTTTAAAACATTTCAACAGAGTGAGGGTCTGACTGTGGACTGAACTCTGGAGCTGAGGCGTCAGTGTGGCTCTCACATCAGCACAGTCCTCTCTCACATTTCAGAGTATATTTAGCTTCTGTTGGACCAGTTAAACCCAGCACAGCCAATGAACCTGGAAATGCCTCATCTGAATGGTTTTATTTAACTAAAACTAATTTACAGGGACTTGGGCGGGAGTTGTAACTGCTTAATTCCATTGCTCATATTCTATTGCTCATAATTACATAAACCGTTGTGTCAATGTGAAAATGTGTAATGTCATTTCATCATTAGCACTGTGTGGTAAGTGATAATAGTCAGATCAGAGTGACCCAGATAAGTTTTTAAAAGTTTAAAGGTGTACTGTGTAACTTTTCTTTTCTTTTCTTTTCTTCGAGCAATAACATCTCAATGGAGAACAGAAATGTTTCACAGTATGGCATTAATTGTACCCACATTGCATTTATTCAATTACAGATGTTCATTGCTCAAAATTACCTGAAGAAAAAAAACATGCGTTCTCACTGTGAATGGGGTCACCTCTCCATAGATCTGACTTGGCCTGGGAGTGCCACCTGCGTGTCTTCATGGAGATAGAGAAGTTATACTGTGGAACAAAGGCAAAGCAATAACGTCTCTATGAAGACAAGCAGGTGGCAGACCCTCCACCAGAAAAGTGAACTTTAACTGAGTTTGAAATAAGGCGATACCTTGGCAGCTTTTTCCGGTATGATTCCAGTATAACATATGTGAATAGCTCAAATCAAAAGACACAGGGCCTTGAAGATGGAAATATTTTTTACATTTACAATTAAAAATATTATGATTATTATGATATGTTATCAATAAGAAATTACTTAAAATACTCTTGATATGTACCACTTTGAGCTGTCATTCTCCGGTTTAAGTGCTGTTTGTCTGAACCCTGCCCAGAAACTGAAACCTCATCTCGTCTTGCTCATTGCCAAGCCATGCCCGGCATTAGCTGCTAAAACATACTCCCCCACAGCAGTGCAGCCCTCCCATCCACTTAACTCCCAATTCATGACTTCCTCATTCAGTCCCAAGCTGATTTTAACCATACAGACACCATTTTCTCTTTGCCTTAACAGTTGACCTCACGATACTAAAATTTCAAACTCAATTTCGATATTAAAGAATAGACTCAGTACTCAAGACCGATTCTAATACCACAATGGTAATTAAAAACACTCGTTCTTTTGACAGTAGAATACGATTTTCAACATTAAGTAATTGCCTTTCTTACCATATATTTTATATCTGTGTAATCCCTCAGTCATCTATATAGATTCCATAGTGGTCCATGGGCATACTAGTCTATGTGGTCTTATATTTGTTTAGATAGAGCTCAAGATCATTCTAAAGCTATTGAGGAAAGGTTCATTTCTGTCCTGTGAATGTGACTTTTTTAGTATTAATACCTGCTCAAATGAGTATCTAGTTTCGATACTAGTTTTAGTATTGATAAGTATCTGATTTTCAATACTTTTCGCAACCCTTCTTAGCAGTTGTCAGCCTCTTGCATACAGTCTAAATTGGCTGCGGATATCTGCCTCTCCGTCGCTGCAGCTTTTCGGTCTCTCTATGCGTCGGTAGCACAGAAACAAATGCAGCGTTTCCATGGCAGCGGCAGAAACAGACTCAGGGGAGGAAGAAAATGCAGAGTAGCCCAAGAGAAGGAAAGTACGGGGCATGACTGTGTACAGTGTCGTTTCCCCGGAGACCACTCCTCTAGTGAAATCTATAGTTTACATTTGTCCTGTCAGCTCAGAGAGGATCCTCCCACGGCTACACTCACGGGTAATTACTGTACTGCTCAAACACAAGAGAAAGTAAAGATGGATTATAAAACAGTGAACGGAGTTTGGTGGTTGCTGTGGTATAAAACGTATAAAAAGTAAAACTGTAGAATAGAAACAGGCAAAAAGCATTGTAATTTGTACTTTGTTAGCAGATACTGAATGTTCAGATATTACTTTTGGAATAAACTATTGTTGTATGACTGTTAGCAGCATTAAATAAATAAACACGTCTTACAGTTAGAATCAAATTATCTTCATTAAAAGTAACTTTCACTGCAGGCAAACTTTATTGATCCATAAGGGAAATCATTACTGCTACTATTGCGAACTCTGATACCACTAAAAGTACTAAATAATTGAAAAATGTGACAAATATAAAGTATTAACAACACAATATAGTTACAAAGTGATTGAACTAATTTGATACTTTACACATGGAGCTGAAGAGGCTGATTTTCACATATGTGAGCTGTGCTGCGAAGGAAGTGTAGAATGAACTATTGATTTAACATTAAAGTCTCTGCGTAGCCGCTGGTTCAGCACTGGTCTACTAGGCCCTGGTGTTTTGGGCAGCGCTGTGCTGTGGCATGTCTCCAGCAGGCTGCGTGTGCCTACTCCACATCCATATTCTGAATAATTGATTACACTCTGGTCACTGAGGGAGAGAGAGAAAGCGATCTAGAGCAGCAGAGGAGAAGTCAGTGCAGGGAAAGCACAGAGAGAGAGAGAGAGGAGAGGGAGGAAATGGAGGAGAAAGAGAGAGAGAGACGAGAGAGAGAGAAGAGAGGGGAGAAACTAGAGCTCCCAAACCGAACTCAACACGCATCCACAACACCAGATACTTTTATTTATTCAAACGGTGCTGCGCTCGTGAACAAGAGCCCTCTCAGCCCGGGATGCTCTCTGTGGGCACACTCTGCTGTTAAATATGGGATTATACAAGAGCAGTGCCTTTAGTGACCACATGCTGAGACCAAATAAGGTCGCAATTATTGTGAAGTAAGTCAATTTGGCAGTAACTAATTGACAACATACCTAAAGTTAGTTTTATAAAAAGCCTTTTACATATAATCTCTAAATCTTAAGGGTGCACTATGTAACGTTTCTCATGGAGGGTCAGCTAATTTATGTTCTTGCTTTGCCTGGAATGCTATGACACAGTACAACATCTCTTTCTCAATTACAGATGTTTTCTTGCTAATAAACGCCTTTTACTGTGAACGGGCTTGCCTCTCCACAGCTCTGACCTGCAATTTGGCTTGGTGGCGTCACCTGTTTGTCTGCATGGATATTAAAAAGTTTCATCTCAGACAAAATATCTCCAGGGGAACAACCAGGTGACAGAGCCTCCAAAGTGGAAAGTTACATAATGCACCTTTAATTGTCAACTATCTTATTTGTACAAGTTAGTAATTATAAACTCATTAGGTTATTCACTTTACTTTATTTAAAAGGGGTTACGTGTAGGAGTTTTTGACCTTTTGACTTTGCACACACGCAGTAATGTCGACTAAGGTCTTTTTTAACCTGCTATTTGTCTTCCTGTTACTATTTCTATGAGACCCCCAGCCCTTTTGTGTTCAGTGGAGCAGTAATATGCCTCCTCCATTGTTGCTGTGTAAGTGGTGGTAGTTGCTGATGTACAGTCTCTTTGCTGTGTTTGCAGTCAATGCGGTCTTCCAGCGGCGCTCTTGTCCCGTACCAGCAGCAGCATGTCCCGCGTCTCGTCCACGGCCAAACGCTACCCCGGCCCCTCCTCCTACACTTCCCACTACAGTTCATACACCTCCTCCCTGGGCACCGGCCTTAGTTCCTATAGCGACCGGGACAGGCTCTCCACCTACAAGTCCCCATCTTCATCCTCTTCCTCCTCCTCCGGATACTCCTCTTCCAGCTACCTGAGCTCAGCCGCCCGCTCCCGAAACTACAGCTCCTCCTCTGACCCCGAGCGAGACCGAGGCCGGACTGTCCCGCGCAGTGACATCCTCGGGACCAGCGGTATCGGGAGTAGACGCAGCGAGAGTCTCAGTCGGACTCCTGTGAAAAGTTACGCCGGGTCAGGGCTGAGTGGGGGGGCGGGCTACTCCTACAGCTCCTACTCTTCGTCCTCAGCCCACTCAAGCTACCTCTCCTCTTCACCAGCGGCCTCCAGCATTTCGCTCAGGCGTAAGTCCGTGTCCCAAAGCGATCTAAGCCGAGACCTCGCCTCTCTGGGCATCAGCGACCCCTCCTCTTCCTCCTCCACCTCGACTTCCTCCGCCCTCCGGAGCTACCGCACCCGAAACAGTGATGTGTCCGACTCCTACGGCTCTCGGTCGGGGTACGCAGGCCTGTCCCGCAGCTCTACTCAGGAGATCCTCAGCAGCAGCAGCAGCAGAGCACTAAGCACCTCGTCGCCATGGGAACCCAGCAGCAGTAATGGCCGCTCTGAGTCGCCGTCCCGGGACACATCGTCAACAGTAAGAAACTGACAGACACACACTTCTGATTTTTAGTCATGCTGCAAAAATTGTGAGCAATATTTTTGACTCATATCTCAAGTGATTGCTTCTATACTGTCAAATTTAATTTAATTTAATTGTAGATTAGAAAAATGTGTTTGCTCTAAGTTTTGAGTGCCAAAAAGAGGGCACATCATTCTGAACAGAAGGTAATAATATCTAATATGTATTTTTGTAATTTAATACATTTTCAGTTTAAATTTGATTATTTGTACAGACCTATCCAAAGGGTGCAATACCAGAGGCTAGATTGTTTTACAGTGAAGGCACTCTATCCACTTTGGCCAAAAGGGGGCACTGTTGCTTAAAGTAAAGAGGCCAGGATGCCAAGGAAAAGTTGAAATACTCTTCTTTGTAATGTGTAAAAATACTATGTAAAATTCAGTGTGTCACTGGTGTCTGGTTCAATTTCACTGTAGGATGAACTGCTTCATGAAAACAATTTCAAGGCCCAAGGAGATTTCTAATTTAATTTTCTCTGCCAAAAAAGTTAAAAAGTTGGTAGTCAGAATTAATCCTCAATAAATAACTTTCTTTCTGTAGCCCTAACATAAAATGAAAGAGGGATATATTTATATTGGTATAAGACAACGTATTTGCAGAGATCTTTTGCTGCCAAAAATATTAAGTATTTTAGTTTGTGTTGAATAAGAAACTGTGAAAGTTTCAAGTCTGTATTTTGTCCCGTTTCTGAATTAGACAAAAAAAAAAAAAAAACATGTTGCAGTACCTGTAAATTGTGTGAAAGCCACAGAAAGTGCAGATCTGTGTATTCCTGTGAATCCCTGTACTTACAACAAATTACACATCAAGATTTTTCAAAAACGAGATAGAGTTGAGCCATAAAACATTGTCACCAAATAAAACAGGTGTTAAGGTGTTTGGTCTTAACTGTATTTTGACAAAATACACAGTTACTGCATTTTTCCTTTGTAGGGCAGTTTTTAGGTGGAGGCTCCCAAACCATCTTTTCTTGAAATTGTCAAATCAGGTATTTTTTGGCAATAAAATGCATGTAATTGAATAAATAAAATATGTAGTTTATATCATACTGTGAACATTCCAGGCAAAGCAATAACATTTTATGAGACAAGCAGGTGACAGACCCTTCACTAGAAAAGTTACTTAGTGCCACTTTAAGTAAGTCCTTGTGAGTGAATGTGAATGGTTGTCGACATGAGTGAATGGTATTTTTTCCTATATACTTCTTTCATTTCCTTGATCTGCACAGAGACATTGTAGTCACACAGATTTGACAGTACGTTTTGAGGCCTCACACTTGACCTGTTGTAAGCTGAGGTTGTTTTCGCCTCAGATCTCCGTCTCTAACTCTCAGGGCAGCTCGAGTGTTATGAGAGCGTCCAGTTTTAATGACCAGGTCAGAGTTATAGTGACCTACTTCCTCTGGGATTAGGTCTGAAACATCTTACATGAGCAGTACAGGGGCGAAAGTGCAGGCGACAGCAGATTACACAAGATTTAATGCATTCATAGAATTTATTACAATTTCTTAGTATAATAATGTCAGTATGTTTATAGCTGTGATCCATATTATTTTGTTAAATTTATGTAACTGTGCTGTTCCTATGCTGAGGTAGGCTTAAAGCTGAAGTACTCAACTTTTTTTCTTAAATCTATAAATTTAGTTTGCACATGAAAGTGTCCTGTAAAAACAGAACTTTTAAAATCAGACCCACATGCTGTCTTCACATTTTAGCCACTGCAAACTTGTAAACTTGTACATGTCTCTTTGGGATGAAAATCTCAATTTTACAAAACTGCTTGAATGCTTCATATAGTAGTTGACTGTGCGATTTTACCAACTCCTCCTACTTACTACTCCACATCACTGTTTTGAATTATTTATCTCTGGATAAACGGCAGTTCTAAGTGTTGTAAAATAAATATAATTATAGAGCTTACAGTTAAAAGTACTTTCACATGATGTATTATACAGTATATCTGTAATGTATAATTGATGACTTTCTATTTAACACTGGTTATGTGTGAAAGGTTATACAAACAACATATGACTTCAGCATATGTTTGTAGCATGTTTATTTAGTTTAGTTGAGCAGAAAAATCCTTTGGCTCATGCATTAAAATGTATGTGCTTTATACAGTAATCTACATCTAGATCAGAAAATATCCTAATATGGGCCCTTTAAAATCTTGTGAAATGTGAAATTTACACAGTATATTTCTTTTTCTCTTTTTTTGATTACATGAATAATAACAATAATAATGACATAATGAAAAAGCAACATTAATGTCCTCTCTCCAGTCCTGTCCAGTCCAGACCTTATCACTGTAATCTGAAATGATCTCTATAGTTTGTCTACAGTTAAGAGTAGAAAATTAGTTTAAGATGGATTAATCAAAACTGAATTGCTCTTTTAGCAGTTTAATCCCAACTCCAACCATCTGTTGTTTCCTAAGTGGGGTAAGACTCTTAATTATTGCATTTATATAGCACCTTACGGTTCATTGTTCATTCGCTCCACACTCATTGATGGCAAGTGACTCACACTCAGTCATTTGGCCCCTCCGACCACCACCAACACTCACGCACACTCCACTTTCTTACTAGGCAATGTAGGTGAAGTGTCTTGCCTAAGGACACAATGACAGTTTTTTACCACTGGCGCCTCACTGTGGCACCTGGAATTCCCAGTGGTCTCCCATCCAAGTACTACCCAGGCCTGGTCTTGCTTAGCTTCCGAGATCTGACGAGATCAGGCTTTGACAAGCTTATGGCCTCTTCTTCCTCTTTGTATGGATACATTATAGAATGAATCTATGAAATAGTGTTGATACTAAAATTTCATACTCAGTTTTGTCTGTAAGGAAATACTAAATACTCCTACCTACCTCAACGTTAATTAAACATTTCATTTTATATTTTTAACACAAAATAATAGTAGTTTCAATATTACCTTGTGCACTTATATTGAAATTCAGAACCTATAGTTTCACTAATGCATTATTAGAATTTGCTGAAACATTGAGTAGTTGAAAAATATGCCTTCTACTTTCATTAGGACTGTCATGATAATTACAATATCGACTTCAATATATGAAAGCTGAAACAGTATATTTTCGGGTTAAATATTTATCATGTGCACATTTTTGTTACAATAGTGGGGAAGTTTATGATATTATTTATATAATATGGTAAGATTTGAGCTGTAGAAGGATGAAAAAGTAACATCCAGGACTAATTATTTCTTCATTCTGCTATTTATTTGTTTTAGCTCAGGCATTTTAATTATATTGTATTTGAAAAAATTGTTTACTTAGATTATTCTGCTTTATTTTTTTTATAGTGTCCGTGGCTAAAAGTATTTTCAATTTTTTTTTATTTTATTTTTTTTTATTTTTTTTTTTTATCATGACAGCTAACTTTCACTGGATCTGTCTGAAACAAAACATCATGGCCACATATCCTCTCTGACCTAAACCTTTTCTGTGTACTGTGAATAAAGCAATAGCAGTACGATTATATTTCAAAACAATCAGCAATGGGCATCTCGTGGAGTCAGCAGCGAATGGCAAGCTCCAACATGACTTTGTTTCTCTGTTATTCTCGTAAAAGTAATCAACACCGTTATCAGCGGGCTCACAGTTTTAGTGCTCGTCCCCAGCTGTATCCTCTGTAATTAGACCACTGCCCCTTCCATTAGGACACTGTACACGGTAACATGGGAAAAGGCTCAGGGCTTATTCAGCTTTTTGACTTTACCATTCGTGTTGCTATTTTGGAAATTATGGGTTTCTGTCCAAATGTTTTTGTTTTTTGTTTTTTTATAAAGGCTGTGGTATAATAGTCTAGTACAAATTAATACTGAATAGATCTCATTTCAATAGTCTTGTAACCTGTGGACAGTTACAGAGGCTGCCTGTCAGTCAGTATATAAACTGGGAATGACTTTCACATCTATTTAATTATATCTATATTTTGTATAGTATGTTTTCTATAGGCATTGACATACATTATAAACCAGGTAAGACACATAGAAAAGATTTTCAATATTGTTTCTGTATGGGTTTGTACTCTGACCTATGAGTCATGCATTAGCAGTAGTAACTTTTTTGCTAGTAGGATAAAGTAAGTAAGTAGTAAGTAGTAGCTTGATATCACAGTTTTAATACTGTAATGATGATTTATAGACCAGATTACTAATATATGCAGCTGAAGTCATCAACATTCCCTGGGGGTGTGATGCTAACTGTAGGCACTACTCTATCTGAGGCTTGTTAGACTTTAATCTGAGGTTTATTTTAACATAATGAAACTATTGTAAAACTTAAAATAATTGTCTCATTTTGGTCCAAATTCTAGTATCAGGGTATTGAGTTTTGATAACTCTGTACTTTCAAATGTACATTTGACAATATTTTAGTACACAACAAACATGCATAACCTAAATATGTTGTTATCCTAATAATTCCACTGATGAGATTTCATGAAAGCTGTGAAGAAATTTGTCATGGCAAACTTATATTACTTATGAATGCCACCTTTAACCCCTTATTGTGCCCACTGTCCAGTTTGGTGTTGCTCTCTAAACCAAGCATTCAGGTCAGAATGGGTCCAGAGAAATCTTGTTGGTAGAGCAAAGTAAACACTATCTCTGTAAACACAAAAACAGCAGCTGCCAGTGCCTCATGGTTCAGTTCATCTTGTGCCACGTTTCTTAGTAAGACAAACTGCTGGCATGATGACTGGGGCTGTTTGTATCAGCTTGTTTTCCATAGTTTTTTTGTACCAGACAAATTCTATTTAATGTTGTAACCAATTTACGTTCTTATAGGCATTGACTAGTTCCTATTCCTATTTCCCCATATAAACCACTTCTTATTTACTGCCTTGGATTCTATGTAAATTGAAACAGAAAATGTTAATTGACAATCTGTTAAAATCTTGGCTAGTATCTGCAGTTATGAATGCCATGTAACCTAAAGCAAAAAACATCACAAATATCATGATGTCAGCTAAACATTTATTCACAGTTTTGTGTTGAATAAATTCATATCATTTACTGTGTGACCATATTGCAACTTTCTACTACATGTCTTATAAGAGTTTGTGCAGACAACAAATAATGTTGTAAAGTAAATATTATTTCTTATTATTAGGGCTGTCCAAAAATCAATACCCAAATAGTAATCAATACTAAAACTAGAATTGAAACTACATACTCATTTGCACAAGAATTGTTACTGGGAACAAAAGCAAACTGGACCATCTTCAATATTAGAACTAATATGAGACCAATGGTTTTACAAACTACTATTTTTTTGTATTGGAAATGCTATTCTATTGCCTAAAATACAATGTTTTCATCATCATTGTGGTATCGAAATTGGTTTAGAAAGCGAGTTTGAAATTTTTGTATCATGACAAGACTTTTTCCAATTCTTATTTTGAAGCAGTTATTGCCTTACCCATGCTGTATTTTTCCATTCTTATCTATGCCTACAGAGATGTTGTCTTACATGTTGGACTTATTTTTGCAGACATGGATCTCCTGCCCCTGCCGCCTCACACTAAAGCCACAGTAATGCCCGTCTGCCTGTGCCCACATCAGCTCGGTCTCGATTCTGCCCTAAGTAATTTTTCCCGTGTCTAGACTTTATGTTGAGTCAACAATATTTTTGGCCACAACGACTCAGTGCCCCGGTCAGAGGGCTTACAGAGAAATGAAAAACAAAATCTAGTACAAGCTTACCTCACTCTGTTATAAATAATGGCTGGTTTTATAAGGCTTGTAATGGGCCACTAATGTTTATGGGTCAGTGAAGTTTACCAGTCCACAGTACTGATTTTAACATGAACAGACAGTTTACAACTTCTGTTACAGCTATTGATTGAGGCTGTTATAGAAATGTGTCCAGTTAAAATGTTTAATTTGTATTTCAGTCAGGACTATTTCGTTTCTTTCTAAAACTTTGAGCAAAATATAGGATACATCACATCAGGTACCCACTTCCTCTTTGCGCGTATATTAAGAAGTTTGGTTAACACGTTTCTAGAGACAGGCACTGTGGCACTATTGAATGCAGAGACCACAATATTGATCAAATATGACTTTTTCTCTTGTTAACTGTAAATGCAACAGCGCAAGAAGCATACGTGATCATTTTAAATATCTACATTACCAGATATGTATTTGGCAAATAATTTTTTGCTAATGAAAAAATAATTAAAACATGTTGATGTTGTCCTATAGAATGTCCCAAAAGTCAATATGTCCATAATGATAATTTAAAGGGCCCATATTACGCGATTTTCTGATCTTTTTTTATAATGTTTCCCCATCACCGACATCCTGGAGTGGTGTTTTGTTTCATTCACACATGTTTAACCCACGAATCCTGCATATTTAGGATGAGCTTTTCTTTCAAACAGGAAATACTCTGTTCCACTTTGTGATGTCATATGGTAATACAGGAAGTGCTCCACTGTGTTTTTAAACTCCATAATACACCTTCACTAGAACCATTTGGATGATTTCAGCCCTGGATCAATCTCTACTGAACAAAATGTAAAAGGTAGCTGTTAATTTGAAAACTAGCACTACATGACATCAAAAGTTGGAACTGAGCATTTTGAGCTTTGGACATGTAGACAGACTAATGATAAAGTGTTACTCAAACATGTGTGAATGTAACAAAACACAATTCCAGGTATGTTTTTGATGCGGTAACAGTGTTATAACACAGCAGTCAATTTCATGATAGTGTTAGGGATGTTTCTTTTTTACTTTACTTTTCAGATGTAGTCTCTATCCATAGTTTAGTTAGTAGTTAGTAGAAAATTCTCCGATATACGACTCAAAATATTGGTTTAGTGGATCTACAGATCTACAGTTCTTTGGCGCTTTATTGAAGAGACTAGTGCTATACTTTCCCATACTATTGACTCTATATGCACTCAGTATAGACTTGTGTTGTGTAAAATGTGCTGTACAAAAGATGGATTGGATGTGCTCAGCCTGGTGGAGGAATGTACTCCTTGTTTGCTGTGTACACATCTCTCCGGGTCATAAGATTGGCATTAAGGACATTTGTTTCACACCCCATAAAAATTGTATTTTCAAACGAAATACTAAATATTATACGGAAAGAAAGATATCCTGGTTACCCATCTGTTCAAAAATATTTCAGTGATTTACAGCTTAGTCATCGGTTTAACAAAATGCAGGATTCTTATTTCTCCTCATCCCATTTAAGGTTAGTTCTGGTAGTCCTGGAGTCTTCAGCTAGTCATCTGTCTATACTTATTTTGCCATTTTACACGCTTTAGCTCTGGTTTAAAACAATTAGAAGCTGTGAAATAGCTTGAATACTTGGCTTGGCACTGTGCTAGTCCTGATTTAGTACATGGTTTTATCCTATTGCCATGTCTTTCAGTCCAGGCTTATGTAACCAGCAACAACACCATCAGATAATGGTATGGGTTTGGTTATTATTAGCTGTTCTGTGTTAATGGAACTCATCCCATGGCTCACATGCGCATCGTAATGTCTATTATATCGTGACTTATATAAAGCCCCTAATAGCTGGGTAGGTTACGGATGAGTGAATCGTCTCCTTGGTAATAGTCCTTCAGCTTGAGGCAGAAGCGCAGAGAAAGATCCGCTGTGACGCAGGAGCGCGCGGCTGGAGCTGGGGGTGGCGCTGACGTCGGTTTGAGGTCGACTATGAGCCAAAAGAGGCGGAGCGACAGCCGTGTGAAGCGGGACAGAGTGCTCACCGCGTACAGACCTGCTCCATAGGCTGGACTCTAGCAATAAAAACGGTAACCTCAACCAGTCCGTCTTTTCACCAGCGCACAATTTCTGGATCTTAACGCTTTACGCATACGAGATTTTAACGAGAACGTCTCTGCTGTCATTTTTGATTTGCGTAATCAGAGTCTTTACCTCTACGTGAATGAATGACAGCTTATCTTATTGTGACTTGAGCCACTTGTATCAACGTTTTCAAGACGGTAAACCTGGAGAAGCGGTCTTTTTGTGCGCACAAGCTTTCGCCGGTACCCGGTCCCCCGCTCCGCCACCAGCATGCCGACCATGCGACAGACCTACACCGTGACAGTACCGGAGGACCCCCCCGCAACCGCCTTCCCCTTCATCAAGCAGGAGATGCGGAGGAAAGGCAGCATGTCCGGCTCCGTGCTGGTGTCAACTTTTGTAGGGCTTCTCATTAACCAAGCCAAGGTAAGACACGCACCACTGGCTCCCGCTTATCCAGCCAGCATCGCGGGCTCCATTCACAAATACATCCTTTCACTCACATAACACCAAAAGCGCCGTACAGAGAAACGTGTTCGTGCTCGTGGCCGCTTCTTTGCACATGAAATGGGGCATAATAATTCACGGTGTATTCTCTGCGCAGACCTACTGTAATTGGTGCGTGCATTTCTCTGCTGTTATGTCATCAAAGAGGGATGCGTACGTACTCATGGCAGCTCCCAGTGTGAACAAAGGCACGAATGAAAAAACGCAAACAATTTCAAAGTTATAACAAGTTTCCATAGGCTGAAATTGGTAATTACACATTTTTTCTATTTGCTAGTCATTATATTCTCTTACATGTAAACAGTTGATTTAATTGGAGATTTCTTTTCCCCTGTTTTGCCCCTTTTTACGGGATATTTGAGGTGACATATATTTAGTGTATGATCTGAATGTTGAACGGTGAGTCATTGTGGAGGTAAGCTGCTGTGTTAAGCTGCTGTACCGCTCTGTGCCAGGATCAGTAGGCCTTCACTGGCAGGTCAAAGCTTATATAACCGTTTCTTAATCCCCCCATGCACTAAACTACACTGCCTCTCCTCATACATCAATGTAGGCTCACACAAAGGAGAAATAAAACATGTCCTTTCAGTGCAGACAGTTTTATGTTTTGACCTATGCATCGCCTTTGGGTTTTTCCATATAGATCGGATAGGCGTATGCTGGTCAGGGAGACTGTTGTATAGAAATATTGACATTGCAAAGACAGAAAATTGTATCTGTATTGTACTAGTATCACATCAGTTGTTCACAGTAGTAATTGGCCAAAATTGAATTAAGTCTTATCTATAATAGCCAATTTAAATATAGCAAGTAGGCTGGAGCAGTGCATGAAGTACCTTTTATTTATTTACGGTGCATGTTAAATAATGTGTAACCTTCCTTTCCAATTACTTTTTTGCTAATAACTGTCAAACACTGGTTACTTGTTGATTTGACTATCCACGAGTTTCAGAATGATGAAAAAGTTGCCAGTCCTACTTGACAATTTAACAACTATCTTTTGAATGGGGAAACGCCCTGACATGTAACAGGAAACTAAAACTTAAACGGTGCTCTTAAGCTCACCAGATATTGTTCATTTGATTTATTTTTTCAGACCAAGGTTTAGTTTGTTTTCATACTTGGCTCTTTAGTTCCAGTTAGTTAATAGTAAACTTGCATATTATCAGCTGTATTAATCTGTATAAAGGCAAAAGTAGAGTTATGACTTTGAATTGAACTTTGTGTTTTGTTTATTCTCCTGCCACCACATGTATCAGAGCTGCCATGTGCCCGCTCGGTTATGTAATAAAATCACATTAGAAAACACTTGGCCAGAGTCAACAGCTTGGCCCGATGTTGTTTTTGTTGTCACCGTGGTCCACCTGCTCTTCTTGGGCCACTGCTTTTTTCCCCTGCATCATAATCAATGCTCTTTTACCTTTTAGATCATGGTGCTTAGTTCAACCTATTCCCAGAAATGAGGAGACAGAATAGAGAGCACAGCGGCGGCCACAGCTGGGAGGTCAAAGGTCGATTCAGACAGAGCTCCTGGTGCGGTCATGTGCATAAATAATTTTAGACTGTAGGGCTGCCCACAATGAAAAATCACACTGTATTTAACAAGGTTGTTAAGAACTAAGACAAAACAAAGGAGATTTAGAGTAATATCTGTGTTTCCTACATATTCTGTGGAAACTATGGTGCTATAAATAATTTTCAGATGAAGCAATAACATCTTCATGAAGAAAAGCATTTGATGGACCCTCCACCAAAAAAGTTACACAATGCACCTTTAATCAGTATTTAATCAATATTTAACCTTTAAGCAGTCCAGTATTTACTTTTTAAATGATTATATGGGCTTCAAATGTATTTTTGGGATGCTAATGAATTGTTCAATAGTCTTCTCTGCTATGGGAAATACAGTATATGATCAGGTAACAGATGTAGAGGGCTTTGACATGAAAGTATACAAAAAAATCACACACTTTATTATTTTATCTCATCTTTGTCTTGTCATTTTACTTGTTGAATGGCTTGATTTGGCTTTAATGTCATTGCTAGCTTAGTGGCAGCATTTTTCAATGTAATTAAGGCAAACAGCAAACAACATTTTTGAGTTTTATGGTGGCTATTTGCTTGGCTTTACTCACCTAGGCTAATGTATTATTTGGACAGGAGAATATATGAGGTTAATTGTTAATCTGTATGATGTAATGCAGGGTAAGAGTCACCCAGGTGGTAAGTGTTAATTCCTGGCCAAGTTTGAGTCATAGCTGTTGCTGTTGTTGCTTTTTTAATTTAAACTTAAAATCGAGATTCAGTCCATTCTAATTGTCAATGATCTGCTTGGCTCTTTTTAATTGAGAGGTCCACAGCCAAACCTCTGTCATTTAAAGTATGTGGTTTGGAGCAGAATAAGGTATTGTTTATGTTCAGGAAAGTACAATTCAAATCAATTTTTATTTGTTTTTAATAAGACAAAGTTAAAAAAAAAAAAAAAGCAAATCAAAAATAATAAAACAATATTATTTAAACTAATTTATGCCACTATTTTTGGGGATAATCCTGCCATTAGGATTGTTCATTATTGAAAAAAAAAGAAGAAGAGAAGAGAAAGAAGAAGAAAAGCCTTAATCAAAAAGCAGAAATGGAAACTTCAAAGTTATTTTTTGCATCTATAATGATTTATAGAAGTTATTTATTCACCATTCTACAGCTCAAATCATATTCATCATGACAGGTATTTGTAAGGCTCTCTCACACATGTCTCAGCCTTCACTGGAGCAAACACAGCTGGTCTACAGCACACTGCTTCTCCTCTGTGAGCCTTTTCACTGTAGAGACCTGCATGCCACTGTTAAAGACGATGGGCCTGTTACATAAGACAGTATAAGAATGCTCTGCTTTATGTGCAGTGGACAAGATAACCCTCAAGGCAAAAAGCAATAAGGCCTGCTGCTCTCTTAATTGACACTATTGGTCTCCACAATCTCCGCAATAGACAAATATGGCTCTAAATCAAATGAACATCACAATTAACTAAATATACTGACACTTTGAAGATAGATTGCTACAGAAAAATCGCAATTAGCTTTAATATTAAAACTACTTGATTTCACTGAGGCAATAACTCTAAAGGAGGATAATCCCAGATAACCTTTTTCTAAGGACATTATATAGTGAAAAATTCGATCAGCAACTATGATTCAAATTAGGGCTACACAATATATTGTAATCTAATAAAAATTGCAATTGCAATTATTGACTCATGTGCAAAGAACAAAATATCCTGTCCTTTAATAGACATATCTTGTTGTACCTGTAGTTTACCTCTGCAAACATGTTCTGAAATGCATGGGACTGTTGTGTTTATCAGTTCATATTTTAGTCTTTTTTCAAATGTTAATGCTCCTGGAGTTGTTTTAGACTTTGCAAATCAAATCATAATTGCAATACAGAAAATTAACAATTCCATTTATTTCCAAAATCATGCACCCCTAATTCAAATGTTATCATATAAGCATGTTATACATAAAAATAAGAAAAAAGTCGCTCTAATTATTGAGCCTGAAAAATATGTTTTTTTCTATCACCTAGTGAACAATAACTAGACCGGTCACGTTAACAAATTTTGAAGTACGATATATTGCTGAATGATAATATTGAAACCATAAAGCAGGATTATCCCCCAAAAGTATTCTGAATCTACAATACTGACAAAAAACACAAAGTGCAAAGAAAAAGTACCACGATAAATACTGACCCCCAAAACTATTGTTCCATCTGTCAAATACTGAACAATAAGTTGATATAATAATTACTGTGGCAGGTTTAGCTAATGGTTCGTGTGTGCTCCTATGTCTAAAATAAACACATTGAATCATTTTCTGTATGTAGTGTCATCATGCTCTGAGTGTGTGAGTCAAAGAGGAGCTGTCACATGGGAGGAAGAGGGAGCTTGTTTATGATGTCCAAACTCAGGTCAGAACAGACTGTGCTGCCTCTGCGCTCTCACATGGCTTTGCCAATCAGCAGTTGGCGTGGGGCGCTGCCAGGTGCAGCCAGCCGCCCGCTGCTCCAGTGTGAAGAAGAAGAGCTTTACATCGGCACAGATTCAGCAATAAAGAGGAGAAAGTGCTGCTCATATAAAATTTACTGTGGGAAAATATAATTACAGTCTGGATATTATACCTTACTGGGCAGTTTAAACCAGTGAGCTACTCACCTTTTTTTTTTTTTTGGCACAAAAAATAATTAACACAGATATATAGTTTTGTCCTTTTTCTTAATTTTAGTAATAACTTTTAGTAGAACAAAATAATGTATCATATTGACTGATCGCAATTCCATTTGATTTATATTATCCTTTTAAAAAAACTAATAAAATGGCTTTCAATATAAATTTTCTGAACATAAACAAGACATATTTTTAATATTTGCCATTTGAAAAAAAAAAAAAAGAAAGAAATCTTTCTCCGAAGTCTGAATTCTGCTCCAAACCACATGCTTTTACTGACAAAGGATTGGCTGTGGACCTCTCGCTTAAAAAGAGCCAGGCATATCATTAATATTAACAATAATAATAGACTGAATGATTACACAGCCCTACTTTATAGTCATTCAAATCATGTATGGAAAACTGATAAATACTAATCTTATCTCAAACACCTTTATACAGTACATTAATATTTCATATAGAAGCATGAACAACGGTATATATCTATAAATATGAGCACATGTTAAAATTCACCATTATGTCAACTAAATATACAATTACCATCATATTTATCTTTTCTTTTTTTTTTTACTTAATTTTATTTAAGTAGCATTATGCAAAGATACCAAACTCAGTCTCCATGGCCCCATACTGTTCCCTTATACTGCAGATTTCTCAGTATAATTACTCCCACGAGTACTTTAGTTTGGCCTAAGCTCCTGTTGGGATTTCATTAGGCGATATCATGTGTGAATTCAGTGAACTTGTTATTTTCTCACTGTCTGCATAATAGCGAGGTTACTACTATGCTGCCAATACGTGGGCACTGCAAGCTTTTGTTTGGTTAGATTTGAGATGTATAAAATCATGTAACCTGGGAACTGATTTTAAGATTTTAATCAAAACATTTTACTTGTCTGACATCAGAAAGAGTAAAAATACCTATGTATCTAAATTCAGTGCTTGTCTTCTAGTATAGTATGGGAAATTATAATGTAATTATAAGTTTTGGGTTTTTAAAAAGTGGTTAAAGGTGCACTATGTAACATTTCGGTTGGGGGTTCGTCACTTTCTTGTTTCTGTGGAAATGTCTTTTCTCTGCTTGGAATGTTCCACAGTATGACATTAATCATATCTATCTTACATTTATCCAATTACAGTTGGTTTTATAGCTCAAAAATACCTAAATACCTAGAAGAGGCATATTGACTGCGGGGAGGGTTGCCTCTCCACAGATCTGACCTGTAACTTGACCTGGTTTGGTCTCCATGAAGATAGAAAGGTTTAATGCCATACTGTGAAACATTCCAAACAAAGTAATAGCATCTCCATGGAGAAAAGCATTTGATGGACCCTCCACCAGAAAACTTACACAATGTGCCTTTAAAATCACAGTCATTTCGAGATATGCAACATTTTAAAATCAAGTATATTATCTATAATTGGAAGTATTAAAAATAATACCACAAATAACTCAGTTACTGAAAAAATATGATTAACAGAAACATGTAGTGTAATCTCCCAAATGTATAAGTGACACTTTTGTGGTTAATTTTATGGTCCATTCATGTTTTGTACTAGATTTCAACCTCAACAGTTTACAAAAGAATATTTTTTTTATTCAGAGCGCTTACTAATTATAATGGGACGCAATTGTTGGTGTGGTAACCTAATCTTGGATATAAAATGCCTGTGTTCTCCTGGCCTCATCTGATGTGAATGTCGTGAATGTCTGACTATCGAAGCGTGTCCAGTCAGATTCTGCAGATAGTGTTTGATGTCAACACAAATGCGTGCGGCGCTTTCATCCCTCAGCTGTTTGCCGAAGGTTATCAGGTGCAGGAGGTACACACAGGAAGTAATGGTTAACTAGCTTCATCATTAGGAACACATAATGAAGGTTTGAGCTAAGCAGATCTAAATCCGACATGTCGCCTTTGATATGGGCAGTGCTGGAAGAAGTACTCAATTTTGTTACTTCCAAAAAAAAAACTAAAGTGAAAGTAAAAGTATCACATGAAAAAATCTACTTAAGTGAAAGTTTTAAAGTACCTGTAACCTGTATTTTGCACATATTAGTGATTCTGATAAAGATTTGTGCTAAAGTACAGTACTTTACTACTTTTACGTTCCGCCAATGGATATGGGCATAAATTGTAGTATGATACAGTTAACTTAGTGCTGATGCCGAACATGTTATGATACTTCCATTGCAGTCTACTCACTGTGACTAAAAATATTTTAAAATCCAAAAACAATTAAGTTCTGAGCTTTGTCCAACTGTAGCATTCATTTGACTGGACAGATGTTTGTGTGAAAGGGGGTGAAGAGTGGAAAAAGACATTCAACAATGCTGAGATTGGCACATGGCCCAGCACCCTTATGCAACTGTGCAGCATCTGGTTTAATCATTTTTAACTTAGGAAAGATTACAGTTTGATTAAGTTAATTTGATTTAAACCTAAACTTATTGCAGCATCTACCACCTAACATAATATTTGTAACACCAGATCTAAACCTGGACTATATCAGGTCGAAATTGTGGTTAGAATGATCTTAAATGAGACTAAATCATGGATAAGGTAGTTTTAAATCATGATTAACTCAAAGGATTATTTCAATGACTTCTGAAAGTAAAAACAAAATGTGGAATGTGGTCAGAGCCATAAAGCAGCGACCATCACCTGGCACAGAGCTTTCATTGTTGGAGCTTCCTGTTTAGACTTGAGGATTATACCACTGGCTTCCTCTGCTCACCTGCTTTGACCCACAGTCTCAATCCTCTCTCCTCTGGCCCACAAACCCACACATCTCCCTCTTAATTGAACCCAGTGGACTGACAGGCTTTATTTACACTGTGCTGATCGCGTGCCAAAAAGGGCATTTTCTGCTGTGTCTAATTCCAAGCTTTCGGAAGTGTAGAGCCAGCCCAACCTGCAGCAGTGGGAACGCTATTAAAGTGGCCTCCCCTGACCGGATGGTTTAAGACCTCAGAGGGTTGTGTTTCTTAAGTGGTCCACTGCTAGGACACTGTTATGAATAGAGTGTTTATCCATAGTTACCCAATGGGCTGTTTTTGTACAGTGTGCACTGGGCTGCTAAATAAGTAACAGAGATTATTTTTCATCACTAACTCTCAGCTAAACTACTACAACTACAACAACTAAATCTTATGAGACGTTCAATATCAACAGTAATCAGTGAATAGTCTTTGTGATATATTAATTGATTGACTTAATTAACCAATATGATTTTATTTTGTCTTTATTTAAACAGGAAGGTCCCAAGATTCAGAATCTCTTTTTCAAGCTAGCACAGTCGATATAAAACAGTAAAATCACAAAATTATCCAAGCCAGTTTATTTTGCTGGACCTCTACAGCTCAGTACTGTAGAATGTTTTATAAATGTGACTCATATGCCAATTTAAGTTTCTTCATTCAAAATGACAAAAGTTGAATTTAAAGGTTGTATGGAGTTTTTTTTTTTTTGTTTCAAATTGTCAATGACAGCATTATAGAGATGCAGCAGCCTTCTAATTATGATGACCCAAAAAAAAAAGAAGCGGCTTTTTTCAACTGTAGCTTCCTCGCAGTTTGCACAAAGTTTGTTGAGATGGCAGACAAGAAACCACTACCAGTTAGCCACAAAAGAAAGTCCGTTTTTGAGGTTGCACTGAAGTGTAGGTCGCTAAATTACTTCTGGACAGGAAACTTCTGCTTATCATCTGAAAATGTACAGTATAGTTACAGCAGCAACAGCGATTCTGAACGCACACCAGCTGTAAACAAACAGTGTAAGCGTAAGGAGGAGGCGGGAGGAGGTGTTTCTACTTAGGGAGCTGTGGGGGGAAAAAGGACAAACAGTCGCTGGATTTCTCCTTCCTTGGAAAATCCTCTATACAACCTTTAAGTTGTTTTTTTGTAAATGTAAAAACAATCAGATGACTAGATTATATTTCCAATAATGCCAACAGTTTAAAACAGAATATAACGGCAAGCTTGAGGTGCACTTACTAGTAGTAACAGAACTGAAAAGTGAAAGAGTATATAGTACTCTTGATAATCATGTGAGTCTCAGTGAGGTCGTCAGTGGACAAAGAGCAGGTCTTAAATAAGTTCATACTTTGCTTTAGGGTTAGTTTATGTACCTTCTGCTGTTCAAAGTTCATAGTGAGTGAATGGGGTCCTTTTGTATGTTTATAATAATCCTTTTGTATGTTTATAATTATAATATATACAATATGTTTATATATGTTTATAATATAATATAATATATACAACAAAAGGATTGTATAAACATATATGTTTATAATATGTTTATACAATCCTTTTGCATGTTTAGAATCCTTTTATATGTTTATAATTGACTAAAGTAGTATCATAGTTGACTAAATGAGATGTAGCAAAAGGTCAACTATGTCTATGATTTTTCTATATCTATGATATTTGACACGATGTGTACTGACAAGACAAAAAAGTACCATTGAATTGCAGATTTGTAGGTAAAACGGCTGATTAAATTAATGATTCACTCCTGAAATAACCATATAACTAACTCCATGCCTTCTCCTTTCCCCTGTTCTCTGTATAAAATCATTATAATATCGATAGAACAATTAGTCGACTCATATAATTTTTGGTAGACTAAGGGTGCGTTCATACATGCACAATCATCACATCAATTAAAATCAACTAAATCTGGACTAAACCACCACTAGAACAGGACCAAACCAAGTCTACATATCAAACTGGTCTAAAATTAAAACTAAAAAGGATCCAACTTTAGACAAATTGACCAATTAATCAACTAAATGACTTAAATCCTACCACTCTAGTTTATAGTACAGTTCAATGGGTTTTAACAGCAGCTCTAGCTTGTCTTTCACAGAGACACAGTGCACGAGAATCATATTAAATTTACATAACAGTATTAGTCATTATTAGTCATGGTACAGCTCCAGCTCTCACACATGTGCTCTATAAATGTCTATTACACTGCTTCAGGACATGAAACCTGTGCATAATAATAATAATAATAATAATAATAATAATAAGATGTGGATTTGAATTATATCAGTGACTAATGACTGATTTGCGCAATTTTAGAAGCAGGAAATGCATTCATCATATGTTTATTTATGTAGTGCAAAATTATATAAGTGTGCCTGACTCAACCATGAATAAATGTTTGGCCTAATGTGTCTGTGTTAGATTTATATTTCCTACTAAAAGTTTCAGCCGTTCATCCCTATCCCTTATCCAATCTGTAGTAAATGCATTGTTTTTGGTATTGAAATCTATTTTTTTTAGTAACATATATTGTGCATAGGAATTCTCAAATATGACGTTATCACCTATGACCTTATCACATAGGACCCTCTCTTATTGTAACTAGTTTGTATAGAAAATAAATATGTAATATAGAGTATATGTTTCAGCTAGTGTGTTGAAAAAAAATTCAGCATTAGCCCAGCTGCCAATCCTTCACACTAACTTTGACTCAGATTGCCACACTGATGTCACAGCGTCCTCTGGTTCTAAGGTCAAAAAAAAAAAAAAAAAAAGCCAGAAACGCGTTGCTACAGAAACAGAGTCGGACGCACTCCCCTCCATGATGACGTATTGGGGGGCTGGCCTCAACTTCAGCCAATCGCTAATGGACAATGGGAAGAAGCAGGCGATATTAAAAGAGAGGCTGCTATTTTGGGGTCTGGAACGTGGCATTACTCAGCGGTGATGTCAGACGATGTACTTTTGAGCTTTTGTGTTGCGATTGAGAACCACTGGAAGAGGGGAGCGTGGTCTGCCTCGTGTCACAGGGAGGCAGGCTGTTGTGAATTCAGAGCACGGCAGGGCATCTGTGTTAAGTTATGTGTCCAATAAAAAGCCAACCAAGGAATGCACTGAAAGTAGGGTTTAGATGCTTTATCCTGTCACATTCTTTTTTTTTCTTTATGATTCAAAATTTGTATTACATTTTAACAAAGAGATCACTCATACAATGTTATGAAAATATACTTGAGTTCATTCACAAGTATTTGGGTACTACTACAGTACTACTACAGTACTATATTAAGTTAACTTGGAGAGGAAAGTGACCTTGTTCATCATAATTAGTAATTGTTTATAGAGATATATTGATCCAGCTTAGTCCTGCCTCCTCTCAATCTGATGTTGAACAATGGCAGAGAAACAACACCAACTTGCCTGGGATAGTCATGAGCAAATGTTTCCACACCTCTCATCTACCAATATCTCTGATTGATACAACTGTATGTTCTGGACAGTTTCTTATTTATGGTTCTCATCCGAAGTGCATAGTCAGTATCATTAGCCGCTGCTGTTACACAATCCTGTATTGAGTAAAAGGTGTTTTACTGAACTAGAAGAAATTAAATCAGGGTACAGGCTTAAATTGCCTATGGTGAAGTTAAATACAAATGTCTCTCCCTGTTAGATAATGAGTTAAGCTCCAGGATCATGTTCCTAATAAAAGAGTTGATCATGTGGAGAATCAGAGGGTCCAGTGGGTCATGGTGTACGTCAGGGATTCAGTAAGAAGAAGCATTTGTTTGTGTCCAAAAGCCTCAAGAGGAAAATACCAGGCATAGATGTACAAGGGCAACAGGATACTGGCTCATTTCATTTATTATACAGCCCAATCGTAATCATATGGGAAATAAGAGGGTAGGGTAGAACATTGAGAAAGACAGCTGATAAATTAAATAATAAATCTATATAAACTCTTGTATAAGAACTATTTAAAATGAAATGATAATATCTATTATTAATATCTAATAACAATTTTGCTTCACCAGGTATGATTGCATTAAAATAATAGTAATTCATAACTTTTAGATTTCTTTAATAATACGTTGTTCATCATATAACTAGATCAGCGAGTACTTCTAGGATTTTAAAAGACTCGAACATACTATATGTACTTGACAACGGTTGTAAATGTGAAAATGTATTACATTATTATCCTCAACAGTATTTATCATATTTTGACCCATAGACTTGACTGTGAGGATTGTCAAATGGGGTGAAGAGTCATACAGATAATTTGTCAAAGTTGGGAATCAGTCTCCCAGTGTTGAACCACAACCATCATAAGAGCTCCAATCAGTCCTCTAATTAATATTTCTAAAAATCAAAACAGGGACAATGCAGATATTACCAAACCTGTAATTATGATGTATTAATTGTGTTAATTTGCTTAGATGTGAGGTTGTATTGGTTTCCTGTGCTGGTCAAACATGGCTGACTTGCATTAGCTCAGACTGAAGGAGCTCCGGGTCAGAAGGTTTCAGCTCTTGGTGTGATCAGGTGACCACTGCTCAGTTCTGCTCGTTGCACACAGAATACAAGCTCCGGTGTCTATGAGGCAGAGTTTATTAGGTCTACTGCATACTTAGATTAAACAGGACACTATTAAGATAAGATAAGATAAGATATGCCTTTATTAGTCCCACAGTGGGGAAATTCCAGTGTTGCAACGCACAGTTCAAGAACAGCAGGAAAATGGTAACATGCAATAAAACAAAATAATAGATAATGGCTAAAAAATAATTTAAAAATAGACTTAAAAATAGACTCTAATGTAACACACTGTTCCGGTGTTAAAATAATATAAATATATAAAAATAATATCACTAAAGGTGAAGATGAAGCAAAAGCTGTCTATGGTTAGAGAAAAGGATAGTGAAAAAACTGTGGTTTAAGGTTATGTGTTTTTAGGCAGACTGACAAAGCATTAAAAATAAACAAATACATGTAAAAAATAAAATAAAGAAAATATATATTTTGAAAACCATATAGGTAACTTTAATAAATGCAGAGAAATCAGAGTAATCAAAAATGTGCCAAAGTAGTCAGACCCGTCCATAGAAATTTTGAGGCCTGGGGCAAGAAGACTTACATGGGCCCCCCTCTAATATACATTAATAGGCAGAGGTTCCAATTCTGGGCCCCTAAGACCCTGGGCTCCATGACAACAGACCTCTTTGTCCCCCCGTCGACTCTCCTAAACGTTGAATCAGTAATAGGAAAATATTACTGTTAAGTGGGAGTAAAATATTTGTAGTCAAAACTGTATTTTAGAAGTTGTAAATGCATTTGAATGACTTTGTGTACAAGTTGTGCTTTACAAAGAAACTTGATATTTGCATAACACAAATCTCCAATATTTTGAAGCATGCTTTCTCAGTACAGTAGATTTACAGTGGTCAGTGTTTTTTGTTACACAATCTTTTACTGCTGAGTCAAAGGTACTTGCTCCGTCCCCCTCCGCCCCCTCTTTCTTTGTTTATCTCTCAATGCTCAATTATATAACCAACTTATGTAATACCAGCTAACTGCAGCATGACATAAGGGCTGGAATATTTCATGCCAATTTATGAATTTTAAGCTTTTTGGATGCCATCTGTCTCTTACTAATGTAATAATTAAACCGAATGAAGTCAAAGTAGGTGGGAGTTGTGTTGTATGAGCGGTTGCCATCGGGAGTTAGTGCCAGGAGAGGAACTGAACTCTGATAACAATAACAAGTTTCTCTCTGAAGACAAAAGGAAAAAGGTCTGTATGTCCGGAGCAGTCCATGGAGAGAGATCATAAGGATTACTTAGAGGCCGGTGTTATAAGGGGTTCAAGAGGAAGATAGGAAGGATTTAGTTTGTGGGTGACTAATGGTAAAAGTCAGATAAGGTGCATAACAATAGGAATTGGCAATATTACAAAAATTAGACTTAGACAAATTTTATTGATCCACAAGGGAAATTATTTGGACACAGTAGCTCACTCATCACAATATAATGTAATAACAAAGAGTAAAAAAGCAAAGCAAAAAAGATAGCAAGAGACATGTGTCAAATAAGACATAATTATATAAATAAATGTATATGTACAAGTCTAAATAAAATAGAAAAATAAGTAATAAAATATAAAATCAAATATAAAATCACAGCTATATACAAGAAACAAGAAAGGCAGTGCAATGATATGCTGACTGGGCATAGGTTATCCGTTACATAAGATTGAGTTGTTGTACAGTTGTAGGGAGTATTATCTGTTACATAAGGGTGAGTTGTGGTACAGTTGTAGGGAGTATTATAGTATGAATGTAGTCCTGTATCTCTCGCTGTTTGAGTGGAGCTGTAGGATCCTGTTGGAGAATGAGCTCCTCTGTCCCTCTATAGTCTGGTGCAGTGGGTGAGTTGTACAGTTGTAGGGAGTATTATCTCCTCTGTCTCTCTATAGTCTGGTGCAGTGGGTGAGCAAGAGTGTCCATGATGGAGGGCAATTTGTCCAGTGTCCTCCTGTCCCTCACTGTGACAAATGTCTCCAGCTCACAGCCGATCACGTAACCAGCTTTACGAATCAGTTTGTCAATTCGCCCAGTGTCTCTTTTACTGGTGCCGCTCCCCCAGCAGACCACAGCGAAGTACAGGGCGCTGGCCTCCACAGACTGGGAGAAGATCTCCAGTAACTCGCTGCACACACTGAAAGACCTGAGCTTTCTCAAGAAGTCTACTCATGCTCTTCTTGTAGACAGCATTACAGTTGTCCCTCCAGTCCAGCCTGTTGTTCACATGGACGCCAAGGTACTTGTAGCAGCCCACTATTTCCATGTCATGGCCCTGGATGGTAATGGGCTCCACTGGTGTCCTCTTCCTCCTGAAGTCAGTCACCAGTTCCTTGGTCTTGCCAACGTTCAGGAGCAGATGGTTTGCTTGGGACCACTCCACAAAGTTTGTAATCAGTGTCCTGATACACCCTACCACTGCAGAGTCATCAGAGAACTTCTCCAGATGGCAGGACCCAGAGCTGTACTGGAAATCAGAGGTGTACAGAGTGAACAGGAATGGAGACAGGACTGTACCCTGGGGGACTCCTACATTATTGACCACAGTGTCAGACAGGATGGTCCCCAGTCGCACATACTGAGGCCTGCCTGACAGGTAGTCAGTAATCCAGGAGACAGTGGAGGATCTGACACTCATCCTGAGCAGCTTCTCACTTTCTGTATCAGAAAGGGCTGGATTGTGTTAAAGGCTCTGGAGAAATCGAAAAACAGTATCCTCACAGAGCCCTTAACACTATCCTGATGAGAGTGAGCCCACTGCAGAAGACAGATCAAAGCATCATCCACACTAATGTGGGCCTGCTAGGCAAATTGTAGAGGATCCAGGGATGGTGCCACCAGGGGCTGGAGCTGAGCCAGAACAAGTCTCTCAAACACTTTCATGACATCAGATGTCAAAGCAACTGGTCTGAAGTCATTAAGTCCAGATGGGATAGGCTTCTTGGGCACAGGCACAATGCAGGTGACAAAGACACTGAGCTGGGTCCCTCCGTGGGGGTAGGTGTGGGAGCAGAGGTGATGGGCTGATGAATGGTCTGAATCTGAGTGGCCTGTGGTGAGGTGTGGATTGGGCGTCTGGGAGGTGTAGAGATGGTGTAGAGATTATACTACTAATTACAACATTAGTAGCACCCCACTATACTATTTATGGTGTACTACCAGGACTTTAAAAGACTCAAACATACTATATTTACTTTACTTTAAGTGACAACAGTTGTAAATGTTATATTTGTATTTGAAGGCATTGCTTTGAGCTGTTTGGTTATTTCTTACTTGGTGTCATTTATCTTGGTTTACCACATGAATTCAGCCTCTAGAGAAATTCAAATATAAAAGTATAAAATATAAAAGCATTCTTACATTGTGTGTTTCAGTAGGTATTTTAGCATTACCTCACACTGAAGCACATCAAACTCGGTGTCCCACAAAGCAGCGTCTTTCAAGTGTAGCTGACAGCTCCCTCACTTCAGCTTTGAAGACGAGTTTCAAAGGCCTTATACAGCAGAAGAATAACATTATAATGAAAACAGACATTGTGCTCTACTGTCAGTTAAGTTTGAATAGTGAAAAGTATCCACAAACTTCATCCCATGTGGTTGCAATCATTATACTCTGTTTATGTTTATGTTAATTTGAAATATTAATGTCTGTTGTCCTTTTAAAGCTGCCTGTATAATGTACCTAAAGAGACTGCGTTATGTATTGTGTTACTTGATATTTTAATCATGTCTTTTTTTGTTTTGTTTTCAGAATTCGAAGAGTGCCCAGGGCCTGGTCGGACTCAAGAACCTGGGAAACACAGTGAGCACAACAAAAACAGTGACATTTAGACTTCACCCTTTACTTGCCATTAAGTGCATTAATTTAGTTTATCAACAGTAGTGTATAACTGTATTTAGTAGGGCTGCATGATATTGGAAACTGTTGCAATAGGGCTGTTGAGAACTGCTCGATATATTATTGCAATACTTTCATATTAATTTATAATATTACATTAATTTACTTTTTGTCTCAGTAATTTCAGTTATAATAAAACAAAACAGTTACATGCTTTAATACGCTTTAATATACTAGTGAAACTCAAACAAATATAGGACTAAATCAAGGCTAATTTGGGAAAATCAGCTTTATTTAACATATTCATTCAAAGTTATATCGTATTTTTGTCAGATGGGGAACCTTGGTGTTATTGCGGTATATACTGTATATTGAGTCATTTGCAGTATGCATCAGTCAATATCGCTATATCAATACTTACTAGTAATACTAGTATTTATTAAACTTCTCTGCCCAGCCGTAGGTGGTCTGCCAGGCAACAGGCAGCGTGCCACTCTGAAAATAAACAGTGTATGTGTGATAGTGTGCATAGTAACCTAATCACAGGCCTCTGAACAGTGGAGAGAGGGAGAGGGAGGAAGGGTGAGGGGGTCTGTGTGCGACCGGTTTGATCTGTCCCAAACAGCACGTGTCCTCTCTGTCCCAAGTCCACACGTGATACACATGTTTATAAACACAGTCATACAAATTCAACTCAGTTTCTCTCCACTCAAATGTGTATTGCAAGTTGTTTCTATGCATATTCATAGTGATTTTAAAATAAAATCTGTATCTTTATATTTTACATTTCTTTGTATAGTATAATCTAACCTTTAAAAGTGAACTATAACTTGTCTGGAGGGTCCGCCACCTTCTTGTTTCCATGTTTTTTACTTGGTCTTAAATGGTCCACATGGCATTAAATGTATCTTATCATTTTATATTGCTAAAATACCTTTAATTCAGTGTTTTTTCTTTATTTTACTACTTTCTACATTTTGTGTATACAGAAGACATCAAATCTATGAAGTAAGTTATATGGAATTATGTACCAAAGAAAAAAGGTGTCTAAACAATATTTTTTAAATATTTTATATTCAAATCCTCAAAGTAGTCACCCTTGGCTTTGTCGAAAAACATTTAGCACATTTATTTAACTTTAATGTTTTTCTTTACTAAATAATTCCATATCTTGCTTCATATATATTCATATATGTATCTTCTGTATGTATATAAAATGTAGAAAGTAGTTAACATAGTAAAGTAAAAAACACTGAATGAGAGAGTGTGTTTAACTTTTGACTGGTAGTGTACATTTATTGTTAACCTGAATGATAGAGTGATAGAGGGAGCTATTCCATACAGATATCTCCCACTAACAGGACTAAAAGATAAACTGTAAACAATGCAGTACTGTCTGAGGCTTTTAAAATCCTCTGTGACTGAGGTTGAGTCTGCTCTCGAGCAATTCTACTGTATAAACCAATAGTCATCTGTACCTTTTACCTTTTGTTTAGTAGAGATTAGCAATTCCAGAGCTGAAATTATCCAAATAATTCTAGTGAAGGTGAATAGAGTTTAAAAATACAGTGGAGCACTTTCTGTATTACCACATGACATCACAAGGTGGAGCAGAATGTTTTCAGTTTAAGAGAAGAAATAGGCAGCCTAAATATGCAGGATATGTGTGTTCAACATGTGTGAACGAAACAAAACACAGCAGGTATGTTTGCGATGAGGAAACAACATTATAACATACATCAGAAAATAGTGGAATATAGGCCCTTTAATGAACAGGCGCACCTCTCCACAGATCTGACAGGTTTACTTGGCCTTGTGTCCATGGAGCTAGATACCTTTTTCGCAATATTGTAGAACATTTAAGCAAAGCAATAAAATCTACATGGAAACAAACAGGTGGCGTACACTTCAGAAAAGTTACATAGTGCATAACAAAAACATCCATTTTACTTAAATTAATTATTAACCTTACTAGTATGTTCCTGGTTTCATCTGAGGAGTTCAGTGGCAGTAAACACTCAACAGTAGGCACCAACATTAAGAAGTATTACTGTAGGTTTCTTTCTTTCTGCTTTGGCATCACATGTAGCTAATAACGTAGAATAGCTAATAAACCTTCATCTCTGAGTCTTATTTGTTGTGTTTTGCAGTGCTTCATGAACAGTATCCTGCAGTGTCTCAGTAACACACACAGCCTCCGAGACTACTGCCTGCACAACAGTCACCGCAGAGACCTTAACAACAACAGCCGCACCAACACCGCCCTCATGGAAGGTACGGACACCAAAAGGGGGACACCAAAAGGGCTCACAGGGTTCACAAGAGTTCAAAGTCCAGCCTACAGTTGTATGTCAAAGTTATTTAGTTGTACCCATAGACTGTATAAAGAAGTTATTAAGTGAATGTGACGTCACCCATTGCGTTCAGCTCCAGTCGAATGAAGCTCACCAAGGCTAGCAGTTATAGGAGTGAATTTGGAGCTGAGTTCCATATTAGGAATAACAGTTTACTTACAGACAAAATAACGAAATAATAAAAACACCAGGATCAGGTAGGGCGGGTTAATACGGACATTTTAGACCAAAATGATGAAGCTCACAGCTGCAGGCGAGAGAGGGGTGACACTTTTTCATTATAAAATCAATTGGAGCTGATGTCGATGCTCACTTCCTATTTGGAACGTGGTGGCTAGCAGGTTATCTCTGTCTATTGTTGTATGTCAGAGTTATTTAGTTTTACCAGAATGGAGAGGGAATACAGACTTGCATTATTGTCTCTAATTTGTAATCTATCATGTATCTGTATTGTCCATTTATTTTCAAATACCTGACTGTTCCTGATTCCTGGTTTGTTTGGGGGTTTTTTGCAGAATTTGCCAAGTTGATACAGACGATGTGGTCATCAACCAGCAGCGAGGCAGTCAGCCCCTCTGAATTCAAAACACAGATTCAGAGATACGCGCCCAGATTTGTGGGTTACAAGTAAGTCTCATATAGTTACTTACATAATAACATAATAACTCTGGTTACACTTTATTTTAGGGTACGTATATTAAAATTTAACAAGCTGCTACTTTGCATATTTACATGTGGTTAATTTAATGTTAATTAGGATTCATTCAACACTTATTAATGTCTGCATAACTCTATTCTGCTGCTAATGAGAAATTTACTAACACTTTCCTATTAATATATTCTTTATTACTGCAAATTAATTATTATGATGTTTGGACATTTTTGTACATGGATAAGCGTTAATATAAGAACTACTTGTGAATGTGATATTAACAACATATTTATTACTATCATAATTCATGTAGAACAATTCCTAACATCACACTAACATGCTGTAATTTTATTAAAGGTGCATTGTGTAACTTTTCTGATGAAGGGCCTGTCAAATGCTTTTCTTCATGGAGATGTTACTGCTTTGTCAGAAATATTTCATATTGTGGCTTTAAACCTTTTATCATCATGGAGACCAAACCAGGCCAAGTTACTGGTCAGATCTGTGGAGAGGCAACCTCACTCATAGTCAGAATGCCTGTTTTTCTAGGTACTTTGAGCAATAAAGCTACTTGTAATTGAATAAATGTAAGGTAGATCTGTTTAATGACATTTAATGTTTAATGACATTTCCATAGAAACAAGAAGGTGACGGACCCCAAACGAAAAGTTACATAATGCACCTTTAAGAAATATTCATTAACACAGAATTAACCACTTTATGCAAATCAACAGCTGGATAGATATTAATAAGTGGACCATAAAATAAAGTGTTACCATAACTCAACAAGGACTTAGTTTATAATTGCTGTATTTCTGAACCCTGTGTGTGATGTGCAGCCAACAGGACGCTCAGGAGTTCCTGCGGTTCCTATTGGACGGTCTGCACAATGAGGTCAACAGGGTCACGGTCCGGCCGAGGGGCACAGTGGAGGACTTCGACCATCTCCCGTGAGTTTAAAGGGCGAATATTGCACCTTTTTCTGATTTATGCTGTAATGTTGTTTCCTCATCACAAACATACCCGAAGTTGTGTTTTGTTTTATTCACACATATTTAACACAGAAACCCTGCATATTTAGATTCATCTCTCAAACACTCAGTTCCACTATGTGATGACATGTTGTAATATAGGAAGTGCTCCACTGTGTTTTTAAACTCCATACAACTCCAATTTAAACTCTATACAACTCCTAACAGCACTGTTAGCTTGAAAACATGACATCACAAGGTGGAAGAGAGCATTTTGAGCTTTGAAGATGTAGACAGACTAATAATTCAGGGTTACTCAAACATATGTGAATGAAACAAAACACAACTCCAGGTATGTTTTTGAGGTGGTAACAACATTCTAACATGGCTTAAAGCTCACAAGAGTCAATTTTGAATAATATAACATAAACTCTAATGTAGAATGAGATTTTTTCATTCTGATTGTCGGTGATATGCTTTGCTCTTTTTAATTGAGAATGTTCAGGAAATTAATATTGATAAGACAAAATTAGATTCAATAGAAAATTGTGATTGATCAAAAATAGTGCTTTGGTGATTATTTTCTTTATATTTTGAACACATACAAATGTTTTAAAATGCATAATTAATCATAAGTAAACATGGACATTAAGTAAGAAATGCATCAATACATTTCAGTATGTTCGAAAAGGAGTAGGAAGAAGTTGGAACTTTTTTAATCCTACTCCTTGCAAAGTTTTCAATAGATAGATATTTACGTGTTTATTTTTGTCTTCATATACAGCTCTATTTCTTAAATATAATATTTTTATCCCTGTGGCAGTGTTGGGTAACATGGATCAGTAACCTCAAATATTTCTAGGTTAAATCTGAATTCTCACTATACAATATTTTATGTAAATCTGATTACGTGTAGCCCAGTGTTTCCTGTACAAAACGTACTACTTCTCAGTTCACCTAGATTTGCACACTGAAGTAGGTCAGGTCTCTAAATAGCCTCCAGACGCCGCTATCACCCACTTTTCATGATTGGGAATTTAGCAACGCTCTTTTAGCCTGGTTTCCTCTCTGTATAATCACTGATACTAATATAATGTCTATTGTGTTATATTTTAGAGATGAGGAGAAGGGCAAAAAGATGTGGAGCAAATACCTGGAAAGAGAAGACAGCAAAATAGTTGGTAAGTAATTTCATACACAGCCCTACCTTACATACCCAAGAGCAAGGGACTAACAATAAGCTAAATCTAAATAAGCCTGTCGCCATAATTACTATATTGACTTGTATATAACTGGACTATATAATAAATGTCAGACATGGGTATTTTCCTGGGCTCAGTATTAGCTGTGTGTACCCTTTCTTTGCACTTGTGGGGGATTTTATGTTGTACATTTGAGATGTTGAATAATTTACATCTCATTATAGGGTTAGGGTCCTACTAAGTAAAAAGTAATTTATTTAATCACAAAATAAATATGGTAAAAATGATATGGTTCATTATGAAAAGGGCTGGATTATGTGTCTTTAGTGTTGGGGAAAATTTTTCTCTGCCTTTAAGATCCAGCTCTTGAGCTACTCTTGGTCAGGACTACCTTAGCTGGAGGATTGTGCGTATTGTGCATGTTTTGGGTTGATGGGGAAAACCGGAGTGCTCAGAAGAAACCCACCCAGACACAGGGAGAAATATATAAACTCTGTCCAGAGAGGCCCAGAGTAGCCAAGAGCCGAACATAGAAGCTTCTTGCTGTGAGGCGAGGGTGCTAACTTCACAATTTCTTCACCTAAATGTACAACAAGGTTTTCCTGAGCAGGATTCTGACTCCTGACAGTTTGTCCTCCATTGCACTGAAGGATGGGTCTCATTCAGAGGACTTGAAGACAAATGACATTACCTCACCTTACACCCTACTTCTCATTATTTCCCATGAAAAGGTCGAACCGTTGATACAAGAAAAACTGGCTCCTGCTCCACATCTGAGTCTGACATAATCACATTTTAGAATCTGAAGACTGCCAGTTCCAACAGGCAGCAACATGACCTCTTTAAATACAGAAATGGGTCATGGTTTGTGGTTTATGTTTAAAACTGACATAGTACATTTTGGTCACATTTTTTTATAAACAACAATGCAATAGTAAAAACTCTATACACCATTGCTAGAATCATTTTGAAAATTTCAGGCCTGGAATTGCCAGTCTCTACTGAAATAAAGGTAAAAGGTAGCTGTTAACTTCAAAACTACCACTACATGACATCATGAGGTGGAATAGAGCATTTTGAGCTTTAGAGATGTTGGCAGACTACAAGATTACACAAACATGTCTGAATAAAACAAAACAAAACTGTGAGCAAGTTTTTGATGAGCTAACATGGCTCAAAAGAGTCAGTTTTGTGTAATATACAGTAGGACCTTTAAACAGCCAAATGTGAAGTATACACAAACAAGGCTTGACATTTTTACTTTACAGTAATTTTCAAGCATTTAAGCCATATTACCCAAGATCCTAAGCCTTAACATAGTTTGCATTCTTAGTATCTATACTGAAATTTAAAATCAGATGTAAATGTATGTTTAAAAAACAAATTATAGCCATGAAACATTTGTTTAGTTAAATAAGATAAGACTAAATCCCAAACCTGTGATTTCTGTTTCAGACCTGTTCGTGGGTCAGCTGAAGAGCTCTCTGACCTGCAGTCACTGTGGGTTCTGCTCCACTGTGTTTGACCCCTTCTGGGACCTGTCTCTACCCATCGCCAAGGTTAGACTCATGCCCCAAAACACAAGATACACACACACACATAGACACATACGCACATACACATACACACACATCCACACACATCCACACACACACTTTTAGATCAGTGTAACTGCTGGACTGTGACTCCTGATCTGTCCTGTTTGGGTCTTTACAATATCATACACAGTAGTGTTATTTGTCCTCTGTCTGTCAAATGGAGGTGCTCCATGTAACTTTTCTTGTTGAGGGTATGCCACCTGCTTAATGTCTCCATGGAGATGTTAAGATCCACTCTTTCTGTCAGTAGGTTCGCTTTCCCACAGATGTAACAGATCTGTTCGTCTCCATAGCAATAGCTACATTTGATACTGCGGAGCATTCCAAAGCAATAACATCTCCTTGGAAACAACCAGAAAAGTTACATAGTGAACCTTTGAACAAAAACTAGAGATTCCCGCCTTTATTTAAATCTGTCTCTTTGATTTACAACATATTTTATTTATACATGTCTTTCCTGTTATTTCATACTGATGCATTTGAAACTGTATTGATGGATGTTTCACTTTCTATTCCTGCTCCTAACATGAGCTCTCTGTTTATCTTGTCTCTCTCTGTGCTTCTGTGTTCTTTGTGCGTCCCTGTATTATTGTTGTCTATTTTTGTGTTGTTCTTGTATGTTTTGTTCCATTGTGTGCGTGCTAATGTGGCTGCGTGTCTGTTTCCGCTCAGAAGGGCTACGGGGAGGTCAGCCTCATGGACTGTATGAGGCTCTTCACCAAAGAAGATGTTCTGGATGGAGACGAAAAGCCGGTATGTGCCACAAATAAAACTTTCATCTGTAATTACCTCAAATAAAGATAGGTGGGGGTAGAGTAGGATTTTGTGTTACAATTATTTAGAGTGTAATTACAATCAAGTCACTGTTGTTAATAACGGTTCCTATATATTTTAATGTGTGCGGTACTGGGTCCAAGTAATTTTCCTTGTGGTTCAATGAAGTCTGTTTAAGTAGCAATAATTATAATCATCAATATTACATGTAAGTGAATAGTTCTCAATTAAAAGTAAATTATCAATTATAGTAGTTTGAATTTTCCAACTGTTTGTGAAAACCTATCTTAAAATAACGTAATAACTTAACATAATAACTAACATGTGGCTTCATAAAGTTATAAGCAAATGATTTTCAAATCTGATGTATCCATTGGTTTGAGTGAAGAAAAATTAGCACAGTTGCCACAGTAATTAACAAATAAAACCAAAATATTATATAATTTGAATGGGCATCTTGGGGAAAGTTCTCACAGTATTGCTAATAGACAGGAAGCTTAAACCCATGTATTTAGCAACATTTACACTGCTGAAATGCACTGACCAGTTTCCTCCTTTCCTTCACAGACGTGTTACAGGTGTAAAACCAGGAGGAGATGCACAAAGAAGTTCACGATTCAGAAGTTCCCCAAGATTTTAGTTCTTCGTATCCTTTTCTGTTCTGAACTGACTTGCTTTAAACTACAGATACAGCACTTTACAATGAAGCTTTTATTGCTTTTCCCTTGACTCTAATCCTGTTCAGACCTAAAGCGTTTTTCTGAAGCGCGAAGAACCAGCAAACTGTCCACTTTTGTAAATTTTCCCATGAAAGATCTGGACCTCCGGGAGTTTTCTTCTGACAACAGCAGTAAGTGAAAATTATAAACAATGTATTTGCTCTGTTTAGCTTGTTTATGCAGTTCTCCTAAAAAGTGTAATGGTAACACAACGTAGTAACTGTAATTTATATTTTTCTTTTTCAGTCAATGCAATGTACAACTTGTATGCAGTGTCCAACCACTCAGGCACCACTATGGGGGGTCACTACACAGCCTACTGTCGCAACCCCAACTCGGGAGAATGGTACACCTTCAATGACTCTAGGTACATTTAAAAAGCCAGAAAATTTGCAAAACAATGCTTTATAAAATCAGCTATTGACACCAAGGATACACTAATTACTAGGATATGTTAAATCTAAATGCAGGATGTGGCTACTTTTTGACTTCAACTGTAAAATAGGTACAATATCTAAATAAAAAATATGTTAAAGGTGAATTATGTAACTTTTCTGGTAGATTTTATCTCTATGTTATTGCTTTGCCTGGAATATTACACAGTATGGCATTACACTTGTCCATCTCCATGGAGACAACCAGGTGAAGCCCCAGTCCACTCACTGTATGAATGACTTTCAAGGCAATGAAAATGCCTTTAATTGGCTAAATGCAAGAAAAATAACAATAACATCTTCACAGAGGCAGAGTGGCAGAAAACCCCTATGCACCTTTAAACTTTTTGGGATAGTAAAAAATAGTCACACATTTATTTTTGTCAATATCACCAACTCTTGCCAATGAGTTTTAAATATGTATCTTCTGCTTGCAGAGTAACGCCAATGTCCTCCAGCCAAGTGCGCAGCAGTGACGCCTACGTCCTGTTTTATGAGCTGACTTCGTCTTCGCGCATGTGATGCTTTGGCGGGACACGCTCTGCTCTTACACTTATGGACTGGGACATTTATTTCAACAAGCGCACACATGAAGGCACACACTAGGGGGCCATCTCCTGCTCCCTTCCCTGTTTGTATGTGTATCTATGGGACGAGTGTGCCGTAAAATGAATGGGTGTGTAAACTAGTGTGCTTGGACAAGACACAGGGCAATAAACGCATCCATCTCCAGTCCCTCTCTATGCACTGCACCTCCTCCTGACAACGCCTTCTTTGCTCCTGGTTTGCCTCGATCATTAAAACTGATTTGTTGCATTTTTTGGACTTTTTCAACTTTTGATTTTATGTTGTTATGGTTTTTTTTTTTTTTTTTTTTTTTTTGGAGGGCGGGGTATATTTGAGCTTTTTCACAATTCGTTATTATCTTTTTAGATGACAGTACACACTCCGGCCTCTGATCTGTATCGTATTGAGTTCCCCTTCACGTGTGGCTGCTACTGATGTTTTTAAAGTGCTGTGAACGAATGAATGGACGCTATTAGGATTAACAATATACGATGACACCTCATTTTGTGTGTGAGGCCTTTTCTTCCTCTCGTCTCATGCCATTGAACAACACGATCGAATGTTTTAAGACAAAAAAAAAACAAAAAAAACACATGATATCTGTATATTTTTATATCCTGATGCAATATAGAGAATGTACTATTCAATGGTGCTGAAATGACCCGTAACTGTTTTCAGTTGGTTTCTTTACCAGGTTTCAAGAGAGACAAAAATATTATTTATGCTTCGAAGTGATAATGTGACACACTTTTTAACAGTGGCTGTCAAACACATGGATATATAAATATAAATATATATGAATAAAGTCAACAAACAGTGGTTTTACTTTTACTCCTCTGGTCGTTTTATTGTGTCTAATATTATGAACTCAGATCAGTTCATCAAAGGGTACACTGGAGCAGGCAGGCTTTAAAGTGCTCAAATTATGCTGTTTTTTGATCTATGTTATGTTGTTTCCACATCACAAACATACTTGGAGTTGTATTTTGTTTGTATTTTGTTTCATTCACACATGTTTAACACACAACCCCTATATATTTAGGCTAAGTTCTTCTCTTAAACAGAAAACACTCTGTTCCACCTTGTGACGTCATATGGTAATACAAGAAGTGCTCCGGTGTTTTTTGAACTCCATACACCTTCATAAGAATAATTTGTATAATATCGGCCCTAGAATTTCCAATCTCTACTGAACTAAAGGTAAAAGGTAGCAGAGCATTTTGAGCTTTGGAGATGTAGACAGAGGGTTTCTCAAACATGTCTAAATGACACAAAACACAACTCCAGGTCTGTTTTTGAGAAGGTAACTACATTATAACATGGCTTAAATCTCACAAGAGTTCATTTTGTGTAATATAGGACTAATTTAAGATAACATTTATTTTAAAATTTATCAAACACTGGTACCATCTTAAAGCAGGGATAATATAAACCTGGATCTAATATGTATTAAAGTTTCACCAATACGATAGAAATCTTATAGTTACATTTTGTGAAACTACAGGCATAAAAAGAGCACAGATCATCATTAAACCAGATCAAATCCCTATCCAAACTTCTATTCAAGATGAGTTTATGAGAAATATAAATGGCTCTACAGCACCGACTAGTGGCCATATAGCAGGTCTGCAATATACTACAAAAATATTACAACACCATTACTACAGAAACACAAATTTTAAATAAATCTATCTAATCTAAATTAAATCTAGCTGCATGTGAGTTTTATTCAGTGACCAGAACAAACAACTGAGCCAAAGCTTTTGAAATTATAATATCAACACAGAAACAAAGAAAGATTATTTGGCTTTTTAATCAAAACATATTTTTGGACAGCTCCACTTTTGTTGATTAATGTGGATGCAGCCAAGTGAAATGAAGAACATCTCCAATAATTTGAATCAAAAATAACAAAAAAGTGTAATTTGAAGTACACATTTAAAGGGCCCATATTGCGGTATTTTCTGATCTGTTATGATCTATGTTAGTTTTCTCATCAAAAACTATTATTATTATTATTATTATTATTATTATTATTATTATTATTATTATTATGACAAAAGCCACTCTGCTTTAATATGTATGCAGCTTTGTAATTCTGTACAAATCCTCAAATCTCAGATGTTCCGGGTTAGGGTTAGGGTTAGACTCTGAGGAGGTCACTCGGGGAAGACGCCAAAAGGCTGTTGGTCTGTGGTCAGGGCAGGACTAGGCCTTGTCCATATCTGCTGTAACAAGAATAAACCTTTTTCTGTACTCGGGAAAACTCACCGGGCTTTGCAAATGGATTATTATTTGTCATCATGAAGATATATAATTTTTCCATGACTGCAAATCAAAAGTGAAAGTAAAAAGCACATGCTTTGTAAAAGACGTGTTTGAGAGTGGCACCTAACTTTGTCGTCCTCTGTTTTCTTCTGCACGTTTTCCTTCCTCAAGCTTTTCTAAACGGCTCAGAGGATGAAATGTTGCTCCTATATCCACTTTGTTTGGCTGCTCGCTGCGCCAGATGCGCACAGCTGCGCCAGATGCGCACAGCTGTGTGACGCGGACATGAATGGCATTGCATCGCATTAATATAAATCCACGCGGGTAATTGATGAGCAGAAGCACATTACTGACTAAAATTGCAAAATTGGACATTTCATACTGTCCCATCCCTTAGTTCCATCTTGTGATGTAATGTGGTAATACAGGAAGTGCTCCACTGTGTTTATAAACTCCACAGACCTTCATCATTTGGATGATTTCAGCTCTGGAAGCTCCAAGAATAATATAGGACCTTTAAAAGTAGGCCACATCGAGACTTGTTTTTTGCCTCTAGCTTTAGTGTAATCCAGTGGTATAATTCTGTCCAGTTACATATATAATTTTCCTGTACTTCCTGTGAACAGTTATTCTATCATTAAACTGCCCTACTTCCTGCTCCGTTATCCACAAATGTCCTGTTTCTGTCACTGAGGGTCCACTCCTGAGGCTAAAGGCCAACAGCGCACACAACCCACCCATCATTACATCATTAAATAAACTTACATGACAGTACACTACCATCATGTTTAACACAAGACAAGGCAAGTTTATTTACATAGCACAATCCGTAGACAAAGTTCAAAATGCTTTACAGAATAAGAAAGACATTAAAATCACAATACAAACAAATCAAAACATAAATAATCATCACAAAATTAACATTAAAAGAGAAGAGTGCAGAATAAACACCTCTCAGTCATATGCACAGCTAAACAAAGCCTGGATTTAAACATTATGGAAGTAGAGACCACATGTTTTATTGATGTATTTAGATGTTTTCGATCTAACGTGTAGTTGGCTCTGTGGTGTCAACTGCTGCCTTCATAGAGATAAATAAGTATAATGCCATACTGTGGAACATTCCAGGCAGTATCTCCATGGAGAGAAGAAGGTGATGGACCATCCACCAGAAAAGTTACACCTTTAATATGTTTAGAGGCCTATAATGTTTAATACAGATACTAGTGTTAATATGCAGATGTTTACAGAGCCTTGTCACGATAAAAAAAAAAAGATTTTAATCAAATTCTCAAAGTCTCAATTTTTATTTAAAATATTAATTAAGATTGCTAATCTTCTCATATTTATAATACATGTTTTTACTATTTGCTGTAGTTTCCACATATTTATAATGCAAAACAACATAGGCATACGTCTATTCAGCAGTTTCATTACTATAGTCATTTATTTACCAAGGGCACTTCTTTGGAAACTTATCTGTGAACTTTGAATCTAATAACTCACCGTTTCTCTGATATCATACAATACAATACAATATTTAGTAATGTATTTCCACTAATAGACAGTAGTTCAGGCTTAAAAAGAGCTAGTGCTGTTTGCCATAGGATTTAACAGAGCCTAATGTAAATACTGGACCTCATACATGGCACGCTACAATGGTAAGTAACTGGCATTGGCACAAAACGAAGTATTTCTGTGTCTGATTTAGAATGTTTTAAATGTATTTTCAGGGCAAAGTGAGTTTGGGCTGGTGGTGCTGCTGCTGGGACCGAAGCTGAGTGGAAAAAGCTCAGTTGGAAATGTTATTTTAGGAAGACAAGTTTTTGGCAACAACACAGAGTACAGCAGCAAAGCAACAGGTTTCATATTTGGAAAACAGGTTTGAAATGACACATTATTTATCACTTGAATAATCGTTAGGACTGGGACCTGGTTAAGTTGTATTTAAAACAATCAATTAGTCAATTAGATCGTTGGACTAGGCAAATGGCAAAAAAAGAGTTTCTAGCAAAGGTTACATTGATTTTGACAAGGTTAGATAATAGATTTAATTGCATATTTGACCTAGATTATATGACTTAATTCATGATATTTCTGACTGTTTTCAAGACAGCTGAAATGAGAAAACAAAGACTGTTTATACTGTAATTCCACAAGAAAAAATGTGCCACAGTTATAATCAAGATAATAGTAAATTTTGATTCAGTAAATATGAAACAGTAATATTGAAATGAGGGCTAAATTGTTCAAATGCATTTATTTATTGACCATTTATACATCTATTATTATTATTTAGTTTATTTATTTAATTATATAGTTTATAGAACTTATATTATGCCAAAGTGACTCTTGTAAGCTTTAAGTCATGTTATAATGCTCGTCAAAAAAAACATACCGTTTTTTTTTTCAATCACAAATGTTTGAGTGACCCTTTCTTATTAGTCTGTCTGCATCTCCAAAGCTCCACCTTGTGATGTCATGAAGCGGTAGTTTTCAAGTTAACAGCTACCTATTAGCTTTTGTTTACTGAAATTATCCAAATTATTCTAGTGGAGGTGTATGGAGTTCAAAAACACAGTGGAGCATTTCCTGTATTACCACATGACATCACAAGGTGGAACAGAGTGTTTTCTGTTTGAGAGAAGAACTCAGCAGAATTTGAATGTGAATGAAATAAACACAACTCCAGGTATGTTTTGATAAGGAAACATTATAACATAGAATAGGAGCCCTTCACACGCCTTTTTATCACTGTTGTTATCTATATGGCAATTGTCACTACTACCTCACATAAAATACCTCTCATAGACTTCAAAGTAGTGTATTAAAAAGCCCGTGCTAGTAGGCCTGCTAAACTGAATTATACCTGCTCAGATCTCAGTGTGTTACCTGATCTGTTCCTGTAGATGGCAGTAGTGGACACTCCAGGTTGGTTGTCCATCTTGCCCCTCTCAGAGCGAGTGTCCCTGGAACTGCAGAGAGGCCTGTCTCTGTGTGGACCTCAGCCGGATGTGGTCCTCCTGGTGCTGTCCGTCCTGTCCCCCATAGGCCCCATACAGAGGAACGCCATGGAGAGCCAGCTGAGGAGACTGCACTTAAACATATGGGAGAGGGCGATCATTATCTTCACTCATACAGAAGGTTTAGGTAATGTTATGTGTTAGATTAGAATAGTCAGGCGATCTTGGGAGATCGATTTAAAAATATGTAAGATTTTAGATTTCATAAACATGACCTATCTGTGTCCCCAGATATAAGGTAAATATTGATTGTGCTGGTAACAATTGTAATTCTGATATAATCTTAATTACAATGTCAAGTCAATGCTGAAATCCAGTTGGTCAAACCCAAAAAGGACTCACTGATCTGAATCGTCACAGGCACCTGCAGCCATGAATCCATGCTCGTGCAGCCTCTGTGAGAGAATCCTGGAGGTTCTGAGCTTCTGTTTTCCTTATCCTATAACTACTGCAATAGATTGATGTAAATAGATTATATCTGCAAATGTAGTAAGTTTGCTTTATTGCTGACTTACTGCCATGAACTACCACAGTTCCCAACAGATATTAAGTATTTATGATTTTCATTGCACATTTAACTGTTTTAAACAGGACAACTCACCATCCAAGACCACATCAGGCGAGAGGGCAGATCTCTGCAGTGTCTTTTGGATCGCTGTGGAAACCGTTACAATGTCGTCCAAACTCACCATCGCCACGGGACGCCCCAGTCTGAGGTTCAACAGTTGTTTATGAAGATGCAGAGGGTCACTGAGACCACCAGGCGTCCAGTACAGGGATATGTGAACTGGGGCATGGACAGGAGGCCGAACAGGAGCATGCTGGGAAACCAAGAGCAGATTGAGATGAGACACAGGCCAAATCTAAGAAATTATTATGATTTGGGAGATGGTGGTACAGATTTAAGACTTGAGCAAAGACAATGGAGGTGTGCTGCACCATGGAAACAGCCCAGAGGTAGGTTGTTTTTAGATTTTACAACTGTGTTTCTCAAACTGTGGTATGCAGGTCCTGTGCCAGGACAGACTTTTAATTGAATACCTTTTATGAATACTTCAAAAACACATTAAAGCTATGTCTTTTGCTAGATTAGATCTGGCTTTTGCCGAAAGGCAACCCCGGATGTTACCAAATATTTAAGGTGGTCGGCTACTTGGTGTGAAAAGTTAAACTACTCACTATTTAACATAAAAATCTAGAATGTGGCCTATTGTTAGTGGCTTTAATATGGGATAAGTAAAGTCAATTAATTTATATCTAGCTATTTTAATATTTTAAAATCTGTTTTTATGGTTATAATGATAATGTAACTCACATTCAAAAGCAACATTGGTTAAAAACTACTGTGTAGACCTCTGGCCAATGACAATGTATGACTAACTTGATGTATGTTATGATTTATCTGCTATCTGTCCTGCAGTATTTTCATCACATCAGTCAACTTCAAAGCCTCCTCTCAGCATTATTCTTCTCGGTCAAAGGAAATCGGGGAAGAGCTCAGTCGGAAACTGTATTTTGGACAAAAACAAATTCAAAACTGATACCAAAACATCCCGGAGCACCATGGGACAGGGGCTGGTGTCTAGGACCTCTGTAACTGTAGTGGACACGCCTGGATGGAGTCTGTATGGACAAGCCAAGTCTGAAAAAGTGATAGAAGAAATTCAACAAAGCAGGTCTTTATGTTCAACTGGGAGTAAATGTGTGTTTTTGCTAGTCATACCAATAAACTCATTCACTGAAAAGCACAGGGCCAAAGTGGAGAAGTATCTTGGTGTTTTGGGGGACGATATTTGGGGGAAGATGTTGGTTTTGTTTACATTTGGAGATGATCTCAAAGGAAAGTCGATAGAAGAATATATGACTAAACAAGGACCAGCTCTGCAGTGGGTGATGGAGAGATGTGGACACAGGCACCAAGTCATTGAAACAAGTCTAAGATGTGAAGATCAACTTGAACAACTGATGGAGAAGATCTGGGGAATAAGATCCGAAGGTTGGCGGTGCAATTCCAGCTCCTACAGATGAATGCTGTTATTGTGTCCTTGGGCAATCTGCGTACACTGGTGTATGAATGTGTGTGTGTGTGTGTGTGTGTGTGTGTGTGTGAATGAACGAGTGGTTCCTTGATGTGAAGCGCTTTGAGTGCCTTGAAGGTGGAAAAGCGCTGTATAAAAAAATGTGAGAACTATTATTGATTGTAGACTTATATATATATTTATATAATTGCTAATTTACCAGAAATTGTATGTTGCATAAAAAGCTAAACCTGTTTTGATTTGTGTGATTTGATTTGTTAAAGGTGCACTAAGTAACTTTTCAGGTTTGGGGTCCACTACCTACTTGTCTCTACGAAGATGTTACTGTGTTGCCTGGAATGTTTCAAATGATGTGATATTAAACTTATATCTATCTTGCACTGATTTAATTACAGGTGTTTTATTGCTTGAAAACACCTTGAAAAACTATGAGTGGAGTTGCTGCTCCACAGATCTTACCAGTAACTTGGCCTGGAGTTGTCACCAGTTTTTCTCTGTTTTACATCTCCATGGAGACAAGCAGATGTATAAAAAGTTACATAGTTTACCGTTAATGTAGGAAATATATTAGAAGGCTATCGCATAATAATACTATCGCCTACTACATATAAGGGTTATTTTAAATTTTAATGCAATTACTTTCATATATAAGAATTTCAACTTGACAACATAAAAAAAAACTAATAAATGAGTGATAAATGAATGCAGAAGTCTCGTAAAGAAGTGTTGTCTACTTAGTAAACAGTGAGGGTCTTCTGAGGTCGTGCCCTTCTCTCATTGGATCATTTTGTTTTCGTCATCAACAAAAACAGGAAGTAGCATGTGGCTAATATGGCTAACCCTGGCATGAAGCTAAATGAACCTTACCTTGTTATCCCGCTGCAGTGGAGGAGTAAAGGCGTATAAAATGCTGGCCTCTGCTCTAGTCTGTGGTGCTGTAGTATTCCCGGGACTTTTCTTTAGTTTTAGGGCGGTTTTGAGGAGGATGTTCCCGAAATGGACCGAGGCAGACGTGGTATGTGTCAGCGAGAGGTCAGTGCAGCTTATGCATTAATGTTGACCAGCAAAAGTTTATTATGAACGCTTTAAAATTACGTAAAAAACACTGACTGTCACATTTATACAGCAAACTTTAGTAGATTTATTCGGTACGTAATGTTTAATTCATTTTTTTACTTAGGCTATAAGGTTGTCATTTTGTTTGACATTTTGCAATCGGTTAACACTAGACAAGAATTATAATATTAACCTGGTACATAGAAATTTATCGCAACCGATATTAAACATTACAACATAATCTAAACAAATATAAATATGCAAGAACTGTAATGGCACATTCTTAATGACTCAACACATGCTATGAACACTACAAACAAAATCCCATCATGTAAAAAACAAAAAACAAAAAAAACAACTGTTAATAGTAAATAACTTATGCTTTTTGGTAACGTTTTATTACTTTATAATGTCTAATGTTTTTTGTTTTTTTTTCTTTCTATTCTTTTTTCCTTAGATTGCTGTCTGCTGTCCATGGATCTCTGGCCACAGCTGCAGGATCTATTGTTGTTATGTCCTGCAAAGATATTATGAACGACAAGTAAGATCACTGTGTGTATAAAAAGAGAAACGTGCTGTATATTAAAGACAACAAAAATATCCTAAATATAACACTTTACATTAACAACCATTTTATCAATTAAAGGCATTTATACCACGGTCAGTGAGAATTCCAGTGGCTAACTGTGTTAATACTTCATAATGCACAAGTAGTCCGACAACAGTTAATTCACATTGTGTATCACTGCTCTGTGGCCATCGCTATAACTAGGGACTAGCTTCATTTAAAACACTGAAATAATTAATATGAGACGCATTTACAGAAAGCATTTCACATTCACACGTGAGACATTTCAGTTTGTAGCCAGCGTTCAAAGTCTTGCATCTAAAATATATTACAGAAACACAATAAATTGCTCACTATTTAAATAAAATTAAGAACTAGCCTTTAACTTCATAAATGCATGATAGAGAGAGAGAAAGTTGCTTTATTGATCCCAAGGGAAATTCAAGAAAGATAGGTACATTGTTATTCATCTTCGTCCGTTTGGTCTTTTTTTTTAATAGCCACTGGTTGGTCAATGCTTTTGCAGTCTTTGGAGCTTCTTACATGACCTTTGACCTCTATGCCATGTACCTGAGCCACTTCCATTCTCAGAAGAGCAGGGATCACAGCAAAGATCACTCCCTTCAAACCGTCAGGGATTTCCTTCACAAAAACTGGATGTTGGTTCTACATCACGTGGCATTGCTGTCTATTTTCTTGCCTATAACTGTGGTATGACCTTAATATAAATCTTAATGTTGTTTAGAGGGCACATCTAGTGATAGTTTGTGTTTGTAGTTTTTCAGGAGAGGACTGGGCGACTTTTTCATCGGCTGCTTTTTCATCACAGAGTTCAGCAGTCCATTTATCTCCATTGGGAAAATACTCATCCAGGTAAACTGGTTTAGCTTATACTGCAATTATTTAATAGAACAATTAAGACGTACTAAAGAGGTATAGTGCACAAAATTACATTATCATGATAAATTCAATATTGTTTGTTAAGATTAGTTGGAATGGAAAGGGACAATATGGGAAAACATTCTTATCACAACTATCACAATCCATTTAGAGTTGCACTTGTGATGGGTATGCCACCTACTTGGAAGACGTTGCTCTGCCTGAAATGTTCCGCAATGTGACATTTAACATTTCTAACTAGTTTAATTTAATTATGGGTATTTTGTTGCTTAAAAAACACATTCTTCTCCTCCCCTCTCTTTCAGTCTCTCCACAGATCTGATCTGTAACTGGCCTGTAATACTTGCCTGTCTGGATTAGACTGATAAATTTAAAGCCATACTATGGAATGTTCAAGGCAAAGCAAGAATATCTTCTAGTTAGGCCTGGTCACAAACCTTCACCAGAAAATTTACACAGAGCATCTTTAAAAGTCATAGAGCATCTTTAATTTTGCTCATTCCTATTAGAATTAAAACTTCAGCTTCAGCTTCAGCTATTAACTTCTCTACTGCTTTGTTGTAAAGTTGATTAAGCTTGCATTCCTTTGTACCTACTCCATACTTCATTACTTCACTGTTATCACCTGTCTCTCGTTCTCTGTTTTTCAGCTGGGCCTGGATGACACTTCTCTGCACTATCTCAATGGACTCGCTGTTCTTCTGACTTTCTTCATCTGTCGGATCCTCATATTTCCCTTGATGTACTGGACCTACGGACAGCAGTTTGGGATTCCTCTGTACAAAGTGCCTTTTCATTTACCGCTGCACTGTAACCTGGGAAATGTAGTCATCCTGGCTCCACAGATTTACTGGTTTATCCTCCTGGTGAAGAAAGCAAAGAGACTGTACCTAAGGCATAAGAAAGTGACAGAAAAGGATGAAAAAGAGAAACAAAGGACAGACTAAGAACACTGGGAATTTTAAAAATTTTTGCACTATATAATGTAGTTTGAGTCATGCTGATGGGAAATGTTTTTATTTTATAATGCTGCTGTTTTTAAACCTTTCAACTCTGCACTGCTGTTTAGCGGTTACCCTTAGAATGTGAACATGCTGCTTTATTATACTGATCTGAATATATGTTGTAAAATAAGAACTAGTAACAATTTTTAACAAAATAATACTTTATATAAAAAACATTTCACAAATGTCAGTCTGTAATCTGAACTATTTTGTGTTTTTAACCTTAAATATGAACACATTTCACAGTGCTTTATGCTTGGTCTGTGATCTTGTCTTATAGCTATGGGGTCTTAGTTTTATTGTAGTTTGACAAAACATAACCACTGTGCATACCTAGAAGTTCAGATACAATACTAGTGAAATGTTTGCAGTGGCCCTGCTTGGGTCTTTTTCATCAAGCAGTCCACGACCAATCCTATGCCACTACTTACTTACTTTGGAGTAAGAAATTTTAACATTCTGTATTATTAAAGCTTAGGACATTAATACTGAAAGGCTTTTTAGTTTTACTTCTGTTACTACTTTAAAAAAACAAAGCAAAATCAAATTCAAAATTGTGACCGATCACAATCGCCCAGCCCTTACTGGCACTCATCCACTTAAAATTGTGTCCAGTGAAGAAAAGAACCACTTAACCTCTTAAATAATGAACATTTGTGCAAGACATAAATCTACCTTTTTACTTGAGATTTACAATAAGTTTCCCTATTATGTGGATAAACAAGAGTGCATAATGTTCAGCAGTTGCAAAAGTTATTTTATTATTACACATACAAACTGCAATGTGACAAAATACTGAATGCAACAATAAATCAAGCAAATTTAAATTCATGTTTTAAGCTGCCGATGAGACAAGCTGTGAGATCTTCTGCTGGAGCACAGACTTCATCTCCTGGTTCTGGAGGTTTTCTGTGATCGTGGTAAAAAAGTGCCGTGTGTTGTCGGACTCCAAAGCACTACAGCTCCATGGAAACGCCTCCATCACAGCCGCGTAGTGACTGAGGAGCTTCAGACTGGACAGGAACAACTGCTCACACTGGCCCCCTGGTAACATCACCTGAGAGGGGGGAAATAAATGCATGACTGTACACAAAGCACTATGATGTCTAACATGCAGCCAAATATAAGAATTCCTCCCTCATTAAACTTATAAACTTCCACTATAGCACAGAGCTTTATTAGGTCAAGTCTGTGTACTTCCACAGTTTTACTAGTTTAAAATTGGAACTACAATCTCTACTGAACCTGGTTTGCCAGTGCCTTAACCTTCATATAGAGGACGTTTTTCTCATTCTCATTTGATGGACAGGCCATGTCTCATGTGAAAGCTCAGAACCTCCAAAATGCACTCCCTGAGCCTCAGAGGCTGCACTAGCACTGAGTCATGATTGTCTGCTGGTGCTGAGGTTTAGGTAGTGCCCACTCAGAGCAGAGTGAGGTTTTAGTCACTGGATGTGGTAAACCAAGAGAGACTCAAGTGATACAGATTCTGCTTTCTGACTGGATAATATACATGTACAGCTTGGCCATCATGTCCAGTGTTTTTGTCGTTACTAAAAATCAATATTACAATCATGATGAGTATTATTATCATTGGTTTACCTGCACATGCTGCACATGACAGTAGATCTGGCTGAGCACAAACAGCACCTCCTGACTCCGGGCACTCTCCCTTTCCTCCGTTTTGCTCTGGTCATTCTCAGAGTCTTCAATTAAAATAGCAGAGCCTGTAGCCGTTTGAGACAGGGGCAATTTAGTTTTAAGTGAGCCGATCATGTCCCTCACAGCGTGTGCATATAGTGCCCCCACATGACCCCAGCCGTCCCGGGATAGCCAATCAGAACAGCTGGATCCACAGAGCAACTGGAAGACCCTTAGGAGCAGTATGGAGAGGCGCAGTTCACATGCAAAACTCCTCAGATCCAAGAGAGGCAGGTAATCGCAGTATTCCAGGGAGAAGGGCACATGGAGGCGTCCAGAGTCGATTAGAGCATGAAGAGCCCTTAAGAGCAGAGACCTGAAAGACAATTGCAGAGTAATTAAATAGGAATAGACAACAAAAACCTGTACTACTCTGTATTCTGAAGAAACAGTAACTTAATATGCTCAATTTAATCATTATAGTGGGTAGATATTACAAAAATGTGCCAAGAATTTCAGAATCTCTCTTTAAAACACAACTTCAATAAACTTTAGTTAGAACAAACAAACAAAAAATTTAATCTTAAGCAGTGTGCAATGTATACAATTTGAATGACAATTGATATGAAAAAAGGGGGGAAAAAATGAGCAGAGACCATTGGGGCAGGGAGCAGGAGGGGAGGGTTTGTGTTAGCGCCACCATCAGGCCTTTGCTGAACATGTTGAGGTGATCTGGGTTGCTCTGGTCCAGACTCAGATGAGACAGCATAGTGGACTGAAGGGGCTCTGAGATACAGCAGCACTCAGTCCAAGCCAGAAGACCAGTGCCAGGACCATACTGGGGCAAGTCCAGTCCAGACCACTCCTACAACAATAAACAAAACAAAAATAGAATACGCTTATCATACTTATTTAATCATTGTGAAAGTTTTAAAATTAAAAAGTTAAAGTCAGGATTTTATAGACTATTTGGTAGTGGCCCTGTGTTGTTTAAAGTACAATAGAAATTTTGGATTGGAATTTTTTTTAAAAGTTGGATCGGAAGCATTTTCATTTCATTCTGTAGACAATTTTCGGCCAGTCCATGAATAAAGAATGGCACCAATATCGCCCATTGTTTTACTGTATGTTGTTGTCTCAGTGTATCTTCTATAGTTAAAATAGGCAGGGCAATATCGATGCAACACAAAATCAAAATAGCAAATAAACTGAACTGATTAGTAGTATGTAATTAGTATCTTGTAGTTCAGATGTCTCACCTGCTCTGGGAGCTCACAGACGGCGAACAGAGACGCAGGGACCTCGTTTTTGAAGTGATCGCCCCACACAGGCTTCAGGAGGAATCGCACCGTCCAGTCCAGCTCTTCAGTTTTATTGTAGAGCCAAAAGAGAGCTCTGGACCAGGTATCAGGGTCTTCTGCCACCTCTGCCCCTACCACTTGCCCCAGGGCAGAGAGGACTGTCACCAGTAATTCCTGAGTCTCCATGGACCACACCGGGACTCGACTCTGCTCTGTGGGCTGCTCCCATCTCCTAATAAAAGGTAAAAAGGAAATCACATTTCCAAGTGCAAAATCAGAATGCATAAAAATGTTTTATATGTGTATGAGTTCTGTTATCCACAGTGTGTCAGAAAGACATATTCATACTTTAAGAGTAATGAGTAACTTGATACTGTTACCATGACAATTAACTATGCCAAACAAAAAAAAAGTGCTCAAAATGGTGTCATGACAACATTGTATTTTCTAAATGTTATTTGGTTCATCTAGTATTTCTTTTATAAACTACTGAAGTCGTTGTGATGGTTAGTGAGCCCTACCTGAGAGTGTGGTTGTGAAGCTGGGCCAACACATAAAGCAGAGGAAAAGGGGAACAGAGCATCACCCAGTGAGGAGCACCATCCTGATGGTCCAGACAAAGGGCGCTGTGGAGCAGCTGCAGGCTCAGTTCAAGGTCCACAGAACGCAGAGCTACAGTGGAGGGAAGACTTTTTTTTTGCTTAAATTCAACTGCATAAAAAACTCAAATATTTTTATGTTCATTCATTTCTATTTTGGCACTTATACATTGAAATCAAACCATGAAATCAAAGGGTTTGGGGCACTGTCTATTGGTAAATACACAGTACAGCAGAGTGTAGATTTTGCAAAACATTATTTCACAATTTGATTAATGTTTTATTTGATTTCTAATGAGTTTATGCTTATTTCAATAATTATTTCAGTGCTATTGGTATGTATCTTTGTGTGTGACAGATTACTTTGGTATAAACTTCACAAAACATCATAAAATAAATATTATTCTCACCAAGATTTGGCAGGACGAAAGCACACACCACCTTTTGGGGCAGCAGGAAGCCCTCTCCTCCTCTCTCTCCTTCAGCCATCACTACAGGCTTCATCAGCAAAGACAGAAACTTGACCAGCTGCTCCTTCTCATCCTGAGACATTTGTTTTGTTTTAATAATGTCCTTAATACAACTGCATAGAGGATCATTTCCTTCTCCATCCTGGTTTGATTCAGTTGCCCTCCCGGTCAGACTGGGCAGCTGCTGTAGCATTTTTGCCATAATAGAGAAAGCACCTTTGTTGTAAATAGCTGAATTACACATAGCTCTTATTGCTGCCTCTGGATTTTGAAAGGCAACTCGGGCGACCAATGAAACGGCTGTGGTCAGGTTAGAAGATGCTGAAGGCCCGCCCCCTCCTTGGATGATGCAGTTAAACGCCATGTTCAGCTCTTGTTCAAAGCTTGTGGTCACCGTTAAAGGCACGTTGCTACCAAAAAACCCTTTTTTAGATATTCCCATAACTTCAGCCAGTACTTTGTTTTTATCATCAAGAGATAGAGCAGAGAAGATGTCTGCTGTTACCTTCATAAGCTTCCTATAGTGGCTCACATCAACAGAACCAGAGCTGAATTTACCCACAATGCTTTGGGTTAGTTTGATGAGAGCGGTTTGTTCTCTGAAAGCTGATTGGTTCTTTTCCAGGAAGTCAATGTAGTTTTCATTACAAGTTGTCCAGCTCTCCTCAACAGCAAAAAGCAAGGCAAAGTTCTGGTAGTCGTCCATTTTATGTGATATTATAGTTTTTGTGATTTCTGCACAAAAATCAGCAGGGACATCGACATTTTTGTGGGTCATCCAGTCCTTTGGTTCAAAAATCGAACAAAGAACTGTATCTTTACTTCTTTTTGTCTCCTCAAATGCTGCAAAAACATTCTGAAGACCGAGTTTCGATTTAAACACAGAGTAACTTATATTGTATTTGTCCTCCACTTGCAGAAGACCACTGCAGTTCCAATTATAGGCAACATTTACCATCATTTGTAAGGCATCTTCAAACTTCAACTGCAGAGGCTTGAACCTACATGGCCCCTGGATTGTGTTCAAATCTTTTAATGAGTCTGCAATCATTTTAGGCCCTAGTTTTTCATTATTCTTTTCTTTGATGGCTGCAATTTCTGACAAGATTTCTAGCTTTTCTTTAGTTGAAATTACTGGTCTAACATCACAAAGGAAGGCTGTAAACAACACATTTATGGAAACAGAGAGAGCTTTAAAAATAAGTTCAGGTTGGGTTATTTGGTCACTTAAGTTTCTAAATGTGCAAAAGAGTATGTTTACAAGATCAGGATCTGATGTGGACAAGTCTGGGGAGTCCAGTTTTAATCTTTTAGCTGGTTGTTGTAATGCGTTTGACGACATGCGTGCAACTTCCTGTGTAAACATTGCCTCTGTGTTATCTTTATGGACATCTTTGCAACTCCACAACTCCCACCAAACATCAAAGAAAAAATGTATATCTTTGTCTCGTGCAGGGCTGCTACTAATGTGCCTGACAAGTTTTTCAATTTCAGAGCATAACTGCGATGGAGGGAGACACAACAGTAGACGTGTGTAGATATTTAAAGATGTTGTTGATCTGACTAGCTCCAAAAAAACAACCTGGTTCAACTCAGGAAGGCCATTTTGTGAAGCAAAAATTGGACTCTCTTTCCATGTAACTTCAATGCTCTCTTCCTCTTCAGTGCTGAGCAGTTTTAGCCACACAGCACAAATCAATGTCTTCTTCACATCTTCTGTGTCATTTTTGTGTTGGTTTACCTCTCTAATCGCTTCCAAAATTGGATCACAAACTTTGTCCCAATCAGCTTTCTGTAGAGAGGATAGTGGAGTGATCCTATTGGCTGAAAGGAAGGCACCTTGGATCACAGCAAAGTCTGGAACATTACAAGAATGAATGAATATTATGTTTAAAAGAGATGTACTAGGAAATGCAACAATTCAACTTTTCATACACTGACATAAAACATAAAAATATAAAACGAGATACCACAACAACTACACAGTTAGTAACTAGTTTGCCAAATTCTTGCTTTTAACAGTTATGAATGAAAACTTAGAGGATGTATGTTACCCAATAACTACACTTACACGTATATCGATTTATTATATTAGGTCAGACTTGGCCAAGTACCCTACCTATAACCAGTAGTCAGTAGTCTGTTGAATATATTAATAATAATATTGATTTTTGGATGAAGCAGCACAAACCTAGTATTATCACGGAAGACTATGTAATGTTAAATCTTATTACTTTTACAACAGATGCTACTGTGCGTTAGCTGTGGTTAACAACACTCAAAATCCAACTTACCTTTGTTCATCTTGTTGCACTCAAGACTATAAATATTATTTGACATTGTTACTATATTTCACCGTATATTTAACTCATCTGAACAGAAAAGCATCTTATTTGAGTACGTAGTGCACGCAAATTTTACAGAATGTCAAAAGTGCGCAGCTTGATTTGTGCAATTTACTTCCGGTTCATAGTTCACGTTCTCCATAGCGCCTCTTCAGGTCAACTTGGGCACTGCACTTTACTTACACATGTGCAGTAGTATCGCTTATGTCAAAATGAAAGTGAAAGACACCAAGCTGCTTTGTCCCCAACTGCAACAGAGTCCTCTGACTTTCTAATGAAGAAACATGCACTTCATTTTAAAGATATTAGTTTATTCCAGTCTATTTACCGGTGAGTTGTATTATTTGTTTGACTTTTTGGGTGTGGTTATTGCAGTAGTTGCCTGGTCGCTATGCTGTTTACAAGTTCAATGCCTGCCTCAGTCTGAAACTATAATTACCCCTGGTTTTCGTCCATCTCAAAAAAAAACACAAAAAAACCCTCTACATAATATTCATAAGGCTACTCATTCTGACAGACTGGTCAGCTACTATAACCATGCAGGTTATGCTTTCTACAATCTTTATGAACTAGTTTACAGTTTATTCAATTGCTTTACCAAATATCCATCTTACTGTTTAGCAATATGTACACTTAATAATGCATTAAGATTGTGTAAAAGATACTGAGCTAGAATATACAGCTAGAAATTCCCTTGAAACTCAAAGTGCAACTAATTATGTGTTTTTTGCAGGCGTGCTCCAGGCCTATCAAATTCCATGGCTGCCGTGTAACTTCATAGATGAACATGTCTTTTACAATAATGAGGGCTATGTGGAGACGAAGCAAAGCAATAGAGAAGCAATGATGCAGTTTGGCCACAAGGGAGACACTCCAGTCAACCCCAATGCTGTCACTTTCCTCATCACTTGTAAGTTTTAGACCAGTAAATCCAAAAAAGAGTGTGAGTGTGAGAGTGTGTGAAGGCGTAAATGTCATCGTAAAAAAGAAATGAAACATATTTACAAGACAATGATGCAGAGAAACCATTATATTGACACAGTTTATTATAGTTGATTTGGAGATAAACAGACCAAATGGAGATTGTTTGAACAGCTCTGAGGAAGGATTTTCAGTTGGCAGGATTAAAGGTGGGTCAAATGCAAAGGAAAAATCTCATGGGTACAATAAAGTTTACCTTTATAAGATTATAAATATTTAGGTTAAGATATAGTAATAATTAAGTAGTAATTATTTATAGAGCACCTTTTACATTGCAAAATGCAGCAACAACACAGGGCAAGTTAAAACATACAACATAAAAAACTAAAGAAAATGTTATCTAAATATAAATGTCTTTTTGAAGCAGTCCACAGAGTGCCACACAAAGGGCCAGAGTCAGAGTGTTTGGGGTCAACAGCCTGAAAGGATTGTGTTTTAAAGCCTTTATCTGTAGATAATTACTGTATCGACTTATCGTTCAATATAAGATCTGTAGAATTTATTTGCAAGAGTGGGAGATTTTGGGTATTCTTGTTATAATACGATAAGATTTGAGCTGTAGAGATTTGAATAACTAACTTCTATGGCAAAATATTGGTTCATTTGACTATTTAATTGTTGCAGCTCACGCCTTTTAATGAGATTATCAATTTAAAAATAGGTTACAAGGATTATCTTGTATTATTGTTTTTGTATCTGTGGCATAGTAGTAGTTTCAATATTATCGTTTCAGTCAATAATCTCTGTAACAATATATCATGCTTCAAAATCTGTTATCGTGACAGGCCTATAGGCAAATGATTCATTGGTAATAATTTTGCTAATGTACCATGTTTTGTTGCAGCTTCAAAGATAGATGTCCGTCGCTTCTTTGAGGGCTCGGAGGTCGACCAGTTGTCCTGTGAGCTACAGCGGTACAGCACGGAAGGGATCCACATGCGCTGGCCTGTACGAGGGGAGCATGAGTACAATCACTGGTTCACCTCAAAGATCACCGACACCAAAACTCAGCTGACTCTCCTCAGCTTCATCAGACACTCCACCGCCGAACCCCCCACCGGAGAACAAGACTACAGGAGCTGGACCCCCATACAGGACAGAGAGATACTCACCACAACAGGTAACGCAAGACCACCAGGAATGACAGCCTTCTATGTGATGAGTGATACATGAAGTCATTAGTCTGCTCTAGTTATAGCCTATGTTTAATTTTAAGTTAATCTTAGTCCTTTTTGTTATCAGGGTAAGTCATGTGGTGGGCGATTTTTCCAGAAAGTAATATCTTTATGATATCTTTTTGGAGGTAGTATCACAATAACAATAATCAGACAAAAGTGAACTGATAATTTACCCACAAAAGAGTAACTCAGTCATTTACTACCCTTCTTGTGATGAAGTTATACAATGCAAAGTCTAGGTAAAGGGAGAGGGCAATGCATATTATTTTGTTTGGTGCTAGTAGGAAAACAAAACTCAAGATACCAACGCCACAAAACCTCTAAAATACTCTTTGATATAATTCAAGTTTCAGTAATTTGTCATATTCTCTATAGTTGTGATGGTGATGAAGACTCAAACCCCCCAAATTAAAGCCACACTGGGATCCACGCAGAAACTGGACTGTCATTTCGCCATTGACCACAAGGCAGCGAACATAGTGGTGGAGTGGCACAAACGCGGCGAGAAAACCAGTCTGTTCAGTCACAACGGACAGAGCGGGGTCAGACAGGGGTCAGGGGTCACTCTGAAGACACTGTCGATGGGAGACGCCTCGTACACGGTCCCCTTCAGTAAAATGAGCAGTGAGGGTGTGTACATGTGCTCTGTGTCTGTGCTGCCACTACACTGGAGTCTAGAGATCAGTCTGCAAATTGAAGGTGAGGTAGTCTTCATTTCTATATTGTTGAATCACATTTGAATCCTCCCTGTTAATTTGTTTTTATGCTTGAGGCCTTTCCTGTCACAATCAGCCACATTACTAAGACTTGAGTAGGCAATGGGGAAATAAAAGCATGTGCTCTACTTCCAACACAACTTCCAACACAACTGTAACACACCATAGAGATGTTATTCTATTATTTGCCTGGAATGTTTCAATGTATGGAATTAAACCCACATTTATTCAATTACAAGTGTTTTTATTGCTAAAAATTAGGTATCCTTTGTGTGAGCTGGGTCACCTCTCCATAGACTTAACATGTACACTCTTGTCTGATTGGAGATTGAGAAGTTTATTGTCATATTGTGGAACATTCTAAGCAAAGCAATAGACATAGACAAGCAGGTGGCGGGCCCTCCATCAGTAAAAAAGTGAAACATTTACTACTGTAATACTACAATAAAGGTCATATGGTTCTTATGGAGTTTAAAAACACAGTCGAGCACTTCCTGTATTACCACAAGACATCACACAAGGAGCGTTTTCTGTTTGAGAAGACTTCAGCCTTAATATGCAGGATGTATGTGTTAAACATGTGTGCATGAAACAAAACACACAAAACTCCAAGTATGTTTTTGATGAGGAAACATCAACTCCAACGCCATTTTCTTATCTATAACTTAGATAAGAAAATGGCGTAATATGAGCCCTTTAACAAGAGACGTAGTAATATAAAGTACTAACTGTAGCAGTAGTAAATAATGATCATGACAAAGCATTTAAAGATCACTGTCCCATTTGGTTCATTTTAAGTCTCTCTTCTCCTTTCCAGAGGCTCCTCGGGTTTCCTTGAGCACCGGCTCCTCTCTCACTCTGACTGAGGGTGAGGAGAAGAAGGTGGTGTGTGATGCGGACAGTTACTACCCTCTGGACGTGGACATCCAGTGGACGCACCAGGACGCGGTGGACGTGGGGCGTAGAGTGGGCGCTCCTCTGCCCAAAGTCCTGGATAATGTCCTCTACTCCAGTCACAAAGTCAACCCGGACCGAACCCTGTCTCTGTCTGCGTTCTTCTACCTCAACGCCAAACTGAGCGATTCGGGGCGACAGTTCACCTGCACTGTGTCACACCAGAGCCTCAGGGTGCCCATTAAGAAGAGCTTTACTCTCATTGTGGAGGGTAAGTCTGGTTCACTGTATAATTTAGCCATTTTGTACTGAACAGGGATCATAAAAACAAACATGAGGGGCTGATTTATGTTTTAACTGTGACTGGAGGGAGATATGTCATTCGCTATATGTATGTCTAAATGTATCACACGACAAGAATATTATTTTTTTAATTTAATGTGGATATAGCAATTACATTCAATTAGACCAGATGTATTGCTTCAAATGTTTGAGTGTTCATGGGCTTCAGTTTCCTTTGATATGCAATATTTTGAGGATTTTTTTCAATTCAAGATATATAATATGTAGTTTTAAATTGTTAATTGCTATGACAACGGCTCTAGGTTACATAGGTACATACAGTGCTATCTTATGAGAATCAGTCTATAGCTGTTCCCAGGCTGAGACATAAGCAGGGTACATAGTGGTCTCTGGTTCATTATCAGGCTTAATACAGTAGGGACTCTCCATCCACTAGAGGGCCTCAGAGGTACATGTTTAGTCAGTATTCGGGATGTCCACCCGATCATAGTTTAAGAGATTTGGTAGAAGCCCTCAAGTAGTTTCTTCATATGAAAGCATAGGAAGTAGATGCTAACTTGTTATAACTTGTATTACAGTTATTTTCCAGCTATTTTTCTCTGTTCAAATAAGTATATAGCTCAGAAATGCATAGTGAAATTACTCATATTTTTCCCCAGAGCCAGGTAAATGGATGTTTGTTGCCCTCTGTCTTGGTGTAATTGTAATAGTGATCGGGTTGCTGCTTCTTCTGCGCAATCTACTCAGATCAGGTAAACAGCTGGAATTTATATATTTTTTTCCCCCAGCATTTTGTCATTT